>JXOR01000078.1:656181-720802 GCA_001014335.1 Coboldia fuscipes
AAAAAAAAAAAAAAAACAAAAAGAAAGGGATTCGAGCAAAACACGTCAGTTGGATTATTTACAATGACATACCGGTGAACACCATCGTCGTCTTCACACCCATTTGGATCGGTGAACACCATCAAAACCATAAGAAATGGATTTTAATATCAAAACTTATAAACAGGTGAGACTGGGTGGAAATAAATTCACCTGGTGGAATTGGTTTCTTTTATTTTCATTCAGTCTGGAAATTAGTTTCTACAGTTCAGTCCATATGTTGTCTGGTATCAAATGAACAAAACCTTAAATGATGGATCATTACACCTGAAACGTGTAAGGTATAATGTTCTAGACGCCTCGTTATATGTGAAAATATTTTTTAAACTGAATTTTAAGTTAAAGGCGCAATTCTGAACGTTGGAAGACAGTCATAATGATTACATTTTATTCAACAAAATATTGTTGTTCACGTTTTCAGGTTTCAGTTTTTGTTTTTTTAGTTTTGAATTGCTAGTTTGGAACTGTTCCATAAATTCATTTGAATGAAAATTTTCTTTACAAATGAAATGTCTTGAGAGACCGTTTCAATCGATTGACTTCTAGACACTGGGTGTACCAAATGATGTTCTTTTATCGGTCTCTTGTACCAAAGCGTCCCTTCAATGTTACGGTTTCGCCACATCAATGGAAAACACGTCGGTATCCCAAGTAATTGAGCTGTCATATGTTCAGGAAAACACATTTCACATTACATATATTTTTCTTGATATGATTGCAATACTTCGTGCATTGAATAAAATTTTTCTTCTGGAACACATAGTCATCATCGTTGGTCTTCATGTTCCTTTTTCTCTGAAGATTTCCATTGGTTAACAGTATGCAGGACCAACAGATTCCTTTAAAATGTACAAAGAATACACAAAAATTGAATTTTTATTGGCATCCATTTTAAAAATTGGTTTGTCTCAATTTATATAAATGATTGTCGGTTTTAGCGGTTTTGAAGTATTTTCTCAAAAGCAACAGAGAAAGAAAGATGAAATACTTCTAGTTTTAAAGGAAACAACAACTGAGTAGCATTCCCTACGTATTGTGCATTTATTATCAGTTAAAAGAATTTCATTATTGTCGAGTTTGCTCTTAAACTCTTTCACATGAATGACTTTTGGATGAGATTCAAGAGTTGATTTCAAATAAACGAAGGATCAAATAAATAAAAATAAAAATCACAAATCATTCAATTTGATTGAAATTCCATGTGAATTTTCTATTTTATTTCAACAGTGTTTTCTGACCAGCCAAATAAAACAACACTTGACACCTTAATTAACTGTCCCTCATCGTCCTTGTCACCATTGACATTGTGTCCTAGATATTTCATTAAAAATGCATTGGAAATAGATTGAAATCAAAAAATAGAAAAAGAATGTCATTCACCTTAACCGAATCAATATCATGATGATATTCATTTGAATGATTTGTAAATAGAGTTCAGTATGATATTAAACATCAATTTATCGTTACCATATGATGGAATACTGTTATTACATACGTAAATTGTATACCATCGTATACAGTGAAAACAAATTCAACTAGTGAGTTGATAATCACAAAATGAAAGACTATCACTATACAGAAGAGTAAGAATACCACTAATTTTCTCTATGCCAACATTGAATCCCTATTAATCTCTTTGATTATAGTTTAATATTACATAAATCCATTTTGACTCATAATTGGTCCTATTTAACATTTTCCATACAAAATGTTATGTCACAAAATTCAATACAACTGCTTGTCTACTCTCTATTTATGTAACCGTTACGATTAGAATCAACAATACAATAGGATTTATGTTCAACTTACTAATTGTATAATTTTCATAGTGAATTATTAAACAATACGGCCAAATGTATTACAGTGCCAGTAGTTTAAACAGCAGCATTCATATTCTAATGCCATTGAATTTAAATGTTCAACAAAATTTAATGGATTTTCCGGTGAATAACAAAAAGATTCAACACAAATACCCAACACACATTCACATGATTCTATCTGGATTGTTCAGTAAAGTGTCAACTGATGTGGGAATTTTCCAATGTTCGATTTCCATGGAAATGTTAAAAATCTATCATTGTTGTATTAAAACCAATTGGTTAAATTAATTTTGATACATGTCTCGTCTCGGCTGCAGTTGTTTGTTATCACATTTATATCAGACTAAACGTGTTATTAGTGTGAATGTGCCAAAAATTAATTCAATCGCAAACTATTAAAATGGCAAAATAATCGATTTACCATTCAAAAACTCAAATTAACGTAAGTGTTTTCATCAAAGTGGATTTTCAACTAAAGGAAATCATTTTGATAATGTTTTTGGCTCTTTAATATTCATTCAATTACCATTGATGGATATCATTAATTTATTCAATACGATAACAGTTAGGGTGTTACTGATTTTCCAGGGTAACTGATTCAGCTGGTAGCTAAATGCACTTTTAATTGGTTGGCACCAATATCATCGGTCATTTAGGTCATTATGATCCGAATATTTTAGTTGTGGTCCACAAACACTAATTGTCATTCATTTTATCATAATTTCTCATTAACTCTGGGAAACATTTTTAGAATTTCACTGCATAATCCTTCTCATTTTTATGGATGCAACTGAATGTGCACCATTGTTCATAACAATTAATTAAAATTAATGGAAGAAAATTTTTATATTCTTCGTTTTATTAGAGCATAGAGCGAGCGCATATTTTTACGACAACTAAACCAATTTTCATTTTCTGTGTGTTGGCCTAAATGCAATTTATGCTAATTTTTATGTTGATAAATAGTTTATTCAACACTGCACACTAAATACTAAGAACCGCTATAATATTTTTTTTTTGTTCTTTCTTTTACATAATACCAACATGATATAAATAATGGGGAGCAAAAAACGTAAGAAGAAAAGTATTAAAATGAATTTTCACAGTTACCATTTTAAATTGTTTTGCTGTTTATGCGGTGAAATCCACAATAATATTCCTTTAAACAATATTTTTCTGGGATGAAATAAAGTTTTACGTATTTTTTGTTTCTTTTAACTCATTCCTCAGGAATTCGTTGCATTGAGATCAATGTAAGTTCCTTTCTAGAATCCAATGTGAATGTGGAATGGTAACTCTCTATACGAAGAACGTGTAAATTTTGGCATCTGTAACGGACCAAAACGAGAAATGTCTCGTTATTTAACAGCAAATAAGTAGAAATTATGAAGCTATTTTGGGGTGGTGTACACCGAAACCGACCTCATTCAATTTAAGTGTAATGGGAAAACTTAAGCCATAAATTGTTCACTAATGATCTTCAATGGTGGTTTCTTGGTATTTATTTAACTTCTTTTTTTTCTTTCATCCATTCAGTTTTATCCATGTTCCAATATACAAAATATAAAAGAAGCATATTATATGTTTTATGTTTTCACCACCTACTATAGCTTAAATATTCACTCTATTCACACATTTTCAAATACACCATGTAGAAGTGGGTGTGTAAATTATATGGCCAACAGTGTTTAATTGGTAAATTTGAATGACCACTAAGACCCATTATTCGGTTATACATAAAACTCAGTAAACGTCATTTCGTATATAAAATGATAGAGTTAAATCAATATTCATTTGAATATCTTTGATCAAATGAACAAATTCAATAATCATTTTGATTACACCTCATACACACACGATTGAAAAGCACTCAACATCTTCTATGATATGGACCTCCAAGTAGAAATATAAAATTTTCTAATTTTCCAAAATGTTTATTCAGATTGATGCTCTCCCATGAACTCTGTATAAACTGAATGGTACACTAAATAGAAACCAAACATGCCAATATCGATAAATGTGATTCAATTGAACATAGACTGGACCTTTATAATTGAATGTAGCCGAGGAAAACTTTCAAAAATTCTTGTTTTTCCTAAAATCGGAAAATTGTACAGCAGAGGTATATGAAAACACTAATGGACAAGGTGTGCAGTAACTTATCGAATTGAAATTGAACAATTTTCCCCATCTGTATGCTTCTTTAGTCAATAGATTCGATTGGCGTTTTAGTTTTCTTTTTTTTTTTGGCGCACTTAACGACACTGGTAAAATTTAATTTTGTTCGTTTTCATTCTCTTTCAAATGGAGAAAGATTTTTTTGTTTTGTGCTTTTCAGAAACTTCATCTTTATCGTTTGTATATACATGAAATGGTAATGTGTGTGTATATGTGGTCTTCTATTCAATTTCATATTAAATTCAATTTAATTGACAGGATTCAGTATATTTTTCATCATTTAGCCAACGGTTGGTAGATTTTCGTTTTTTATCTTTCCACAATTGGATTTTCTCTCTATAGTCGGATTTAAATGCATTTAAGTGATGTGACCGAAAGACAAATAATATTTTCTTCATGTTCCAATGAATTATCAGACATATTAATTGGTGATTTAAGACGACGTGTTCCTGTAGATAAGAAACGTTGTTTTTTGTGTGAAATCAATTAAACATTGAAAACAGTTCTTAGCACCTGGTACTTTCATTGATGATTCTACTAATTGATCATCATTACCCGGGCCATTTGATAGCAAAATTAATTTTCCTAGAAATGGAGAACATCAAAGACAAGACGAAAATGGTTCAGACAGGAATCTTTGATTATTCGAACCAACCATTTCCGATTTCTTGTACTTTGTAAATTTTTCATTTAAATGCGTCCCAAATCAACAGTGTAATTCAGTATCCAGTAAAGAAAAAAACCAAAAATTATGCAAGAACAGCATAATTTTAGTTAGATCATGAACTTGAGACAAGGTAAATGAACTGCATATTCATACAGTTGAAAACCAACGATAAAAAAATTTGAATTTTTGTTTTTAATGATTTTAGAGCTTAATGTGAATTAAAGTATACCACAAGTCAAAGGAAACGGAACACAGTGAAGCAACAGAATGGTAACAAACAAAGATATTCTCTGTAGAGATGAAATAAATAAGAGAATGTCATAGACCATAAGGACATTGAGCTGGCATAAGATGATGAAGTTGAATCGTGCTTATTATAAGAATAAATTTACAAAAGACGTATCCCATAGATAATGATATTATATGCCAAATGAAAAACCATTGGTTGAATCCAGTAGTTTTACCTGTGCTCAGCAGAAAAATTATTTTCCAAAAAACGATGTGAATATTTTCAAGTTGTTACAACTGGTGAACATTACCCGTTATGGTATGAGTCAATGGAGACTCATAACCAAACATTAATATGAATATTTTATATTGAATCCATTAACATGTAAATTCTATCATATTCATCGTATCCTATTAAAGTGATGTTCATTAAGATGAAATATGAATTTTTGTAATAAAAATCTCAGCGAAAAATTTATTGAGTACGTACAACATTACCAATGTTTACAGTAAGGCACATCAAAATACATGACCGTCTCAACGACTCAATGAACATTCTAAAAAGACGTTGAGTACGATCGTTACCATATTAATTGGTGAATAATTTTTTTTTGTCTGCAATTAAAATGTCAATTATAGAGCCCGAAAGTCTAAAAGAAAAAAATACTGATGTGAATGTCCTCATGTGAGCCATTCTAATTAGTGAAAAATTATGAATTGTTTCCCGAAAATACATAAACGAAAGAAAAATCATCTAAACGAGTAAACAAAAGCAAAAAATTCGATGAATCGTCTAAGTAAAGTTTTCCGGTTTCACATAAGTGAATGAAACTCATGAGCTTTTTCTCTTTCTTTTCTTTAATCTATAGAATCGTTCAGCCTACAATCGTTCGTTGCTAAAAAAAATGTGAACTTCAATGAGGTAAGTGCTTAAGAACACATCGTACCAATTGAAATGCATTGAATATGATACGACTGCAATGTGGTCCTAGACGACGGTCGAATATTTTTCATTGAGAATACTTGGTTGCACACCTGTGCCAAAGGAACCCCCCTCACATCAGTTGAAAAACATAACGAAATTTTCTGAATTTTCTCTCCCCAAATTATGGTGGCACCAAAAATACATAAAGGCGCAAAATAAAAAACGAAAATATTTCAGTTCAAGTGTTGTATTTTCACTAAAAATACAGACCGAAGAAAAGAAGCCAAAAAAAAAAATAAAAGAAAAGTTTACGTGTATTTGCCTCTTTCACCTGTTAGTATTTTTACCATTTTATTTTGGGGTTTTTGTTCACAATATTTCATCGTCACATGAATTTTGAATTCAATGAGTCTCATACATTGAGTTGTTGTCAAGAATGGTTTTTAGCTGTGTCGCCTTTATTTCGTTTTCTTTCATTTCAATTTTATTCAGAACTTTGGTATCATCAACTGCACGTTTCTCTGTAGTTTTTTTTTTCTTATTTGCAATCATTGTTGGTGGAAAGGTAAATGACATTTATGAAGATGAAATTTTTATTTTATTTTTTTTTGGGCTTTATAATCTAGAAATTGTCCCGTATGGTAACTCAAATTGTATGCCAGAAGTGAAAAATATACTTAACATTTGATGTCGTTTAAAATAGTAAAAAAGAAATGTAAAGAAATGCCAACGATTGTATAAGAGTGTTGCATCATAGAGAAACAAAAGATTTTGTATTCGATTGTCATCTTTAGCTGAAGGGGATATCATTATGAATCCTATAAATTTTCCTACAGAATTGAAATGCAACAGAATATGCATAGTGCATTGGAATGAGTTGTATTAAAATAATCATAATAATTCTTCTCACCTTTAACAATTAGAATATTGTATAAGAATTAAAGAAAAAAATGAAAGATTTTCCTTTCTCGAATTTCAAACAATTCATAGACATTCAATGCAATTCAGTATGAATTTTATTTTCCATTTCCGTGCACTCAAGTTTAGTCAAGTGAAAAAAAAACGAGTAAAAGAATATTGTACACTTAAAATATGTATAATTTCCATATTGAATTCAAGGAAAAACTATGAAATAAATTCAATAATATTTTTCTTTTACGTTAAAGTTCCTAGACGCTCGAAGAAAAACCCAAAAATAAAAGAAAAAAATCATTTCAAACAATAACGAATAGAAAACATTGTACAGTTACGAATTAATAAGAATGAATCCTCATTGTATTACAATACCAAAAACGATATGGTTAGTTTTCAATCCAATGGTCTGACCATTGAGTACATTTCACCATCAAGTGGGATTGCATTACATTGTGGGTGCAACAAAAATAAAAGAAAATAATTTCTTCTTCCATTTTTTTTTTGTACATTGAGAGATAATTCAACTGTGTACCCAATTCAATTGTAATATAACCCAGTCACTAAACCAGAAACTAGAAGAGATCTTTACTAACGATACACATTCAAATCAGTCTAAATACCGGAAAATTTTTCTAAAGGATTTTCATTTCGTTTTTTTGAATGTGTTCTTCAGACAAGTTCTATTACATAGAAGAAAAATTGTGTTCACTCTATCTTGAAATGATTCAAATATTTCTATCTTCTATTTTTTTTTTTTTTTGATGAGTACCCACTCGAAAATAATTCTTTTGAGCTTACAAGTTAAGTGAACTGTACATAACGATAAAAGTATTCCTTAAAACACATGAAATAAGAGAACTCTTTTCTCTATTCAGTTATCAATGGGCCATATGAGACACATAGAGGCTGTGTTCTTTCCAAATGTATGCGCATACCTAACCGGTGTTACCAATAATACATAACAGCCAGAAGACAATGATGTGTCTATAATGTCTCTAAAGCTTTCGAACAACAACAAGAAACAAAAAAAGATTCTCTTTACAATTAAGTCTTTTCTTATAATTTGAAATGTCTCCATCCTCTGTCTGGTTTTATTTCCGTTTTATAGTCTATTACAAGTATCTTTTATTTTTCTTCAATGCGTCAAACGGTGTAGCTCACAGGACGACAATTAACTCTTAGTGCATCAAAAGTTCCTCTTAAAGTATATTTTTTATTTAAATTGGTCTCAATTGATGGCAACGGTATTTTAATCAATCGACTATCAAGATGATTCAACGACCAGAATAATTAAAATAAAATTCATTACATTGATGGATTTTGGTCTATTTACTCTGATATTCATGAAGAGGTTGATTGGGAGTATTTCCAACAATTTTTTACTCATGGAAAATTATTCAAACTGAATAATTGATTGTCTTTTGTATCTTCGTTACTTTTTTTTCCTTCTGATGATGGTGAAGTGAATGGAAAAGAACAATCACTGTGATTTTCATGGCTCATGAAAAATATCAAGTGAAAAACCAAACTAATTTAGATCCCCTTGTTTACGTACTGTATTATATTGAATCCCTGTGAGGTTTGATTATTTGTACATTTATTCGTCCGCTGATTGTACAAGTGACTGACCAGACATGATATAGAAAGTGAAAACTCGTTTGATTTTATAAGAAAAATTGTTTATTTTTCTTTTGGTTGTCTCTCATTTTACCTTTGAAATGTTCAATTGATTGTAACTTGAACTGTTGTGTATATGTCTCATTTTGATCTGGATACATTCATTAACACATTGTGAATCTTCGTTTAAACTAATCCGTATGAGGGTCACGTATAATACGCATTCAACCGTATATGGCTACATACAATGGACCAAGATGAAATATTGGATAATTCGCATGCATCCCATAGTTTCCCATCACTGGTCAGATTGATTGGTGTAAAAGAAATATTATCGATTTATTTTCTTTATTTTTGACCCCTTTGGTGTATATCAACAAAGATGGATTGAACCATTCACTCAATTATCATCGTATAGTGAACATTGTGTGAGTGCATTAGATGAAAATAAATTCTGTTTCATCGATTTATTATACTATTCACCTTCATCAATAATATTATTCGTTTTTTTCTATTTGATATTAGAAGATTCTTTAAAACTCAATGAAAGGGAAAACCGAAATATGAGATTTCAAAATAAAAATGTTCCGTTTTCGTCTCAAGGATTCATCTAAGAAGGATGAGCCTGATTGAATGAAAAGTCAATAATCTTTTATAAGAACAGATAAACGGTATAAATAGATGAAAATAGAAATCAATATATTTAAATTATCATCGTTGAAATTTATTGTATTTCTCGAATCAGTTTGATTAATGAACAATCCCAAAGCAAAAAAAAAGTATAGGAAACGAATAAAAGAATATTCAACGATGCAACTTCTACTGGTCCGGAACCTTAATCTTATTTAAATTTAGCGTAGGTGCCGCCATATAGGCGATAGAAAAATACCCAAATTTTCTCTTATTTCTTTACTTGTTCTTTCAGATAGGAAAATTACTTTTCGATTCTACGATTCTCTACCAAAAAAATAAGAAAATGTTTTTCAAGTGGAATTTAATTTTTGCCAATAGGAAAAATTCTTCTATTACTTAGAAGATTGAATGATTTCCATTTAAATGCCACTTCGGTTCTTATTGGTGTCTTCTAGGCTTTTGTTGATGGGGTACCAACAAAAAAAATACTTGAGATTTGTATGTAAATTGAAGCGCCAATATTTTTGCTGAGCAACAGAGAGTTTTACACTTTTAGCAGTTAAGAAATCATTCATGATTTATGGTTTTCATGAAGCAATATCAATAATTGAATGAATTTTAGAAAACTAAATTTCATCGTTTTTTGTTTTTCATTTTCTTTTATTTTTTGGGTAAAAAGAATGTCAACTGTTTTCCCCATCAGTAGGAGTCTAATGCTTCTTTTGATTCGTCTGGAATGCTTAGTAAACATCATTGAATTGGCAACGAAATTGCTAGCTTCAGTTCTATTACGGTGTTCTCATAGATTGACTGGTGAATTAAAATTGCTGATTTAGATGAACTTCGTTAAAGAAGTTCATTTGAATGACTCTAAATTATAGGCAAATTGTCTATTAGCCACAAGGTATTGAATTTCGAAATCAGTTTTACTTGAAAATTTTACATTCAAGTGATAGTTAAAGCTGTCGAAAATACTCTCTCAAATGTCTGGATAGCACTCAGCTCGAGTTCTTGCAAGAAAAGATAAGACATCCCAAAGAGTTGGTTGGACGATTATTTAAAACGTTTAACAGTTGATGAATTGCAATACAAGTGTAGTTAATTTAGTTCTCTACTGTAAATACATCTCAACACGTAAAAAATGATTAAATTTTTGAATTACAACTTCAGTTGCAGTTAGAAACAAATACCAGTTAATCATAACGTCGTTAGTTATGAGAGATTTATAGCATTGGATGTATCGAATTCAATCTCAGTGATCTTAGTATTCTATTATGAATAAGAAATCTTAAGACGATAGTATCCAAAAATTGTTTCATTCACAATACGAACAAGAGAGCAAAACTTAGTGGCTGATGGAATTAAAACGAAAGCTCAATGCATACGAAATTTCTTATTGCATAAAGCTAAAAGACGTACAATATACAGTAACAATAAACAATATTTTAAAGTTTTTCATTCTTATAAATTTCGATGGGGTTTTTGTTACAGAACAGAAGAGTTTTCCCGATTTTTTTTTTTTATTTTTGGGGAAAAACACATCGAAAACTATACACAGCAAAACAATTTATCAATGTGAAATGCAACATGATTTAACTTTTCCATCTAAAATTTTATGAAAATAAATACAAGAGGATTTCATATAGAGTTTTAAACCATTGAAAATGAATAAAAATACATAAACTGAACATGAATTTTCATCCAACAATGTTTTTAGTGAAATAGAAACATGAACATTTTAAAAAGGAAATACTATGCGTCACCTTAGTCTTTTTCATTCAGAAAATATTTTCCATATTCAAAAGCATTTTCTCCGTTTATGTTGTTTAAATATTCAAATAAATAAATTTTCTAAATAAAAATTGAAGAAAATTCTTCCGTTTGAATTTTTCGTGTATTTCCTATGATAAAATTTATTTGATTTTGTACTGTAAAAGTTTTATGTATTAAAAACTGTAAATTACATTTAATATTTATTTGTCTCAACATCCATTCAATGGAGAAAAAAAAACGGTTTCAATGTATATACGAATTGCAATATTACATTTGAATGGAAAGTTATTTAAAAACAATTTTCATCAAACAATATCCAGTGAACATATTTTGGAAAAAAAACTTCAGTTTAATACAAAATGATAGATAAGTTGCAGTCCTTATTTTAATTTGTTTGACATTTTAATTACAATGAATTTCATTGATGGTATAGAACAGAAATTGTAATAAATAAGCAAACTATTGATATATTCCATACTGTTTTATGAAATTTAAGTGATAAAAATGAAGAATTTTAGTTTAGAAATTCCATGGAAACCAATGAGAATAACCACCATTGAATTTAGTTTTTTTTTTATTATTTGGTTGAATGAATCCCTTTGAAAGTTAAGGGATGAAGGAGGTACAATACCCTCAGATAATATTTCAAATATGTCATATTACAATTTCTGGTTAATAAAATACTTTCAATGTTGATATTCTATTTTTCTCGTGATGTTTATGACATAATTTCCGTTTTTTATAAACGTTAAAGTGCACAAAATGATAACAAAAAAAAAAGAACGAAATCAAAGATGAAAAGTCACCCATTGAATTCTTCCTTTTGGTTGATGGGTGTCCATTTATGTTTCTGACCGAAAAACCTGGAGAATAACTCCGTTGGAATGGTAAATTTATTTCTTTGGTTTAAATAAAAGATTGTAAATTGTTCAGTGTGTTATAGTGAATCATGTTATGTGATTTTTTATAGTTTAGTTAATCCCTCTGGTCCATTGAGATTATATATAAAACTCGTTTATTTTGGTATTTTCGTTTCCCATTTAGATGTATGTCAAACGGAGTATGAGAATGAAAATTTAGATCGCGGTCACTGGCCGGTTATACTAAGGGATTCTTTTTTGTTAATTCCAGTCATAGTTCAAAGCACCAAAATAGCACATGTGATATACAGTAACAGAGACACCGGGGATAAAAACATAAAAAGGAAATCAAAATTGTTAATATCAGAAACGGTGTGTGCGATGATTTTGAGTATGAAGGAATGGTCCAAATGGACAAAATGATATGGACAATATTTCATCACATAAAGATTATTATACCTTTCATATTCTTTTTTTTTTTTTTGCGAAGAATTACCTTTTAACAATTCATCTGGTATTATCCATTTCGTATTTTCATAGTGTCCCTAACCCACCCGTTTCCACATTTCGATATCACCAAAAGTTTCATCCGAATAATGAATTTGGATGTAATAAATTTTATTAGAATTTCCTCACCAACACAAATAACTCGGAATGCAATCAGTTTATGACCCCCGATGACGGTCATACCGTTGGCCATTAACTATCTATGTTGACCACGTGTATATTAGCCACATAACCTACGGTTATTTGAACAAAAGAATAATGATCTTACAGTCCAATGTAAATCATCAGCAAAAATAAAAATGAAATAGATGAAAATGAAGCAAAAGTTATAGGTGAAGTTACACACACTTTCTACGTTTACTCAATAAATGGGAAATGAGGAAAAACCTTAACATTATTCATTCTATCAAAAAATTATTTTCTTCTATCTCTCTTTCACTGTTTCGAATTGGACTAATGTGTGAAACGGTCTATGATTCAGGATTCTAATGGTTTATAAAATTCATTAGTCCTTACCTTAAGTAATGCCTATCAGACACGTTCATCAACAACCGTAAAACACCCAAAATTACATAAAAACAAAATGAAAAAAGAATTATACCTACAACAGTATAAACTTTTCTTCAAATTTTCTTTTTTCTTGGACCATCCTCAATTCAACACATGATTAAATATTAGCCTCGTCTAAATTTGTTTAATCTGTACCAAAAGAAGTATGAGAAATAGCAACGTTCTTTGATAGAAAAATAGAACAAAATTGGCCAGAATCTTTAGCATGTGGTCGAGCAACCAAAGAAGAGAAAAGAAAAGAAAACTGTTTCTGTCCGTTTGAATCTTCTATCAAATTTTATGGTGTTGGATAAAATAAACTTTGAACAACACTCGAGAGACAGATAAACTGTTACACACCTATTTAATGTGCTAAAATTTCTCTCTCTTTACCGTCTAAAGAATAAGAAAAGAAAATTGTTTCAACTGTCAGATTACAGGAATCTTATGTACCAAAAATAAACAAACAGTGGAAAATACGATGAGAAAAATATAGTTAGGAAACGACTAAGAAGATTTATTGAATTAACTCATTCAAAAAGGTATTGCATTCAGTTCTAATAAACACCTTGTTAGTACGATTTAAAGTATTGCGGGTGAACAAAAAGACTAGAAGTAATTTTGGTTGCAAAACACTTAAAGATGTGAAAAACAATGAATTTGAAGAACATTGCATTTCACATGTGATTAAATCACTTCAACGTTTCATTTCTATTTTCTTCAATTGTAGCTTTTCAGCTAAGAGAATTAAATTTCGTTAACCATAAAATGATATAAAGAAGATTGTTAATACAGTTCAAGTGCATTGCAGTTAGAAAATTTTCTTAATAAACGATGAAGATTTTTAATGGGATTTTCAGTTAGAAATAATTTTTAATTTAAAATACTCTATGAGTATTAATTTCTCTTTTATTTTAGGTGTAACACCATTAAGTGTTACGTCTAAATATCAGTAAATGATTCAGGGGTGTTTAGTTTCATACAAAATATATAAACCATAGAGGATCATTCATTAACAGCTTTGGTAAACCCATAAGAATAATAAAATCTTAAAATTTATACATTGAATACAGTCTTGCTCACTTCCAACTGTGATATGTTTATACGATTACCGTATTTTATGAGTATGAACGAAGCAATAAGTGTTTGTTACATTAAATTTCAAGACCGCATATAACAACTGAATTTATGTATCAGATTTCTATATGAATGTTGGGCTATGCAATTGAATTACAGAAAATGCGGGTTGATGTTCTCTTTCACAATAAAAATCTCTGATACGATTGTCTGGTTATGTTTCAAGGTGAATTTTCTCATTGAATTGGTGTCCCCCTTTCACACCATCACTATTACATAGAGATAACTGTGACGAATAAAACAGAAGAACTGGTCAATGGTTTTGGGTAACTGGTAGAATTATTATTCTAACCAGATACATAAATTTTTGTGGCATTGTCTTTCTATGTACCAGTATACCATCATTGTTGAATGATGCTCTAACAATGAATCGACAAACCACGTATCCTTTAGTTAACTTTCATTCAAACCAACAATTTTTTTTAAAGGTTAATTGTTATAAATTAACCAAAATACTGTGTAGTAAATGAGTAAATAAATGTGAATTCTGTTAATTAATTCAATTTATAGCAATCAAAGAAAATTTTCATTTATTTCGTATAAATAATTTTAATTTAATTTCATTAAGAACAGCAATTTTCTTATTTACCATTCCTGTGGAAGATTTAAAGTTTGTTAACAGACGCATGATGAACGGAAACTTTTGTTTTCGTGCCAATTGGATGGCGACCAATCCATAGAAGATGGTTAAAATTGTATTGCTGAATTAAGGCCATGGTGAGTTACATAACAAATTAGAAATATAAATTTTGTTTTCTAGGAAACAACTGAATAAGGGAACCGTATAATTTTAAGTAAACAGTGTTGGTCTAAATGCTCAAGACTTTACCATCAGCGTCCTAAAACACTCAATATGAGTAACTACGTAAACTCTAATCAGAATCCATTAATTGAATTTTAAAAAAGAGAACCTTCAGGATCGGTACAAAACGTATACGAAAAAGTTTTCCGTTGATCCCAAAAACGATGCGTGATTCTGTTTTGAGACTAATTAAGTTTTCAGAGTTTCATGTTGAAAATTCTAATTCAATTGAGTTGTAAGACATTCATAGAATTTTCTCATGTTGATTAAATACAATGAAATGTGAATAACATTAACATTCAATGTTGGTTGAGACACCTTTATGTGGTTACGCAGTCGAAATCAATTGAAACATAATATTATCTTGAGTGAAGATCAATGCAGAATAAATAATTTCTTGTGAGTCAAATGACATTGATCTTAGATTGTTTGCCGGTAACTGATATTCATCATTTGTGGTTTTATGAAATGACAATTTTCATAATGAATCATATGAAATGATTAACTTAATTCTAATGAAGAAATTTATTACATTTCACTGTGGTTACTTTATGTCACATATGAATGCAATTCAGTTTGAATTCGTTTTTTTTTTAAACTCATGAATATTAACTGAATAATTGTGAAGCCTGAATTTGTCTTATGCACTGAAGTTTTATATTCCATTGTCTCGGTAATCAACCGACTGTACATTTTGTGGTATCCACATACAAAAACTTTTGTCTTATTTTTTCTTTCCCATTCAACTGGGGTATAAGGAAACTAACTCGAATAAAAACAAGAATATGAATTATTTCATTAAAACTCATGTTAAATGTGTTTCCCTCTGTGTATATGTTTCGGTGTACTTGGATGCTTTATATAAATTAACTGAATGTTCCTATCCGAAAAATAATAACAGAAATGTAAAATAAAAAAAAAAACACCCAACTACATGTCAAACAATGTTTAGGGGATAATAATCAAACAGTGTACTCGTTGGTGCAGTCAACTTTATTCAAATCCGGAAAATTTTCTCTATTCCCAAGTAAAAGAAAAATGAAAATCTAAAACACAAATAGAAAGTACATGAATTTGCATTAGAGAATCCTCCATTGAATGGCATTTTTGTTCATTATTTTCACCATTTTTCTCTGTAAAAAAACAAGAAAAAAATGTTTGATATTTGGCGCTAGTTGTTAGAGTGGTTAATGAGTAATTATATGTGAATTACTTTCAACAAGAGCCGCTTGCCAATTGCTCATAAAAACCAACCATGACTGGTTATAATTCCCTCTGAATATGATGTGGGGGTGGTAAAAAATAAAAACCACTAAAATTGTGGTTACGCGTTAAAATAGTAAAAGTAAAACAAAAAATTGATGATGGATCCAAATGTGATCCAGCACCAGTAATTACGTGTACATGTACATCAGTCAGACGTTATTCATTACAGGATGGGTTTCATTTTAATGTATTTCTCCTGGTTTTATGAATCCAGAGCCTAAGGTACGTCACATCAACCGCATTATAATTTACCGGGAATCGTCATACAACCATAAAATACAAACATCGGAACTAAAGTACAAAAACAGCAACAGCAACATAAAGCATTGGTAAGAGATGAATACAGCACCAAACTCACCATGAAACAATATAAATTAGGATTTTATTATTATTCTAACTGTAATGTTTTTATTTTTATTTTGTACCGAATTTAATATGAATTATTTACCGAAATAACATAGACAGCCAGTGGAAAATACGTCTAGTTCTTTTAAACTCACAGATGAAAACTTTTACCAATTCTATTTTCCGCCATATCATTTATCCAAATGCTGCAATTCCCACGATGGTTCTAGGGCGATGCTGTTGTACATTTTTATTTTTTGTTTTGTTTTATCATTCGCCAGTCTACCGTATTCACCCACCACAGACGATTTTATGGAATAAAATCACCTCAACATATTTATGTTTTCCTTTGCTGATTGCATCGTTTGTCCTCAACACAAATGAAATGAGGAATGAAGAAAAAAAAACTCGAAACGGAAACATTTTCGCATGCAAGAAAATGTATGACATTCCAAAGACTTCGCCACTGTTTTCTCTGTATTTGGATTTTTAGCAATTCGGTGCTCTAATGGCATCATGCAATCCATCCGGTGGCATAAAGACATTATTCATATCACATGAGGTGTACCTCATAACAGACGACTAGCACCATCATAATGGGTGGGTGACGTTCTCATTTGGGTGGCAGGAAGGATATGAAAAGCTTCTCGAAATAATGCCTTTTTATTAGACGTTTTCACGTATAGATTCGTTACTGTTATTTGCAAAACAAAAATGGATGTCAAATGTGAAGAATAATCCACACAGTAAAATAGAATGGAGAAAAAAAGGTTTTGGTGCTTCGTGTGTGCTTTTTTTAAGAGACGAGAGATACAAGTATATTTTATTTAAATCTTACTTTTATCACTAAAAATCATCCTTAAAAGATCCCTGAGAAACATTGAAAGTTCATATATTGTTTGGCACATTGATATTGCTTGTGAACAGAGATAAATAAAACCAAATAACCAACGAAATAAAAAATAAAAGAGAAACGAATTGAGTATATTACAGAAATCCTCATCTAAAGTAGGCATATACACAAGTGAGACAACGTAAGAAAATCTTGAATATTTTTCGGTGGATTCGACAATGATAAAAGGTTGAGGATCATTATAATGGGCACAACAGCACCTTTTATCAGGTGTAACATGCAAAGAAAAGAGATTTTCCTTTCCCATTTTTTTTCTGTTCACCCATTTACTTTTACCAATGTTGTCGGCTCGTTTACGATTCTACTTTAACATTGTGTGATGTGTCGAGTGGCGGCAACCCATTGAATTGGGTAGATGATACAAGAGAACAATTTTTTTTTTATATAAATAGACAACACATTTCCTATGATATTCATACAGTGGAAAAACGAACATTGAACTTTCATTGAAAGCCAAAAAAAAATAACGAAGTGAATTCAAAAAGAATAAAATAGAAGGAACAGAATGAACCAAAAATATAAAGTTGAAACTTTTTCGTTTATCTTGTTTGAATGTTTCATCTTAGAATTTTTATATTTTTGGTACTCAATCTAGTTGGAATTCAGTCGTTAATACCGTTGAACTCGTCATGAAGCGCCTCTCACTTATTTCAGTTTATAGAAAATTTTCTATATTAATGCAAAAAAAAAAGAGAAAAACGTAAAAAGATTCGAAAAGAATTTTCCGTTCACAAATTTTTCTCGTGTTTCAGGTTGTTTGTATTTTATGGAAAAGAAACCTCCTTGTTTCATATTCTTAAGGTTTTACCATATTTAAATTTTCCTTGTTTTCTTACTTCATTTTTTGGATGAAAAATTCTTTCGTTTACGATTTGGTACAATGTACAAAACACACATGGAATTAGATCGTATATGGTTGCATCATATTGTTATATGCACTCAACGTACAGTCATAAACTAAACGGCATAGCAGAAAAAAGGTCGTACCGTTTCACAGTGAAAATGAAACGTTGAATAACAACGTTATGGAATAAACTAAAATACAATGAAACAAGTGAAATGAAAATGGGTTTTTGCCGCCAAAAAAAAACCTCTCCATAACATTGTTCAGAATATTCAAAATATTTTCATCGTTCTATAGACAATGCTATATGTAATCTATTTGTATATGAATTTTCTTTATTTTCACCAGTAAACACATCTCAATAATATTAGACTAGTGCTTATATGAGAACATTGTAGTACTAATAAAAAAGGGCGGCTGATATGTGATAACAGTTTTGTATTTTAACCGAAAAACAAGAAAAAAATTTATTGAGATGAAGAAAACACAAAAAAAGGAAATAACGAATGTATGCTTTTTGCTTTATGATATTGGTAGGCAAAACAGAAAAAGAAAAGTTATTTCATATGGATAACCCTTGCAATTTCTTTGGGGAATTCTACTATCACAACAGAACTAAGAAAGTTTTTTTTTTTTTCATTTTTTTCTTTTCATGTTGACAAAAATATTTGATTTTTATGTTTCATATATCACAAAACTCTTTGCATTTAGAGAATTTAATGAAAAAGGTACACAGTGAAAGTGTACATTAAATGAGACTTCAGCCTATTCGTGACTTAGGCGGAACAGAACCTTTAT
Organism: Coboldia fuscipes; assembly: GCA_001014335.1. Classification (NCBI taxonomy): domain Eukaryota; kingdom Metazoa; phylum Arthropoda; class Insecta; order Diptera; family Scatopsidae; genus Coboldia; species Coboldia fuscipes. The sequence continues at coordinate 674,998 of JXOR01000078.1, forward strand.
CAAATTAACTTAGAAACTTTTTTTTTCGCTTGTGATGATGACTAGAAATGTAATTCAACATTTTTATTTTGTTCATGAATCTCGTTTGAGGATAAAAATAATGAAATTACATGAATGTTAAGACATTTAATCAAGAGTAAATAAATGCAATAATGAATCTTAAGAAGCACAACATAGAAGAAATTAGAATAAATAGAAACATTTAAATAGACTTGAAGATAATTAATAATCAACGATGGTGTACATTGTGAATGATCCAATTAATTTAGTTAACATTAAGACAATAATTAATGGCAATTTATCCATCTTACAATTGCCGTAAGGAATCATAAGTGTTCAATCATTCAAAGTTGAATGACTGTAATTTCATTCAATTGGCATTATTGCACGTTTATTCTAAGCTGATAACAAGAAAATGTAATTTTTTTCTTGTTATCTACAATTTCTTATCGAATATTTTCCATTTTCATGGCATTTTGTTATGATATGGTTGAAAAATTGCATTCATATTCCATAGTAAACGTGGAGGCTTACAATTATTCGACGAATTTTCTATTACGGTTGAAACAGGGAACCCCTTTTTATAACTGTTTCCCAACCAAAAACATCCCATAACATTCCAGAATATCTAGTCGGAGGTCTATGTGGCATATCGATACCTCAGTTATTTTTTTTTACTCTGGATTTCTAACTGCGAGGGAGAACTTCATTCGGTTGGTTCACAATAAATTACATTGTAATATTTAATTTCCCATAGGTATTGTCACATCACCATATAATATAAAATGGCATCTCGTTTTGCATCTCTCTTATTCCATTGCCTTCATCGATATGGTACCGAGACAGGAATTCTTCTACGTTAACAAAAAATATAAAAGAACTCAAAGTGAATTTCATAGGGAGAATGGCAATGGGAGAAACACATACCGTATAAAGTACACGGATGGAACAAATTAGATCATTCGAATGCCCAAATCATCCAAATTTCCAATTACAAATATTATATTCCATATACTTCTCCCTCGTTCTGTACAATCATAAATTTTTTCTTCACCTTCGCCACTAAAAATGAGGAATATGATAAAAACTCTACAGTGACGGGCGATGATTTCAAGTCTATTTCAATGGTTTTCATTTAAAAAACAAAATCATCAGAGATGAATAAAATTTATGTCAATAATAACAAAAGAAACTGTCTTATTGTTGTTACCATCATATAGATAGGTGCAGAGATATCAAAGTCATCTCAATTATTTACAATATCAGTAATTTGATATGATAACTATTTAGCATTCTAATTGCATTCCATACAATTACATTGCAACAAAATGAACTAAACCATTCATTATGAATAAAATACCAACTGTGAGTGGGTGTAAATTCATTGCTTACAGTGAATCACCTTTACATTTTTAAAATTTTTTCGCTTTTTTTAATGAGAAAAACACTGAGCAAAATGGAAAATTGTTGTATACTACTGCCATAAATAAAAGTGTACCATTTAATAAAGTCAATTTTGAAGAAGGGCCACATCAACTTTATTTCATCGTTTGGTTTTAAATTAGGAATATCATTAATAACCGTTGAATAGCTTGAGACACATTCATTTTATTCTCTGGAGTATCTAAGAGGTTCTCTCATTAATTTTGCCTTTCTTGATAAATAGGTGTTGATAAAGAACAAGAAAACGGGAAAATTTTTTTATTCTCATTTGTATGGTTGATTTGCTATATTCTATTTGTATCAGACACATACACACACACAGTGAAACCTGTCCATTCAGTTGAATAATCGATTTTCTACTAACTTTGTCATTTGAGTTTTGCCTCTTTGAATATTTTTCCATTCGCGACCCATCAAAGTAGATAATAAATTAAAAGGTGTGATGGCGGCAAGATTGAAAAATAAACTCACGAAAAAATCGTTTTCGTTAATTAGAAATTGTATTAGCCATGGCATAAAGTAAATGTTTAGATTGCAAATTCTTCTTTTTTCCATTCAGTGGGACTTAATGTTGTTATGTAAACTTTAAAAGTTTTGTATTTTCATTTAACTGAATGCAGACAACAGACATGATGAGGTTAATGTGATTCATCCCTGAGGGAATAGTCGCGTCCTACAATAAAATTTTTTAAACATTCAAATGATCTTTTCTATGACCTTCAAATTGTCTGTAATTTTTATGTTCAACAAATAATACAATGAAGTTACGTTTACTTGTGGTATCTGATTATGATTACAATGTTTAACAATTTTCTTCAAAATAACAGCGAAAACAATTTAAAACTTCTTTTAAAATCAAACAATGAATATTATAAGACATTGTATAATGCACTTCAAATTGATTTACATTTTGATTTTCTTTAAATTTCATCCAGGATCCCAAATGTCTGGCATCAATCAAAATCTTATTTTGTTTTTAGATGGAAAACATATTGAAATCAACATAATTTTCATTTGAAATTATTTAGTTTTCTTCAAATATCAATTCGTTTTTGTCCAGTATCTATAGTGCAATCATCAGAAGAATAGATTTTTCTTCAGTTGAAGTTCACATCGGTGAATTGAAAAATGAATTTTATCATTTTTTAGCCAACAAAAACTGAAGAAAATACAATTTATCGTTGATTGATGGTAAAGAGTTGAATATTCTCTTATCACAATAATTCCCTTTTCTTCTATAAGAAATAAAATTTCCATATAATATTCATCATATAAAGGAATGGAAATGAACATTAATCGAAATTGTAAAATATTATTCCATTCAAATAAAAGAAATTTCAACGCCTCATACTCTTCCATTTAAGTTAAATAAATGGAAAATTCAAAGTGAAAGGAATGGTAAAACGTGTTATCACGTACTGTATATAACAGAATTGATAAGAGCAATGGTTATTAAAGATTGTGATGATAATCAAGTTTATACTGATAAGAATTTAGATGATGCTGAGAATTGAAAATGCCTATCGCGTTAAGTAAACTGGATCAATGTTCAATTGAAACTAACTCCGTTTCAGCATAAAAGATACAGAAATTATTTCTATCACTTGAAACTATATAAGATTTAAAATACCCATAATCTTCTATGAAAACGTTTCGTAGTTTATTAAAGTTTCTGCGTGGTAAACAGTGAAATTGAAAATATTAAATTAAATTAAGTGATTATAAGACAATGCGTTGGAAATAATATTTTTCTTCTTTTGTAATTGGAAAATTCAACGGAACAATGAAACAGTTTTCGCGACATTTCACATGAAATTCTTCAATTATTTTTCGAGACATTTGCAAGAAATATAAATTGAATTCTCTCAACAAAATTATTCATGCCGAGAAATTTTCTTATTTTTATTGTGTACGGTGATAAATTCAATTCAGTGATCCATGTAGGTAAAATTAATTTGAACAAGAAAAGAGATTCTCATCAAATGTAATTAGTTTAAATAACGCATTCATGACAAGTTTATTATCAAAGCCAAATTACCGGAAGAGAATGATGAGCCATCACTTGAAATATAAATTCAGTTATGCTGTATGTTATCCATCATTCAGTTGAAAATACTTGGCAACGGTAAATATCTTAATAAGTTATCCCACCCGTTTTTAAACTTAAAAGTTAAACTCAGATACCTTCACATCATAAATCTGTATAAATATTCAGAAACTGATGGACTCGATTTATATATTTCTCTTTTTCGCTTTCTTCTTAGAATATGAAGTTAAAATTTCGCATTTCTTTTCCATTAGATGAAGTACGTTTCACTTTAAGACATCATATTAAATTCATTTCCCCACAAGAAGAAGAAAAAACGGAAAATCGTTAAAATGCTTTCTATAATTTCTTCTTTGGTATCATGTTTTCTCGTTAACTTTCCACTGTGGCAAAGTGTAATCACAATTTCTTTTTTTTTTTTCTCAAGGAAAAAATCGTTATGCTTCAATGTTGTTATTAATAAAATTTTAGATGGCAACAGAAAAAAAGGATACAGTGGAATTTTAACAGTCGCCAACATAATTCGCAATTCGAATAGCCAATTATGAATGGCATTTCTTTATTTTTCGTGGAAATTTCTTTAATGTCCATTTGAATATGTTTGGTTATTCAATTAAACCAATATTGAAATCAGTTGGTGACCACATCAAATGGAAGCTCTTTGAATCTTAAGAATTTTGTTTGAAACTTTTTCATTTCTTTTTATGATTTTCGGCGGTTTTTTTTTTTAACGATTTAATTCTAAATTTACATTTTTAAATCGTTTGAATTCTAGCGTATGTTTATTTATTTTTCTTTTATTTCTAGGCTGATAAGAAAATTAATGTGGCGTCTATGATGAAAATTGCTTTAGAAGTGGTTGAATAATTTAGAATTTTTTATTCTTTTTTGATTTCATCTCAGTACTTATGCTCAATGGATATTTATGATTCAGGCCTATACCAAATGAAAAATAAAATTTTTTGAATTGAAACATCAACAAAGAATCTAATCTCTTGATCTACAGACTGTGGATAATTCAGTAATGATGATAATAACTAAAGATGAACATTTTTTCCAAGTAGAGAATCAAGGGAAACGGAAAAAAATCCATTGTAATTCAATGAATTTTCATTTCAATTTTATAATGAAGAATAATTTTAAATATTTTCCTCTTTTATGTTTAATCGGAGTTATTTGTTAAACATTTTTGTTTCTATAATGTTACACATACAATTTAAACTGAATTGAAACTCCTTCTTATTCCAAACTATACATGATTCAGATTAAATATCATCCATTGAGTGTTCCTCTACGGGATTTTCTTTTTTTTTTTTACCAAAGACGTTACAATGTTCTCTTTCAAATATAAATTTTTTTGTGTTCATTTTTATGTTGTTTATTCTTGATATTCGCGATTGTATTCACAACAAAAAACTCGTTGTTCAAACTGAGAAAAAGCTACAGAATAAAACGAAAAGAAATCCACCCCTAAGGCCGAATTCATTGTTATCTATTTTTGGTATATTTTTTCCTGTTGGGAAACTTCAATCAAATAGACTTTTGCCGTTAAACAAATCCCACATGCGATGGATCCGTAATGGTTCAGTACTTTTCTCATGTATTTTCTTTTTGTTTGGTATTTCTTTTAATTCACTTTACTCAAGACGATTAAGCACTGAATGAAATATAAAATGCCATTTTAAATCAGTTTAAATTGGACAATGACAAAGTCCAATATAGGAATGGGCAGTTAGAAATCATCACACTGGATATTTGAATGCAAAAAGTTTTATTTTTTGTGGCGTTTCGTGTTGATGATACCCTTGACGATTCAGTGTGATTTAAGAGGACTAAACTAAAATAATTGAAATTATGTAAAAATTAACAAATTATCATCCATTAAGATCTGTTAAATAAGATTTTATTCTTAATATGGAGAATACCACTCTTCGATAAAGATCTTTCATTTTTCTTTTATTCTTGTTCATGGTTCTTAAGCTCTTTTATCCAAATGTAAGAAATTTTGTTCATCACTCATTCCCTACTTTTCAGTAGAAAATTGTTGAACGTTTAAGGAAACGAAAGAAAAAAAAAATACAAACAATTTCAATTAATTGAAATGAATCACCAAAGCAATTAAAGTGTAAGGTAAACTTTTCAGTAACTACACCATAAGTTGTTGACGTTCTTCATAGCTATTTCATTTCAAATTCTTCCGATTCCGTAAAGAAAAAGCTGCTGATTTTGACTTTTTAATTATGATTGCATCATTCGAATAATCTTAAAATGATAAAATCATTAAAAATTATATTTCCATCGTGTAAAAGGACGCAATTCTATTGAAACTAAGTGCATTTTCAATGATTTTGTTTTAATCACACACAAATAAAAGGCGTCATTGACGACCATATCCATTTGAATTATTGTTACGCTTTCCCTCACGAATAAAAATCATGAATTCAATATTAACAAAGTGAAAGATTGCACCCAAAGACATCACAATCGTATAGATTCCATCGCATCAAAATGGTAAACTTAAAACGGATTTCAAGACTCATAATTTTCTTGTCATATTTTAATTGAGTGAAAAACTTTTCTGTTCACATTTACGTTTTCAATTAATATCTCACTCTATCATATTGTCAGTATACAAAAAGGAATCATTCATTAACTAATTCTTCATCGTATAATAATAATATTATTATTTCTTTTCTTTTATTTTTTTTAATTTTTTACTTATGATTATTCCTTTCATAACCAAAAAGTTTTTAATTAAATCAGAATATAATAATTAAATTAGTTACAGAATAAAGATTTTCTGTTGAATTGAGTATTCATATCAAAGCACACAGTGGAATAAAATGATTGAAATTTGTATAATGAATGATTTTCTTCAAGTATAATCACTTTGACTGGTTACCTCAACGAACTTCAGTGTATTTGTAGTTATCATTAATTAATGTAATTATTGTATACACAAGAGACATACATAAGAACAAAAATTAATGAAACTGTAAATGTATGCATGAAACTCTACATTGATTTAACATTTTATGTGAATTAAATCTACTTAATTTTAATGGTATCTTAATCATAATTTTATTTGGCTTCATTCAGTATCATTTCGTTGTGCGAATTCATTCGTTTATTTGAAATTTTTAAAGAACAGAAATTCGTAATTTCAATGTTGTTGCGGTTTAACTTTGTTGGTTTTTAATTCACTGTCTCCTCATTTGCTTAAAACTGGTGGATATCTCTTTCATAGCGATGTCAATGTTGATAACTGTAATAATTATAATTGACTTTAGAAGAATTATACAGAATTTTTCATTGAGATTAACTTCAAATGATATTAAAATCGTTATTCTTTAAATGTCATTCCGGTACCAAGTGTTATTAACGATTGAATGCACTCTTTTTTTTCATAGTAAAACCACATTCGTCTACTGTAATCTGGGTGTGATGAAACCCAATGGTTATATTCTATGAATGTCTCCTTTGACATGTGCTACGATTTAAAAGGATTTAAAATAGATTTCATTGAATAATAAACATATAACAATTGTGAATCATTTCTCTTTAGATATATTTATTGGAATCCATTAAAATGACGCTAATTGGTCACGACAAATTAGTTTAAGGTTTCATACGATGGGAACCGATTAATTTAAATCTTCATTTTGAATTTCATATATTTATAGGTCCTCAATTCAATGTTAAATTCAACAACACATGGTACGCATTTTTTTTTGTTTCATGTTACACTGTTATTCAGCTCACACGTCCCAGGGCTGAAAGTAATTCTGATTGCATCAAAAAAATGGGATTTTATTCAGTTATGGTTCGGTTGCATTCAGTTGCAACACACAGTGAGAGAGAGAGAGATTTCCATTGTAATTTATTAGTTGTTATTCAATTTTCACAGCAACATTAAATATGAATTTCAGTTTTATTTAAATCGTTGAAAATGTTGAGGACAGATATTCAACTCATAATATATAGAAGTGGATTACACCGTTGACAGCATAAATTATTCATAATTTCATTTAATTAATTGTGGACGATGGAATTGTATAGCGTAAGAGAACTGGTTAAGATTTATAACATCACAGTAATACTTTATCACCAACTGACGAATGAATAATTAGCGTTGACTCATTTAAAACAAGACAAATTTTTATTTAATTCATTACGTTTCGTTTCATATCAAAACGGAGAACTACTTAATTCATTTGTTCACAAATTGTATACTCATACGAGTGTCAGTCTAAGTAATCAAATACGAACTGAGTATATTAGAGAGAAACTTCTTCATTTCCATTTTATTGATTCTGATATGTTTCTTCCACCCTTGGCACCTTAATGAAATTTATTTTTCCCATTTTCTTTTAGCCAGAAAAGTGAATAATATTGGCCAGACGTACCGTTAAAGAACTACAGTAAATCTACCGTCAGTAGTTTTTATTTAGCATCAATGAATGATAAAAATAGAAATATTTGGGATGAATCTCCATTGTGTCCATACAAGGAATAATATTATAATTCATTTATAGTCCAGACAGTCAGAGGCCATCATCAGGCAAGGAAATAAACATGTTTAACTGTCTACATGAGGCCATATGGAAATGCGTGAGGCGGTTACTATTTCATACATTTCACGGTGAAAATTCATGAACCCAGTGAAATATTAAAGAAGGAACGAATAAGAAAAACTGTGTATGATATGTGACACACATATTAAGTTGAATATTTCTGGGTTTTATATTAACACAGGACCGTTATATTGAAGGGTCGGGTGGTTATGTGACCAAAATGTTAAATGATCACAAATGATTCATCATTGATTTGGCACCCCATCATTATAAATTTAGTAAGACACAAAATTCCAACTGAATATGTGTAGATCTGGATGAAAAATCAACCCAACCAAAACCAATATAAAGTTATGAGATGATACATAAACACCCATCATATTATAGTAACGTTAGACCGCGAATTTCACTGAAAGTACATGTTCATTAAGTAAACATCCTATTCAATACTAATTTCCATCCACCCCCACATACACACATTCACTCATAAGGTGAATAACGAATATCCTCTGTCTTAATTTAAATCAACATTTCTTACCTTTTTATTAGTTACGTACAAATGATAAATATTTATGTAGTTCTGTCATAATTAATTTTACTTTGTATCTCAATGGTTGATGAGTGATATAACACCCGGTATGTTACTTATATTAATTTCTATGGATTTCATTTACCAACAAACTGCCACCAAATTAATTTTATTGCGTTGAATATTCGATGAATAATTGCAATCGTATCTGTCTTTCATTAAAAAACATTTTTTTTCTGTATAAGATCTCATGCCAAATGGATCCAATGTAATTTCATACGGTTTTGTATACAATTTGCAGCTAGACGTCTGTTATACAATTCTTCAAGTTTCACAGTTCCTGATCGAATTGATGTAATCGAATGTGACATAATCGGAAATTGCCCTTCTCATTCTTATTTATTATTATTTTTGCCGTTGTTGTTTATACGAGTACACCGTACAGAATTTCCAATTGAATGCATTATTAACATACAGACAAAACCTGACGAACCAATTTATATGTTGTATATTTTCCGCTTTTACCTTTTAACGATGTTTCACATTGTACATATGCTAATAAGCTTTGATCTAAGCCGACTTTAAGATTAAGCACTTAAGCGATATCGTTTTTACTCTTTTATTTTTCTTGTATTTTTTGGTTCAGTTATTCATTTTTTTATGCCTAAAATTGTATATTTTGATATGCAAAAAAAGAATTCTGGTGAACAGCATGACGTCAAATTATGTTGTGATTAATAATTTAAATAAAAAATGGAATATTGTACGTATTGATTACAATGGAATTATTTAAAATCGACGGGTAATCATCATAGACTTTGAAGGATTCATCTTAACAACAGTGAATTACAATTGCACGGGTTAAACTCCAATAACTGAGTCTCATTAAATTGATTGCAAAATTTAAACTAAACATTTAATTTCCGAATTTATTTCAAGTATACATTGGGTGTACTTCATTGGGTGTAATCTATGGGGTGCTTTGTTTCAAGTGTACAATAGAAATTCCAATTTTAATGTATTCATTCATACATATAGGTGAACACTCCTGCCCTAAGCAACTAAACGTATATCATGTAAGGGTGTGTATTACCGTTAAGAAAATAATATATTATACACTGTGATATTATTAATTTGATGTAATTGATGATAAGATCTTATGATGTGTTTTTAAATTGAAATTACTGTGAAAATTCATATACATCCCACGGTAATTACCATTTACCATTCAATGTTGTACTGAAACACCGAAAGTACAGCCAAAAAAAAAAAAAAGGATATGAAACCACCGATGAGAAAACTAAATTAATGAACTGCCAGATCCAATGGAACAAAAAGGACAAATGAATATTTAGTTAACATACACAGTTACCATCACATATAAATTAAAGTTAAATGTTTATTATTACATAAACGTGAATAATTTAATAAAAAAATATGAACTCTTCATGTAACTAAAATTTTATATTTAATTTAGGTGAAACATGATACATAATTACAATGAATAAACTCCCATTGTTATGCTACGCTGTTAAGTAAACGTAGTGAACAATAAATATTATGATATTTAATTTATAAATTCATTTATTTTGGGATCAAAATAATTATTGTAAATCAAACATGATTGTGTAATCAATCTATATTGAATAATTTAATGGTGAGATGATAAAACAATATGATTTAATTCATAGTTGAAGGACCACCACATAGTTGATGGTAGCACATTAAACTAGTTACTGTTCTATTAATGGAAGTCCAGCAATTGAAAAATCACTGTGGATCAAATCAATTATATTAATTCTATTGAAAATTACCTAATTTCATTGAATTTTTTCATCATCCATTGTCAATTATTTCGTGTATGATCAGCATTTACTGTATTGATTGATATTAGTACTGACACAATGTTATGTTACTGTTAGCTTTTCATCAATTTGTTTATCAAACCATTCCACGTCTTTTAATTGTAACTGGACACAATAAATTAATTAACAAAAAATTGAAGTAACTGATAATTAAAATATAAATTACTCAATTAACATATTAATTACTATATGAAAACATTGTTTAGGTTAAACCATCATGTTAACATTAATGCATCCGTGATAAATACACTACCATTTATTCATAATTTACAATTAATTGTAATAATACAGGAGTTATAGAGACACCGTTTCATTACAATTTAAATCACATAAATTATCGTGAAACTCTACCATTGAATATGTTCCAACATTAATAGTGAAATATTGAATTTGCCTTTGATAATTTATGGTAACTGAACGATTGCCAACCAATAATGCGGCAAAATAACATTTAAATTATCTCGTGTGTAGGTGCATTTCTTCATATCTTTTAAGTAGTTCACCAATTTTATCAAAATAAAAACACAAAATCCGCCCTAAATAGTCTAGTCTCTTCGGAAATGAGATAAACAATGAATTTTTCAAATACCAAATCGATAAATTCAATGTGTTGGTTATCAACTCTCAATGGAATGCAGTGACATTAAAGTTAATTGAAAATGTTTCTTTCAGTGTCTCATAATCAGTCGAAAAGAGTGTCTCATTTGGTTGACTTGGATTCCAAAACAAGAGAGACTCATCTGATTTATGTCATAATGATTTTGTTCATCGTCGACTTTTGGTAATTTGAATATACGAAAATGACTTCTAATTACAAAAGGCAACGGCGCTCAAATGTTTGAAAATACCAAGAGACTTTTGAATTTTTTAAAAACTCGTAAAAGAATTTCTACCAAGGGCCTTCCCAGTGAAAAATGATCTACAACGAAAATGAATTACAATGATGTTTCGCCCTTCATCTCATTTATGCGTTGATGAGTACATATTAAGTTTTTCCTTTTTTCTTTTCTAGTTTTTTGGAGAAAAAAACTGGTTTTTCCATTTTCATAGGGAAAAATACGGTAGTCGAGTCTACTATTTAATTCGTAACTTTGTTCATCGAATGTGATACTGTCAATGCATTAAAGGGATTCATCAGCAGTATGAGAGATGATGGGTAATTTATGTAATCAACTCTGTCAGTTTATGGATAATACACAACAGTAATATTACAGAGTTTTTTTTGTTTTTATCATTGATGATGTGAACATCACACTAATTACCAAAATAAACACTTTTAGCAATGTCCCCTCTTCTAATTAGATACCGATCTATCTCATGCCTTATCATGTCGATTACTATCTATACACCAATCCAGTTGAATTAAAATTATAACAAACAGGCAACAGAATAATGGCAACAACAAAAAAATAAAGAATTAAAATTAATGTTATTTGGTATAACTTTTCTATGCTAATTATATGTGTCACATGGAATAAAATTAAACCAGCATAAAGACAAAACTGGAAAATATGTCATGTACCATTGAAGTATTTGACTGGTTTCTTTTGAATATAAATCCAACTGGCAGTAACAGAATTTCATTGATGTTATTGCCAGTATTAATGGAAACCCCAGGTTTTTTGTACCATTTACTTCTTTCATCAAGTTTGTTGTGACGTTCTGTTGTTTTATTTTCTTATTTGTGAATTCTCAGATTAATTTACATACCGGCGACATGGTGTTTTCACCTTAATTATTTGAAACAAACATAAAAGGAATGGTAACATAAATGAAGAAACAGTCATTTAAAATCACACAAGAAGTAAATTAAAGAACAAAATGATCCTTTTTTTTTTGCTATTAATTAAACATTTTAATTCATGTAATTCTTTTTGATTCTGTTTTTGCATTTGTATCAACACACCTTACAGGTAAATACAAGATATTTCATTATTTTAATTCATGAACAAAGTGATTATTAGTACAACATAATCACCATATCTCTGATATTAACAAAACGTCCCTATAATAACAATTATCTTATCGGTAGACAGAATCTGAATTATATACAAATTTAAAATTCCAGAAAAAAAACAACACCAATGTGAATTGGAAATTAAATTCATTAGTAAACTGAGACACCTGGATTTGTTAACATTTTCAAATAGGAAATGAATTTTTATCAGTTTATGGAAATCTTTTGTCGTTTTATATTCATTTCCAGAGTGTGTGATGTTGTTACCACTTAATTCAATAATAAAATGGAAGCATACAGAGATCATGAAATAATTCATAATAATTTGATGAGAAAAACAATGTCATTTGATAAATTGCAAAATAAAAGAGGAATGTAAAACGTATAATAACGGATATGACCTCTTAATTAATAAATCATACATTTAAAGTGTCGTAATGATTGTGATAAATTATCGTTAATCAGTTAAACCATCATACCTGGTCTCACCTTATTTGACAAAATAAAACAGAAAACCAAAGAAAAATTATATCCTGTCGTGTTCCAGTTCAATCCATTGTAATTCAATTAAACCATTTAATGTTTATCGTATTTTCTATTGCATTTTTCATCAGTTCCAAATGCAATGGAATTCACTTGAATTAAATAAAAAGAGACAAAATTCAACGATAAATATCATTTCATTGATTTTTCTTTTGCATCTCATTTGAATTGCCGCCAGTTTTGGTTTTTTGTTTTGTCATCGTATAACGACCAATTTAATAGCGATTGGTTGAATGCACATACAACACCCAAAAAAGATCAAGATAATCACCAGAATATTTAAGCAAATTATATTCATTTCATTTTTTGTTATTTTTCCGTGTGAATTTCACCACAATTTAATTAACATACGAATAATATACAACCACTTAAATTGAAATTAATGATAATCGGTTGGTTTCTTTTCGACCATATGGAAATCATGACATTAATTGGTTGAAATTTGTGTATCAAAAACACATTCACATACTCAAACTACAGTAACTGAAGGTAACTCGTAACATCTTTTTAAAACTGCATTCATATCAAATGATACTGTGTTAATAATCATAATTGGTTAACCAAACTTGGTCATCTATCCCACTGGGCCAACACATTATCAAATCACAATACATTCAGCCACACTAACAATGTGGTTAATTAGACACAAAATTTAGTTGTTTTGTCATTTTCATAAAACACCCACTCATTTAATGGTTAAATAGATTTCAACGAGTGAAAACACAAGAGAGAAAGAAAGGAAAACAGACACTTTAATGTCGAAAAGATTAATCATGATTATGTAACAACTTGAGTGCATATTAAAACTGACAATGAGACAGTTGTAATGAAAACATATAAAAACATAACAAACATAACCAGCACAAAATGATGGATTGAATTTTAAATAGCTGCTATTTATGCTCAATGATTTACATGGAATATTGCCATCACTTGTCATTGGTCTATAGTCAACTAAATCCTACAATGATTACAAATACACAGAAAACCACAAATAATTGCCAATTGGAATGCAACTGCCAGACAAATTTTTGTCTTTGATTTGAACTTCATTTCAAAATTTTCCATTTTACAAATACAAAAACCAAGCAAATTGTGTTTGTTTAAACACCCCAAAAACCTAATTATATTTAATGTCTCTTTGTCACGTTTCTGGCCCGCATTCAAAACATGATTTTTATTTTGGTTTTCTTTCAAAAAGAAAACATTTCTTTTTTGTATTTAAAATTTTTTCTCGTTTTTATTTTCGAAAAACACTAAAACCACGAATCAGAGATTTTTCAGATCTTGCTGGTTCTGTAACTAGAGAATTCTTTTTATCAAAAATTGAATTCAACACTTTCTACAATCATCGCAAGAGACCAACATATGCTGGCATGAACATTGGAAGTTTTTGTCAAATACAATTTTGTTACACGAAGTCTACAGTTGAAAACCAAAAATACAGTGATTTTACATGGAAAATGTTATTTAATTAAACCCAAATAACTGATTGTGTTGTAACACAATATGTGATACAAAAGATTTAATGTTTTAACGGTGAAAATACATAACAATTCTATAAATGATGGTGGCATTGTATATGTCTAAGTGATAGGAGACAAATAATATTCTTCATTTTAATATGGCACGTTTTTCGCTTTATTCATTTTATTATTTTCCCAGTTTCAATTGGTTTTATCAAGGGTACAGAGAATAAGTTTTCAGTACAAAATTAAATTTCAACCCTTTTCTGTTCTCAGGGACACACAGTTGATTGATTTTCAAGAGTGGTATCGCCAACAATAATGAATCCTGTTAAATCTTTAATACTCTCCCACTGTTTATATTATTTTAAGCTATCGAAATCAAAAAGATTGTCTCAATTGTTTTCATTTTGAGCTTATTAAAAATCAGTTTTGCTATGAAACAATCATATTGTTGTTTATTTTGTTCCAAAAGTACTAGAAAGGGATTAGACAATTCATCAATGGTCTCAGCCGAAAAGGACATCGCCATATGTGATACAATTCAGCGCTTAACTGATACATGGGCATTGAATGGAAGTAAATTGAATTTGACTGATGTAATCTAGTAATACTAAGGCAATCAGTTTTGATGAGATTTAACAGTGGGTGGGTGAGGCTATACTCGAGGAAAGTCTGTCTACAGTAGATTTAGTTTATTAAAACTCTACATTATTAATGGAAATGATGAGAATAATCTCAATTCGATATCAATCAAACTTCTCTTCATACCGTTAAATCTCCATGGGATCTCCAATGCAATAACTAATGCAGTTTTGATAAAATCGTATCATCGAAATCTCACATAGACGGCGATTTAATTCATCGACAGTATAAATTGAAATAAAAATTTCAAAATCCGGTGAACTAAAAGAGAGAAATCAGTTCAATATTCTCCTCTGCATGTAGAAATTTTCAATTTTATGAAAGAATAACATTCGCGAAGGGTAATTTAATCCCTCACTGTTATATTTCAATTTAAAAATTGTTGTTTTTTGTATTACAATCAACGGTTGAAATGTTTCTGAATTTAAAATTAGAAACGAAAAACAAAGAAAAAAATGAATTCTGTTCCTTTAGTCCCAAATCGGAATAATGCATGAGAGACTCCAGCTCATGGAAGTTGAATCCCATTCTACACCATAGATTTAGATATTCTTTTGCGTATACCAATCAGACCGCAACAGAATATACAATAAAACAAAAAACACATAATAAAGAAATTAAACATTAAAATTCCACGATTTAAATAAAGAAAATAAGAAACCCACACCATGAATTGTTGATTGCCATTGCTTTATAAATTCTCAGTAGCATAAAATGCAGTTATTCTGATTCATTTCATTCATAATTATGATTATGATGAGGACAGATAATATTTAATTTGTCCTTGATGCTGTCGCATCTCATTATTTAGAAAATATGGAAATTAGGCAGTTTATTTTAATACAACGGAGGTGGCTTTCAACATAACAAATAAGATATTTCATTCAGTTACCCTCTTCCAAATGGCAAATTATTAATAAAAAAAGAACGTCAAAGGAACATGCTTCTTGAAAAGACACAACATAAAAAGGAAGGAACGAGTAAAACAACAGCTAAAAATAAAAAACAAAACAAACACAAACTACGCCAAACTAATTAATTTAAAAATGATGGCTTATTTAATGTTGAGTATGTGCTCACATATGAGACAACCAATTGATGGTAATATTGTTGTGAAATTATTCAAACATCTGCTGAAATTTAATACTTAGCGAACCAAAATACACCGGCCAAGTATTGTCATTTGATAATACACAGAAGAAGTAAAGTGAACAAGAAGAGCATTGGCGTCTCAATAGAATTGATTAGTACGGGAGTTCAACTAAATGAATTTGCATTATTCGGCGGTTGCCAGTCAACCAACGAAAGAATTTAAAACGACCCATTCCATTTAGACCACAAATATGATCTCTTGTTTCCAACTATAGTTCCTTGTGTGTGACAAAACACGACAGTCTATCTCTCTCATTTTTAATCCAATGAACAATACAAAATGCAATTATCTGTACATCAGCACAGAAAAAAACAAATTCGCATGTACTTCTTTATGCATTCAATTCACTATAACAAAACACTTGTACCCCAGAGTTAGGACGTGATCCCTGTTATTTGGTCTCAACCATTAAAAATGATGTATTGATGATGAATTCATTATTTATTATACGATAGAATCAGTCTCACCGTATGATAGACTATCGCGAAACTACACTGTCTGTTAAAAAGGACAATATATGATGATTTTATGATATTCCACTCTCTCATCCATATAATTCACTTTCATTCGGTTGACATGCCAATTGATTAGTTCATCCCTACAAGTTTTCTTCTTTTCATTTTGGGAGTATTCATGATCATGTAAGGGAATGAACACACGGAAAAAAATGTACTGTATAGAATATCACTTAAAGATTACAACCGAAACAATTGAGAATAGAAAACTGAGGACATGAATACTCATACTCCAATGGTCTTGACGTATATATCACCCATCAGATGTTTGGTCATGTTGTCTTCATTATGGTGAATTCATTATTAGATTTGCAATGACATAGAGAGTTCATGGTATGTTGTCTCTTGTTATATTGAATCTCCCCAAAATTCAATACTGAATACGTTCATCACAAATTAACAGAGAGAGGTAGAGAGAGAGAGAGTGTGGGATTAAATAATGTCGATTGGGCCACAAAAACATGACATAAACAAGTGGCCTACGGTTGTAGATTGATGGCTCAATATGTGAATTTAACAGTTACGGAGTTTTTTGCATTTTGGGATATTCAGAGGGATAAAACATATACAAATTGGACAGTACGGCTTTTATGTGTTCCAGTTACTCCGGTATGTTACATCCGGTGTATTAAATCGTTTTGCCGATTGTAAACCTGAATGCCAACAAAAAAATTGAAAGGAAACATCTAAACACACCAAGTTGAATTCATTCATGCAATTGAATTGTTACAATCATTCTCTGGATAATATGCATTAGTTGATATCCTTGTATATACGAATCAATATGATGTATCCAAATGGGTCTTTACATACTAAATAATATTTGCCAAAAAAGAATTGAAAATTGTTTTTATCAGAGGGTGAAGTTTAAATCCGTACCACTTTAAACTCTAAAAAACCGATTTTTTATGGCAATTGTTTTCCACCACAAAATGCGTCAATTATATTTAAAAAATACCATAAACAGCATAAAATATTTGAATCATATGTGACGCTGTGAATGATTGAATGTGTGTACTGTGTGTTAAATGCAATTGTCATTGCCATAAGGTGCAACAATCTAAAACAGCAGTTTTAACTAATTTTCACATCCAAATACGAAAAAAATACTTCAATATTTCGTTCTAAATTCATACAATGGAAAAACGATGAAATTGAATTTAATTTGAAAAACTATTTTCAATGAAAATCAACTGCCGACTATATGGCTGACGTTAAACAATTGGGATGAATCGGAAAAAAAAACAAGTGAATCATAAACGCAATTCAGATTGATTGAAATATGTTACATTTGAATGCTTTGTAATCATTTGATGCTGCTGATGATTTTTTATCTTCATTGTATATTGACGTTATACGAATCTCATCGATCAGCCGTCTAATCCATGGAAGCAATCATTCTGATTGTGAATACCGGATGGATAAAGTCAAGTTAACAGAAACACAAGTAGAAAAGTGGAAAATTCAAAATCATACGACAATTTAGAAATTTTTTCATTGAACGCACATTATGGATTATTTGAGATCATAAAAAAAAAACAAAGAAAAATCTATTGGAAATTGCATTTTCAGTTTTACGAATCTTTCATTGATGATTACATTGATTTTCCTTCGTATGACAAAAATCTGTTTTGCATCTGAATCGACAAAAAGGTGAAATTTGTTTCTCATTTCATTTTTGTTATTTGCAACGAAAGGCAACATGAACGGATGTCAATTTTGTAAAATTGTTCTCGTTATTTGTGTTACTACTGACTAAGTAAAATCTCTGTTGAAATTCATCGCAACTCGAATATTCAGCACTTCATCTAGCTATTTTATTTCTAAGTATTCAGGAAAATCGTAGTAGCTTTTATATAAATCACTTGATATTTATTATAATGACAATATTTTTTGTGTATTTTATTTTATAGTTTAAGGAAACCAATATAACAATCCAAAAGACAATGAATGATTTTAGTATAAAATTGCCATTATTGAAATAGAAAAATTTATTGTATGTGAAATTTGTTGTGAATCTCTTAGATAGAATGTTATAAAGATTATCATAAAATATGTGTTCTCGTAAATAAGTGAAATCTATGTTGTAGCATTACCCATTGAGCTACCTGTGCTTTCGAATTTAATCGATTTATTTTTGCCAAAAGTGAAAATCACAATGTAAAGACAATGCATCTCAGAAGAATTCTTTGCTGGTAAGAATTCCAATTTATAATCATTTGCACTTCAATAATTATGTTTTCTCTACCGTATGGCGACTGGTAACACAATCTCTAATCAAATGAGAATAAATAGTCTCATTATCAATCGTTGAACATTAAAATTGCAATCTGTGCAGAACGTTAAATTTAAAATAACAGTGACCAAATTAATATCAATGTTCATCGAATATCAAATTGCAAATAATTCGTTTAATCCAATTGATGGTATAGAATACTAATGTAAATTTCAAAATTTACGACGATAATTGTAATGAAATTAATGCAGTTAAAACTGCTTAATGACAATTATAAATTTATAATTCTCTTGAAATTCCGTACTTAATAACAAAAATTGGTTATTGGACTTATCAGATGATAATCAACAATAAAAAGAAGTTCAATGATCTGCGGGTGATCAAACAATACTTAAATCTCAGTGAGTTAGTTACCCATAATAAACCACCAAAGTAATAATGAATGCAACATATTGAGAATGACCGTAAATAAGTACTTAAAGCCAAAAAGTTAAAATAAAAAATATCCCAGAGAGTTAATTAAATCCCACACTTCGGGACCTTTATTGGCTTAAAATCATAAAAATGTCAATCATAATTACATACAATATCACAACATGGTACACCCTTTAAATCATAACCAGAGTTTATTTAGAGAACCATCAAATATGAAATGACACCCCCTTATTTAACAACATAATTGTACTGAAAATAAATGTTTAGAATAGAGATGATTATGTTTAATATGTGTATCCTTGGACTAATAAAAAAAAAACTCCCCAGATTGATATGATTTATGAGAGAGCCATCAGTACAATAAATCAAAAATTATAAATTTTTATTTAACGTTGTACACAAGCATCACACTTAAACAACATTATTATGAATTATTATCGCATAAAATCAATAAGTCGGATGATTGAAAATTGACATTTATTAGTATTTTGTTTACATAATTATGCCACCATAAAATTCAACACCAGTAGACAACAACATCAAACTCTTCGATATTTTTAATGGCTGATAAAGCAGATTTAGTTAGCTACATTGAATCGATTTGAACGTAATCCTGAAAGTTTTATGTATTCTTGAATCGAACACCAGCACTCATATTAAAATCAACATTTTATACAATCAAGAATTAGAATGAAGTCATTAGATTTTCCTAACAATTTAACAATGAAAAGCATCGGTAACAGTAGAATTATTTTAGCTCAAAGCTATGAAATCCTTGAATTAGATAGATACAAATAATTTCATTTTTTCCAAACTAAATTCCCATTGGGAGTTTAATTTTCCATAAAACTCAAAAGTAGATGTGTACCACATAATTTTATCCATTAAAGTAAAATATTTCATCATATCACAACGTATATTTTTCCTTTCACATTCATATTAACCCATCATAACTCGATGGAATATGTACCATCTAACCCAAATGATAGACCGAATAAATACACATGTAATCAAGACAGACATGAAAATTGTGTGTACGTTTCTCCTCTGTTAAATCGTTAACAGAAAAAATAAAACAGAAATTTTAGATGAAAAGTGAAATAGGGAAAAATCTTCCCTATTTTGATAACATAATTTTCATGTTAACAATTTTCATTCTTTTATACAACAAATTTTCACTAACGCATTCAATGATTCAATATTAAACTGTCTACTAACGAGTAATAGAATGGATGAATAAAACTCATTCTAGTCTGATCTGAATATCTATGAGATGCATAATGGATTGTTACCTCCACCACTCCTTTCAATATGTAAAATTACCTACTCACATTCAAGGTACTTTAAAGGGAAAATATGAAAATATTTTCTCGGTTTTTTAATATTAAAAACGTACACTTTCGGCTTAAATTTTTCTTTTCCATCTATTCGCTATCATTCATAAACATATTCTATGTAGGTTGATCCCATACATAAGATACAATTTCAAAGCATTTTCACCAATGAGAAATTATTTAATTTTAAAGTGCCATATAATACCGCATACTTTATGCTATTACTATAACAAAACCAAGGGAATGCATTCCAATTTATGTTATTTTTATTTTTTGGTAAACCCCTGCCTATGAGAGAATTTTTTGGTACCTCCATCGGTGACACAAAGACACAATGTTTTCTAATGGTTCGAAATAATAAAATTTAAAATGGCACAACATAAATTTCTATTACAAAATAATTTACCACATTGAATGTTCCATGGAATAACTCGAGTATCCAAATTACCAGGACAAGAAAAATTATTTCATTCATTTTCCACAAATAATCATCATTTTCTTCTGAATATTTTAATATACTTCTGTATACAACCACTTTACCATGTTCTATATAAACAAATTGCTTTGGTATCACCCCCTTGTTGGTGGTTCATTGGAAAATGAACATTATAAACCATAAATTGTCCTTTAGTCAAAACGAAAATACTTTGGAATGTGCAACAATACATATCAGTCTAAATGGCATAAAGATATTCTTTTATTTTCGATGGTAACATAACTGTGACAATGAGATTTCATTGTATACAAAACCATGATTATTGAATGTAATTTTTAACGCATAAATTTGTATACATAAAAATGCTAATATACTTCATTTTCGTTATTTTCCTGTAACAAAAAATTGAAATAATCAAAAAATACAAAATTCAACAACATGAGAAAGAAAGGAAGTGAAAAAAAATTGCTTCAATAGCAAATTTTCCATGGGAATATTATCTGCCATTCATAAAATCACAGTTAACAAATTCATCTGTGTCAAGTTGATCCTTTCGCCCATTTACTGCCATCAACGGTACCCGGTTATTTAACAGGATATATAATGTCTGCTTCACTTTTTTCCATTTTCACCCATCATATGTACAATAAAATAGAAAATTATTTCATATGCATTTTTGTCTATCACAAAACCATTCGTTTTTAGCTGCTTAACTTGGTTGCAAATAGAACCACCATCCCCCATCACCTGCCAATGTTAAATATTTTGTGTATGGAGTTGAGGTGCGACTGAATTATACGCGTAAATATGATTCCATGTTGATGGATCTCGTTGAAAATAAATTACAATTCTGAAAGTGAATTATATTCCATATTACACCATCCATTTGTGTATTTATGCCATCTAGCCCAGGATGTGAATATAAAATAGACGATTTGACTTATAAAAAAAAATAACCGAAACAAGAAGAGAAGAAAAAAATACGAAGAGTGTTTAGATGAAATCACAGTGTACACATGAGTAATACAACCGAATATTATGTATTGCTGTGGTAAATGGAAAGGATAGCATCACTTTTGTTAAAAACACTATGAATATAACACAATATTTAAAGGCAATGTGAAAATGCCATCACCATTCCCAATACAGTTGGCTTCTTATCAGATTAGGAGAAAATTTTGTGTTACATACATCATCATTTCGCATGTTATGTTTCATAAGCCATTCTCTGTTTTCCTTGTTTTGTGAGTGCTTAGCATTTCACTTGAACAGAAAAAACAACAAACCCGATAAACAAAGAGGCAAAAGAATCAACCCCGATTGCATATACGCGTTAAGAGCCATACACAATGAATTTTTGTGCGAAAAACAAATTCATATTAACCCCCCCGATTTTCCAACAGGACGAGAGACGTATAACTTTTTCACTTTTCCACTATACTACACACATTTATACGATTTATGTTCTACCATTCATATAGTTAAAAATTGGGTATTGTTGGCTGCTAATGTTACCATATATTTATTCATATTTATATTCTGGTATTTTCATGAACGATATTTTGATTCCGTTTTAATAAAAGAAACTTAGAAAGTTCCATTTCAAAATTGTTGATGATAGAAGGGAAAAATCAAATTTTTCATTCTCAATCATATACGTTTAAGCTGCACGAGGTTTTCTTTTCCGTCTCTTGTGTATAGGATCTTAAACAACAAAAAAGTAAAATAACTAACTTTTTATGACCGCTGCTAGGCAAAAAGGTATTAGCTGTAATGCAATAGAGCTAAGGTAGGGCGCTGTGTTATTATCAATCACTAAGTATAATAAATTCTAACTCACTTAGTACTCGTTATACTGTCTTATGAATAATAAATTTTAGTTTTAGAAACAATAGTCGGTATGTACTGATTATTATTTGTTAACGAAATGAAACTAATAACAGTTGGGGTTGAAAAATTTTTTAAATGAATTCACTGCATTCAATGATAACTCCATCACGCAATTAAGCATAACGTAAAGTTATTTGCATAAATTGATTCGATGTGATATGAGAAGAGATTTTCACTTAAAAGTATTTTCAATAGAGGGTGCGCTTAATTGAACAGAAATGACCGTAATGACCTTGAGGCTGGGAGTCTTGTATGACGCCTTCTAATTTATCTCTCATTAAAAGATCATGTGCTATCCCAGAACATAAAATGATGAATAAGAAATGTTCATAATTATAATTGTCATGATTTGAACGAGTAATATTGGGAATAATATCGAATTTATGTTCTGTACGGAATACCGGCTCTCATATTTCACTCTTTAAACTTACGTTGAATAATAAATATCGTGCATCACCTACCTTATTAGAAGCATCTCTGGTAACTAATTATCACTTTTCACGATCACTTATTTACTTTAAATCACAAAATACTTTAAAAATGATCACACGCACACAGAAATTATTACTACGCACTTGTAAATTTTTCACCCACTAACTAAGCTCCTAAGGATTAAGCAATTCAGCTATTTAAAATTCTAATGCAACGCGCTTAACTTGCGCAAAAAGCTATAGTGGCTGACTGCTGAATTAGCGGAATTTGGCGCCATGTTGTGGTACTCTTGTTGTTGTAGAAATTCATAAGTGAATTAGTGGTGTGAAAATATTTTCTTTAAATTAATTTGGTTAACTAATTAACTGTAAAGTAGAGTCAGTGTAGTTTAAACAATTGCAATTGCAACCAATAATCGAAATAAATTAAAGGTAACTTGTAATTCATATTATTTTAGAAGAAATTTGTGAATGAAAATTTGCAATTTTTTTTCTTCGCACAAAGTGTCTCATACTTGGAGGATTTTTCTTAGGGATTTATTAATATTTTGGCACAATACTAATATTAAATTGATGAAATGTAGATACTTACACGATTTTGTTTTCATTTCCAGATTTTGCAATGGGGAACTAATTGGAATTAGAAGTGTGTGATTGAATTAGAAGTCTGGACCAACCACTCTCTCTCTGGAATGCGGATCACGGAGGAATCCAACGGTAGTAGAATTACTATACTTTGATATAACGTTCTTATGATATCTCATTCAATGTTTAATTTTTAATGTTCTTTTGTGTACTTCTAGGTGAGTCCAATCAGTTACCAATTTTCCAAATCAATTAGAAACTTCCTATCAATATAAGGTACGAGCACTTTTTTCCTACCCGTTGACGTCTTAATTTACATCATTATTAATACTATCGTCCTGTTTATACAATTATCCGAAATTTATGCAATCCTTATTCGGATTACTCCTTTATTTAAATTGCAATTGTGATATGAACTACTCTAGAACTCCGTAGTACTTAGTACTCTATAACCAATTTCAATATGATCGTCAAAATTATATTCCCTAGAGTACAAATTTAATATCTCGAAAGTAATTCAGTATTTAGTCAATGTGTTTTAGAATTGTGTCAGTTGGTTGGTGGCATAAAAGTCACAGAATAATTGTAATACGTAAATCCATTCCTAACGAATGGATCATCATCAAATTATATGATGAATTCACATCAGATAAACCACCAATATTTCATATTTTCCTAACTTGTGGATTACCTTGAACTGGGTTAAACAAAAATTTCAAAATTTAAAGCAACCAAACTGATTAAAATTGTGTGGTTAATTTTCAGTGAAAAGTTTTTGTGATTCTTTGAATACATTTTACAGAAAACTATAATTTACTTAACAATATCATAAGAATAATTATGAATTTATTAAATGAATGGATCATGAGGGAAATTTTATAGAAACAAAAAGAAATATGATAAAGTTCGTTGCCAACAAAACCAATACTTTTCATGTGGAAGAACCTTAAAAATTCGAATAAAAAACACAGAAAATTACTAAACTGAAATACCACAGATTTTCTGTATGTTAACGCGAATATTCGTTAACTAACTTACACAGCTTGCCAACCAATTACGTGTCTCACCTGATTCTATTTTATTAAAATTGCATTACATACTAATTACTTTTAGTTTAAATGTTTAAAATAACATATCCTTTTGCCATTGATTTAACATGAATATAGTTCACGTCTGTTCTCTACATTGAATATTATTTCAGTGCAACGAGTTTTTCTTTTCCACTACTAACATTAAAACCAACTTGTGTATTTTTTTTCCTTCAAACGAAACACGTTGAATTAATTTCATTTAGAATTTTTAATGAGTGCATATGAAATTCCTACCATAAATAGATAAGTAGTTTTTCTCTTTTACTGTGCGGATTTCATGGCTTTTTTTTTAAAAAAGAAAATTTGAATAACTACTAGCAATAAGGAGAAGCAAAAAAACGCATCATAAAGATTTAAACTTTTCATATTCTAAAGTGAATGTAAGTTAAAATTCTATTTGCATAATAATTATGAATGAAACTAATGATAATTTAACCGAAAGTATAAAACAAAAAATTCTCTCATTTCTATTAAAACTGGTTGGCTTAAAGCTTCATAACAGAAGAGAATCGTAATCAAATTCCATTCGAAATGAGGAACATAAACTTTAAAATTGAGAAAATGTACGATAGCACCTACCTTAGGTGTAAAATGTGTAACACCTAACGATAATAAGATGCAAACAATATGCAGTTATTAATGTAGTTGACATATGCATTATCATGGAATGGGTTTCAGCAATTCAATTGAAGGGCTACATTGATGGTTTATTAGAATCCAGCCAAACTAAGAATAGCTGAATCTTGAATTATTAGATGAGCATCACTTGGTCTCTTATATTTTATGCGAAAGACCGGAATATCAGTAGCACAGAATCTGCTGTTATAATTATAACACATGCAAGAGGTGTGAAAAGCATATTAAGGATATGAGTTCATATTCTTCAACTAAATAGAATTCATCTAAAGGGAAAACCGCATATCAAACGGCCACTGTTTTCTACATAATAAAATACTGTCATATACACCATCATATTAAAATGTAAGAAAATTAGTACGGTAACCAAACTCCATAAAAATTATAATAGAATTGGTAGCATTATAATGACAGAACAACATAGAGACACACCAAAAGAGAAGAGAATCTTTTTTTTTGTCATTTAGTGTAACATATACACAACATTATAATGCACATGACTATGGATACGTGAGTATGATGCATCATGAACCATTGTGTACTTGAATATCTAATTCAAAATTGACGAAGAGACAAGAAGGGCTCTGTTTAATTGCATATACAACATCATACCAAAAAGGGATGACTACAGAAACAAACTCCTTCAATTACATCACGGTTAGTACTGCAACGCTGAAGAAAAAATATCTATACACAGCAAATGAAGTTTCTTTTATGATTACATCTATCCATTACGTGGAGACACAAAAGTCTAACGGTAGACAGGAAGTCATTGCCAGAAACATCATAATGGCCAACACCAAAGTTATCTAAGAGCTTCATATCATCATAGTTTTAGGTGGAAAATCTAGTTGAACACACACGGAACTATTTTACGGATAATTTGAGTATTGAATTTGAATAAACTACTAACGTAATGCAAAACGATGAGTATTTCGTTTTTAATGCAATTGTAATCAAGGAATTTTGAACAATGAAAGGAATTTTTGTTGCTTACATTTAATGGTGGTTTACTAACGGCTATATAAAGAGACAGTAGATTTCATCTTATAATCATCAGCGGATTGCAACCAAATAAAAAAGTGGAAACTTTTCACTTTAATACTTCCACCGAATATAGAAGAAAAAAAAACGGATTTAAAAGTATTACCAAACAGGAAAAAAACCAACAACAAAACTTATGTGTGTGAATGGTACAAGTAAGAGAATGTATGATACAATATAATGGCAACACCAAGTGTGATATTAGATGAATCTTGTGTCCTGTGTCTGTATAATTATGGTATATTCTCTTGGTTAAAGGTACCCAAGTACGAAAAGTATTGTCATAATCATAATATCCCAGCCTCCACCATATTAGATAGGATGTTGCCTTTTATAAACATAGTACCAGTGAACATTCATTTGTATGCGGCGAGACAGTATGGCATATTTAGAGCATAACATTATCGTATATACAAATTTTATGAATGTAGAAAGGCAGAAAGAAAAAAAAAGTAACAGCAAATAGACTTTTTTTGTGTTATAGTCATGGAGAGGATATGTTTGATGTCTACATACAAAACCAAGTGATAATATTCAATGAGAATCCTCTTGAGACTTGGCTTTACCTTTTTATTATACAGCCAACATAGAATGTATTCAAGATTTTCCATTTTTTGCGTTACAAACGAAAGAAGCTTTTTTGTCCTGATGTTGGTAAATGATGCACACTGCTTTAAACCGTTTCCGTATAGTTAGGCCATTCAAAATAATGGACAACATCAACACCAACGTCGATGAATACTCATCGGTACAAGTAAAGAACATTTCACTTGTCTTATCTACGGTGAAATTCAAAAGAATAATGATGGATTTTCTGGTTGATACTTCTTTTACCATTCAGTGTCGTATGTGAAAATCTGATTGAATTTACTGAGAAAAACTCTTTTGGCATCGAAGTGATATTACCAAAGTGATTTAGCGAATGTGACAAAAAAAAACATTTCATTACTCTTCTAGTATATTGGGAATTTTTATTTTAATTCTCTGGGAATGAAACAATGACAGAGCAATTCAACCAAAGTCTCAAGTACAAAAATATATTGAGCATTTAAAACTGAGCCGTGTCATATCACGATTATAAAAAGGCAGAAATGAACTCCTTTTTTTTAACTGCTTCATCATTTCGGGACATACGTATATCGTATTTCGTTAAAGAAATTTTTTTAAAACAACCACAAAAGAATAATTACATACTCTGCAGTTTTTCCTTTAACAACATGAATTTTTTGTTCACACATATACACCAGAAGACATTTTTTTTCCTTATTTTTTGTGGTTACCAAATAAGAATCCACGAAATGATGGAAACAACATTAAAAAGAAATGCCTCTACTGAATAAAACAAAAATTAAAACAACAAGTTCACGTCCACATAATTTTCATTTAACGGCCGGAAAAATTTTCAATGAGGGGGGGAAGCAAAAACCTTAAAAAAACTGAAACGAAATATTGTGATGTGTAATTTTCCACATTATGCATATTTCATAATAATTATTATTAGACGAGAGTGGAACGCAAAATGAAAAAAAAAAGTGTGGCAATCCAATAAACGGTTGGTATTGCAGTCATTACCATTTTTTTTTTACAAGGGACGTTTGTTGAGATTTTTAATGCTCCCCTACCACTAACTTTTGCTTGGCTTTTCCACATTTTAGTATACGTTCACTGGTTTATATGATTTTTTTTTCCAGGGTTCATGCTAGTTACTTCCTTTTAATTAAGACCACACAAAAATCGTTGAATTTAAACATAAAAAAAAATATGGATCATAAAATTTCATGCAATGTTATGAGTTTAATTTTTCAATGAGCTGCTTACATTTGGGTATAAAAAACACAGTGAAACAGTATGAGCATGTTAACCAAAATGGTTTAATTGATATTCGGTGTTAGGCAGTTGGTATGATACCAAATAGAAGTCATCATGTCATATTGGGTGTCTGGGATTCTGGTTATGTACCAGAACATACAAAAGAATGATGCCCTTGTCAGTCATTTACCTCTCACCTTCGGTACAAAGGTGGAAACATCAATTATAAAATACGAATTTAATGTCACACTCAATTTACATTTATTGCAATTTCTGTACTTTTTATTTCCAATATTCCATTCGGATTGATGACAGTCTAATAACTCGTTCTCTTAATTACACATCAGCTATTCATCAGCATCCGAATAATAAAAAAAAACATAAGAACTTTAATGATATATCGATTGCTTATTATTTGCTGTAATCGGAAATTGATCGTCATCATTCATTTCTGTCAATCGGAGAAAAGTTCCATTCTGATTTCGATATTCGTTTCTTTTTTTTTTTTGCTCTCAGTCTAAACTCTTTCATTTGAAGCATCAAAAAAGGAAATGAAAGTTCATTCCAAATGAATGGAAACATTTGGATTCAAGGACCAGACGTATTATTTTTCCAATTGCGTTTCCTGTTTCACTCTATAACTGAACAGAGAGTAATTTCTTTCTATTATACACATTACAGAATGAGTTAAATCGTAACTATACTCATCAATAGTTTTTAATCATTATCGAAAGACAACAATGACTTCCTATATATTTTTCCTGATTCAAACGAATAAAAATAGAAAATATGAGAAGAAAAATTAACAATCGTTTTCTGTAAAATCGGTTGCCAAGACTTCAATGCACAAATCAAAAAGAAAAATAAAATAAACTTTTATCGTATATCGATTTTATATTTTATGATACTGGAATGCTTTTAGTATAAATTGTTAAAGTAAGCAAATAACCAGAATGAACTATTCATAAAATAATGAGTCTCGTTTATTGGTAATTTCCATGATAATAAACTTTAACTACTGGTAGCATTACTTAACCGATAAGTTGTTAACCGCATAAGTTAGAATTCGAAAGAAAAAAATAAATAGAATAAGTAACATAACGATACAGTTCAATGTTCTAAACAAATATAATTCACTTACTGGGGGTATTTCTTTTATTTTCAAATTTTTTATTAGTGAATTTGTTACTCTTGATATTTCATAAAAGAATTCTAATTTGTATTTCGTTTTTTTTTTTTTATTTATTATTTACTATCCGTTATCCGTTACCTAAAGAGTAAATTCATTGTTGTTGATTCCGGTGGCATTAAATTCATGTATATAAATCGGGGTTGGTACTACCGATAAACGCATTGGGTCACCATGTAAATAGACTAACGTAAAAAAATAAAATTTTACTATTGCTTTCTTTGTATACTAAGTTCACTATTAAATCACGCAATGACCTATTAAATTATGCTGTGAATAATGTTATTAATTTCAGTCAGTTGTTGTTTCTTTTTTCGTATTGATATGTTTCAAAATAATCCGCGGTAAAGTACCACGAAATATAAACAGAGAAAAACTTGATATTCCCATACAATTCGTGGAATAAGTCCATATTAAAATGGCCCAACAATAACACTCTGTTACCATGTAACCGATCGTTGAATACTATAATGATAGGCCTTGTGTTCTTCTCGTAATCAGACTGGACATTAAATTGTGGCCAAAATACAGAATATTATCTTAGCACGAACCTACAATTAGAGTCGCATATTATAACAGTGTGTCTCTCTTTGAATGGACTAAAATCCATTGAAACTGAAATGGTATAACTCACCTGTATAATGAAAATTATTCATACAACTTGTATCTCGGCTTCATTAGGCATCATCAGCGACAACGATGTTGTTCATTAATTGTGCGAATTCAAATTTTTTATTTTCCTTTTTGCATCCTAAAATAAAAGACAATTTGACCGTTAGTTATAATTCCATATAAAATTTAACAGTCGTCAACCACTTCTGAGTGTATGTTTACTTTGCTAAATTGCATTCACCTTGTACGGTGTATGCATTTTTGACTACATGATGATACCAAATTGTCCAGACACACGTTCCCATCGGGCAATTTGGAGACAACACGATACACAATCAATGTAAACTCATACTGGACACACTTTGATCATACACTCTAAATGGGTGGCAATTAACAATATGGCCTCAGAATCAACGAGATTTACATAAAACTGCAGCTGCTATATGTAAATGTCGCATCGTATTAAATCCGGAAAAAAAATAACAAAATGCATTGACATTCGACCAACAATACCGAAGAGTTTAAGAATCAGCCATTTGGGAACGTCACTGAAAAACGAGATACGTAAAAGAGTCTTAAATAATGCAGACACGGAAATAACACACAAGCGGGTTATTAGCTTACACACTCTAGTCAAACAGTCTTCTAGCCACATCTAAAACCCAGTAATAGTGTTTTAGGGGTTTTTACCTTTAGTAATTTCTCATTTGGGGGTGGTTGTCATTCATTGCTGCCCAGTTAAATGTTACTTATAGCTTTACCACCCATGAATTTCACCAATGGATTCTGGTCAAACACCAGAACATAGAATTTCTCTTAAAATCATAGCACAAAAAATACATTATACATACATAAATATTTACAAAATAAACGTTAAATTAAATTCCAAATAATTGCATGGAATACAAGAAGAAAAGGTATTGAGAGTATGTTATAGAATCACTTAGAATATGTTGTTTATACGAAAGATTTTCCATGCAAGAAACTTTGTTTTTTCATACCATACTCCTGGTGAATTAACCCATATTGGTTGAAAAAGTTGAATGGTATACAAAAATCGTACGTTCAGCTCATAAAGTAACATTTAAATTATACGTATAATATGTTGCTTTTATGTTAGGTCCATTATAAGGTTTCCCATTCATAATATCCGAGACTGTCTGCTACTTATAATACAAGCCAGCATATTCATTACACTCATTAATCGAGCGAAACCGGTGTGAATTGATCATCCAATTTATGTTTTAAAAAATAAAAATAAATTTTATATTCTTATATGTTTTGGTTTTCTGTCAAAAAAGGAGTGTGTGTATTCGACATTTGTAATGAGTGTAATCGAGTGGTATGGTGTTTAATTGTCCAGCCACCTTGCACAATTCTTCCATTTGATCGCACAGCGTGAGGTAGCCCATGAGACGCTGCGCCAAATACGGGAATTTTTAACCATTGAATCATAAACAAGAAACACAAAGCAATACGAATGGAACTAGTTAAATGAAAAATCAATTAGCCTTCTCGTTTCAGTATTGTATTATTCCACACTGGGACATCGAAACTACACTATCATGTATGTACCTTTTTACTTCCTGCGGGCATCACAATGTTAACTACATTTACTTTTAATCGATTATGGCCTGGTCACACCATTAATTCAACGAAACCAATTCAATATATAAAATTGTCATGTGATATGTCCCGTGAATTGTCCTCCCAATGTGTACAATCAAAATTCAATTCGGTTGGCTATAATCCAAAATGGTAACGGATAACAATTTGCATTATTCGAATTCAGCAAACAAACCACAAATCTCTGTTGTACCATTGTGAATTACTCAGAATAGAGAGTTCATATAAATTCCGTCTGGTGATTCACAAATATGTGCTCCAATTTGGTTGTTCGTGTAATCCATCAGAGATCTTTTTGGATACAATGCAATTGATGCAACGACGAAGAACATTAAGAAGGAATCTAAATCAACATTATTCAGCCAGCTGCATTGGATTTCTGGTATCTTTATTCTATTTTTTTCCTGTTGGCTTCCAAATTTGATATTTCATTCGTCTCTTAAATCTGGTGAACTACCTCAACACTATGTGATACCTGCGATATGTCTTCATCATCCTCGGGTATAATTCCCTTGCCGATGTTGTAGGATTTCCCAGAGGTGTCAATGTTGTAATCTCTCAATACGGAATGAATCGCATGCGCTCCAACATATGATCGAGACGATGGCAAATATTCTACAAAATAAAAAAGAAAGGACAAATTCGAATGAGAATTTACTGCTCAAATCGTATGACATATAGTGGATAGAAATCCCCAAAAGCCAGTGGTGGTACAGCTTCTCAACCACACGGTGAAATTAAAATCTTGTGAATAAAAATCAGTGAACTTTATCAAATTCATTTGAAATGGGGTGTACCATCAAATATCCAATACCACGATTTATTTAAAATCCACCCGGCAATGAAGTAATCAACGGTAGAACTGAAACGAATTTCAAATCATTTACATTTGATATTCCTTTCAAATGGCCATATTACGGGGTAATGAAACTAACCATCCTGTGTTTCTTTAATGGAATTTAACTGAAACCAAAGATCATCCGATTAATTTTCATTGCATGTGTGATCCAACCATATCTAAAAGTTAAATTCATTGAGCATAAATGAAATGATCTGATCATAATATCCTAAAGTATTTTGATTTAACCGAATACATACCAAATGGGTAATTCTAAAGTCAATTTTTATTAAAATCCATTTAAATGTGCGAAGTATACATCTCCATGCTATCCGTTTAATATCGAACTAAAAACAACATATAGTGAAATGAACATATTGTAATACATAGACATAAATGGTTATTATAAAGCCGGCAGACCTGAACGAGTTAAGTCTCCGTGATACCTGAGATTAAATTATATTAAATAGTTAATTGAACGTGTGCATAACCGTACTGATGCTCATCTGTTTCTAGTCGAATTTATTTATGTATCTTTAAGATAGTATTACTGTTGGTTACCAATTGATCAGAATACTCGTTTTATACGTTCTATTCGTCTTCCAATCGACCAAGTATAAAAGGAATCTAAAACGATTGAATTTAAAAGAAAGAATTAACTATCAAAATGGATATCCGATCAAGTAAAGTAAATATCACAACATTTTAATCTTCTAAGCATCTTCGATTCCCTATTCAATCCAACAGTGACTCTTCATCGCTGTTTGTATTCTTTAGCTGCAGAACAGTGAAATCTGTTGGTAACTTTTGTCTGATTTTTTTTAAGGTTAATTTCTTCTTCTCTTTGTTATTGTCTCTTACCTTACATATTATTTCAATTTGATCTTGCTATGCATAAGAAATCAATATTGTATGTGTAATGTTGCTTCTTAAACTCTATTTTTATTTTTGTTTTTATTTCAATGTTCTGTCTTAAACCGGTTCCCACCTGGATACTGAAAATATACAAATATACCAATGAAACTATGAACTTGTGTACTCTAGTTCAGAGATAATTATTTCAATTCGATGGTGCCACAATGTGTGGAGGGCATTTAAATTACTCAGTACTTACCTTGCCGGTGATTGCATCCTTGCACTTGAACGGATCCCGTGAGTTCAAATACGTTGCGCAAATTTATATGAACCCAACGATTATTTTATTGAAGCAAATCCGACTTTGGTTCTCACGGATTGGAGTCCTTTCGTTTCAGTATCGTCTGCAAAAACAAAATTCTTTTGCATACCGGCGACCAATTATTGTTATGTCAATAGCTGAATAAAACTTCAGAATTTTTATTCGCTTCTGTAAAGTGACAGCGATTTATCGCTTTGAAAGAAGTCGCTGCAGGTTGTTGTACGGCCTTCAGTTTATCCAACAACAAGTTGCGAAATAACCCGCTGACGATTGTGTGATAAGCGTTCCCCTTGTTCTTGAACAAGTTCATTGAATGCACAAACGTTTTAATAAAATTCTTGTAGCCGGCGAGAGGAATTCAGCAGCAACACAAACTCAGTTCAGTTTTTGCCTCGGTTGAGGAAAGTCGTGATCCGTTTTCGTCCAAAATAAAATTTCTTTTGAAGAAATTCAATTTCGTAACAAGTTTATTCTTGACTCCAAATCGAGATAAAAAATCTATCGTAATTTTATAGTGAATACAGTTTTCAAAATCAAATAAATTGAATAAATAGATGAAGTGACAAGTAAAAAAAAAAAACAAATCATTGGAAATATTTTAATTAAATAAAGTGTTTCGGTAATTGAAAGTGTGAAATAAAAAAAAAAAAACAAAAACAAATAATTATTCAATCATTTGGATTAAATCAAAATTAAATGGAATAAAAACAAGAATCGTAAAAAGCAATTGAAGGTATTTAAATGAAATTGATTATTATTTTACCATTCGATGTGTCTAACTTTATTCGAAAACGCAATTAATTTCTAATCAAACTGTATTCGGATTAATAAGGAAATTATAAATTTATCGTTTTGTAACAATTGACGACTCGTTACCGTACCTTAATGATGGTTTGGTGTTAATTCACACCTTTTCGATTATTAATCCTAAAATCGATGTTTAATAACATTACGTTGATATCATTATTTTTGAATTATAAAATTCATTAGTGGATGCACCTTTAGCTGCAGTTCAAGGTTCACTTTAATTGAATATAGGATAGATGGATATTTAAAATGTATATGCAACACTAAATGCATGTGAATCTGTGAATTCTTGTTTTATTCATGTTGTTATTATTATTTTTATTTTATCGTTTAATGGTTAAATTGAAAAACGAAAATTCTACATTAATATCGCATTTATCAAAGAAACATTGAACGTATTATATTTGTTTGAGATCCAATGGGTTTTTTTTGGTTCTGTTGGCACTATTGTAATCGGTTTAAAATGCAATGAATATTGAAAGTAAATTCTAAATTGTATATTCTGGTTGTTTGGTGGAAAGACGTTGTGGAATTATAATGTGGTTCAACAATAATCTCTTGTGGGATTGCAAAAGACAACAGAAGAGACAAAACAAAGATCACCTAAGTTGTACGGCATTTTACTTTTCCTTTTATTTCGTTTTTCTTGGTTTTTTTTTTTAATTTTAATTTTTGCTGTTGTTGTTTGTTTTTTTTTTGCAACATGAAAGATACAGAGCGGAAAGAATGAAGAATATAAATATAACTGAAATACAAAAATTATATATAAAATTAATGCACGAGTTGCAATGCCATTATAATGAAATAGAATTATAAAAAAAAATGTAACATTTGAATCGACCAAAAAGTCAAAGGCGAAATTCACATAAAACAGAACAATTTTCTTTTTATAATTTTTTTTTTTTTGGTTTATTCGTTACTTCTTCTGGTTAAAACTGTCAAGTGATAGTTGTCAAATTGAAATGTAGTGGATAAATCGGTATTTATGTTGTCTATGATGATAGTTTGTTTGAATTCTATTCGTTGTTATGTGTTTTGTTGTCTATCGTTTATTTTTGTTTTTGTGGTAAAGTAGTTGATTCTATCAAGTGCTGTGGGAGTTATATAGGAGTGCATATAAAAGGTATCTAATATTATAAAGGAATTCCATTAAATATCTAGCAAAATGGACTATCATGATTTGCGCTAGACCAAAAGAATTGTGAGAGATGGAATGGTAAAAGATATGAAAATAGTGCAAAACCATCATTTTGAAATCGTGTTTCTTTAGAATAAAAAAAATTATTCTGCAATTCAACGAGGTAACCGTGTAATAACCATATTTCCTGCGTTTAAAGTGCATCTAAATACATTCTGTATCTCATTTGGGTGTATTCTCTGGGTACAGTCATCTCTCTGATTCTGTGGATTTGTAAAACAGCGCCAAGAGAAAATTCGATTAACATCAGAGATAAAAGAACCAAATTCTTCTTATTATTCTTTTTTCTGTTTTATTTAGAATTCTGTAAAACTTTAACTGAAAAGACAATTTTCTTAATTCTTATTATCATAATAATGAGATACAAAACTTTTTTTTTATTTTATTTTGTGAACTGTGTAATTTGTGTGTGGTTGGGTTTCTTCTTGGCAGTTTATATTTGAGATGCTTTCTTTTATCCGTTTGGTTGAGTTCATTAAATTGTATTCATAATTTTCTTCTGTTTGACTGCCCACCGAAAAGGAAAGAGTGCATAAATAACACTGTTAATTTTCACCAACCAGTTCACCCATTGAATTTGGTTAAAGACACTCTCTGGTTAGTTTTTTTTTTTTTGCAATGGTTTATTACCAGAAGCACGACATTCTTAGTTGACCAATTCTAACGGTGATTAAATGTTGTATAAGTAAAAAAAGTAACAAAAGATACTAAAAATATAAAGAATTCTGTTTAGGATCTTGAAGTTATGGTGAGTCGCATTAAAAGAGATCAACATTATTTTATTTTTCTTTAGTCAAAATCACTTCTGTCTTAGATTGTTATCAATTTAAAGTTGAGAAAGAAGAATAACAAATATAAAATAACTTGTGACACTTTGAAACCAATTGTAATGGACTATGTTTTTTTGTATCTTTTGGGGACAACAATTATGAGTTGTTCATTGTGGAAATTGTTTTTCAAGTGATGATCATTGGACTGGGTATAACAATGTGGTATTTCGAATAACAAAAAATTCATAAATTAACATTATGCCATAAACTAGAAAATAATAATTACTTGGTTTGGTCTATAAATATTTGCAACATTTTTGGCCGTTGGGAACGTTATCGTATTTAAGTAATCGATTCCAGTAAATTGTCTTTTCTACAATAATTACTGACAGTTTTAAGTATTTTATTTTTTTGCTATTTTTTTTTTTATCTAAATCTGCTGTGTTATTTTTAAAATGATGCAACACTCTCATAAACGTTTAAATACTTGAAATTAACTGCCTACGATTTGCATACTTAATTATTAGTATTAAAACCAATCAAGGTGATGAGGATGGTAGAACAATCATTAAAATGAAAAAAAAAACTATAAGAATAAAGAAACACAACATAAAAATAATCGCGTTACCGGCCATAATAATCGGTTTTAATGTTCACCAAAATTTATTGAAAATGATCAGTGGTTTGGATTAATTTACGACATTGGTTTGGCATTATTGGCAACCATTATATAAAACGAAAAAAATAATTTGAATGAATATTAGTGAAGTGTATATTGATTCGTGATTAGTGGAAGTATACAGCATAATGTTCTTTTTCTTATTCAGTGTATGAGAAACATTGGAAAAATATTAATGTAATAAATTTCATAAAAGAAACATTTTGATTCGCAACAAGAAAATTTTCTTTCTTCTCATCTGTTATGAAAATCGATCGATCAAATCGATTGAAATACAAAAAAGCAAGGAAATCAACTAATGAAGAGAACCAATTATTACACACTCATATTGGGTATGATGATATTGGGCTACCATTAAAAGAAAAACTAAAACATAATCGATAACTTTATTTTTCTCCAAATAAATTTTTAAAGACAAATTTTTGTTTCTTCATTTTCGTGTTAAGAGCATTTAAGGTAGAAAAAAACAAAATTTCATAGCGGATTCTAATTTATTCATACCGTTTACTTTTATTTGAGAGACTTAAGAGAGAGAGAAACATTTAAAATCAATTTGAATGATTATGCACATATTAAGAGTTTAAACATAAAATATTCGTTGGTAGAAAATTAACGAATGTTTTCTATAGTTTGTTGTTGTTGTTTCGATTAAAAACGATTAAAAATCGTGCAGTTAAATCAATTCTGCCTATTAAGGTTTAACCAAATAAGAAAAAAATAGACTTAATGGTAAACGAAAGAAAATAAAAACAATGTTGTTCCAATAATCACATATAAAATAATTATAGAGTTTTTCAGAACGGAATTCAGTGTATGTTTTCATAAAAAATTAGTAAAGATATAGAGGGAAAACAAACGATTGGGCCACATTTGTTGTATGGGTATAAGAAGTGCACAGTTAAATTAGATAGAAAGGTAATCAAGTAAAAAAGGTGTTGTGTGAAAGAATTACAGTTTATGTTCTTCATCCATATGCAATCAATAAATGAATCAACAGCATTGGATGAAAAAGTGTTAAGGTTTTTTTTTTATATAAGAACTTTTAAAAGTTCCAATATTGTAGCATAAAACATATGAGTTTAGTGGCAAATGATGTAGGGAATAAGCAAACATACCTCAGATGGTTCATTTAATTTTCTTCTATTTTTTTTTTGACTACGAGTGAAAGAGGTGCTCCGTGTTATATCATGTCTGCGGTATTTTAATAATTCTTTTTCCTATAAATTTGTTTCACTCTTGTAACCAACTAAACCGTTTCAATTTGTAATATTCTTTCATGAAATAATATATAAAAAGAAGAGAGGTTATAACACCTTTTGTTTTATCATTGTGTTACCATCCAGGTCGTTAAGTAAATATTAGAATTCTTTTACACATTGTATGATTGGGAAGGGGGGGTTTACCATTTAACCAGAATACCATTATGAATGAAATTTAATAAATATTTAATTCAATAAATTGAAGAAAAGAGACGTAACTTGATCGTGTCACAAGACTTTAATAACATTGAAATTTATTTATTCATTTTCGTTAGTTTTCGTATAAATCGATTCTCATCTGATCCTTTAGTATGAATATGAACATTTTCTTTTAATAATATTTTCTTCCCGCATAATGGTAACATTAAATATGATAATCGTTAAATCATTCAAACACGCTATTGTCTTTAGTACATGGGTGTATGTGTCTTTTAGTTAATTTTAAGTAAATGAAAACAGAGGAAAGCTAATCTTTATGAGTGAAAGAGAGTGAGGTTGATTCTTGTTTAATATTTTGATCGCGATGTTTTACCATGACATTTTATTCTTTTTTTTTTATTCTTTGGGTATCGTTATGGACTAATGGTTGTTGCACCTCACCAACTAATCATAATTTTTAGTTATGTTGTTGGTTTTTTTTTTTTTTATGAAAACATTTTTATTTAACAACAAGCAAAACATGAGAAATTGAACAATATAAAACGATAAAGTAAATTGTATTCAATGGATCATTTTGTGTACATAAAAAATTATATGTTAACACATTTCTCTTAATGTATACATTTATTTTTTTTTCTTTTTTATTTATAATTTAATATGAATTATGTTGATGGACTGTCTTGATATGGTTCTTTACGTTATTCTGAATGTCTTATGTTCAGTGGATTGGTAACATATCAGTGCTATTAGAAGAAATATAGAAAAGAATATTTATAAAGTATAAAAAAAATTATAACATTTGACATGGGATTTCATATGTTTCCAACTGATCATGAATGTGGATTTTTGAAAGGTATGAAATTATTAATGCTAGAGCTGTTTCAATCTGTTACATATTTCGATGTGTATGAATATTGGAAACTAGATGAAGTATTTATTATTCCACTTTAACTGTCTGCCTAATAGTCATAGTGAACTTTAAAATCATTGATTTTGTTTAAGAAGAAACCGAGTAAGAATAGAAAAACAATAATATAGACGAACATAATTTGTAATTATTATGTACATGAAAATTAAAAAGAAAAGAAACAAAATATCAAATAAATTGAATTCTTTAAGGTCTAGAATAGAGTTATAAAGACTAGAAAAACTAAAGTAATAGTCAATGTTATAATTAACATCAGAGTGAAGCATCAATCAGATGATTGTTGTTGTTCTTTATTATTCTTCATTTGGGGATCATGTCTGATCTAATGAATCAAATAGAATGGTCAGTATGAATTCGACACGAATTAAATGTTTTCCCTCTACACATGTATAATGGAATGTATAATAAGCGATTTATGAAGAAATCTACCAATTCTTCATCGTATTTTTTTTTTTATAATTCTCTTATGGTGGCAACAGAAGAGGTAACTTTGATTCCTCTCAATGAAATTCTTGAATTGCGCTTATAAAACTGAAAATTAAAATACTAAAAAACAGCCACACTGTTTTTAGCTTCTTTATGTTTATATTAAAGATTTTGACCGGTTTAAATCAAGTTTTCTCAATTAATTTGTGATGCTGCTGCTGCTGTGTCTTCATTTCTACCCGAAAATGTCTAACTTGAACGATGTGTATTCTGTTTTTGTTTCATCTGTTATCTTGTATTATTTAAGCATTAAACGGATAAAGCGAGAGAGAAGACGAATACTCTTTATCTTTTCAATGTTCACATTAAAATGTTCTTATTACAAATACCGAACGTATTAGTCTCTTTAGTTTTAAAGTCACTTCTTTTCTCTGTTGTATGTTTACATCGGCTTTGCATCCACCCGGGTTTTAGAAGAGTTATTTTGTGAATAATAACAATTTTATTGGGAGGTCTTCCTATAATCGTTTATAAATGCGCGGTAACGTTTTATGGTTCATTTCTTAATTTAGTTCGTTTAATAATCTATATAAAACCAATGTTATGGGACACGCATATCAATTGAAAAAAGAAAAAAACGGAACCCGAAGGTTAAACGGCTGTCCATGAACGCATAAAC
Source organism: Coboldia fuscipes (assembly GCA_001014335.1). Taxonomy (NCBI): domain Eukaryota; kingdom Metazoa; phylum Arthropoda; class Insecta; order Diptera; family Scatopsidae; genus Coboldia; species Coboldia fuscipes. The sequence continues at coordinate 716,009 of JXOR01000078.1, forward strand.
AATAATAATTTTCATAAAAGAGATATGTCGTTTTCATTAAATCAATTTCGTTATTTTGTTGTCTAAACGAATTAAAATACCTGTGCTATGTAGAAAGACAACACACACGGTAGATAGATGATAGAGAGAAGAAACCACCGATTTAGAATTAAGAATTTGAAGTTAATTAATTGCCTCTAGCGTTTTTCTCTAATTTTGAAAACGAAGCTGTTTCACTGTAGGTAATCGGACTAAGAAACAACAAAAAAATGTTCGTTGATTAAATAAATAAAAAATCAATTTTGTGAATGAATTGATGATGATTTTGTTCTTATGATTTTTTGGTATCAAACATAATTGATATTTCTCTAGTATAACAATTATTGGTTGGTAACGTTAAGTCACAGTTGGTTACCTTTTATCTATAAATAGTAACATCAGTGTATGAATATAATTAATTCAAAGAGGAAATTAATTTAAATATTAAATTAATTCACATTTAGTTAAATTGAATAAAAGAGAACAAATAACAATTTAGTTCTTCTGTTATTTAAGTAGATAGATGTCTTTCTTTTAGTTTCATTCGAATAATAAGAACATGAACTCAATAAGAGGCAAAATACAGAGAGACTTGAAAACTTTTAATTTATTATGTTATCAAATGATATGAATTTTTTTTTATTTAATGTAATGATGCTTAAGACAAATAGTATTGTGGAGGGAATTTCTCAAAATTATAAAGTGCGATTTGGGGTGGGGGCAAATTAATTTATATGAAATGGAATTAAATATTTGGACAAATGATCATGTTTGCCATACAATAGGTATCATGCTGTTTTATCACTGTGTGGTTGGAATTAATAAAAATGAAAATAATTTTTGATACTGATATGTTTGGTCACCGTTTTTTTTTTTGTTCTTTCTGTTGTCCATTTGGTCAAGTAATCATACAATAGAGGTTCTTGAAAATGGTTATATTGCGTGAAGAAGAGAACTTTATAATCATAATTCTGTGAGACTTAAGAAACACAAGAGACAAACATGAAGGTAATATCAATAAGACAGAGTGTTCTTTTGGGTGTTGTGTTCCTCCACCATAACAAAACTGAAAATGTTTTATGATTATTTGTTTCAATTTCTTACGTGAATATAAATCGACTATGTGAGAAGTAATACCCATAAATGATAATTCTTTGTATTATTTCATTTCAATGATGAGAAAACTGTGTTATTGGTTGTAATTTTATCACCCAAAATAAACTAAAAATGGAATAAACCGGCATTATGCCAAAATATTCAAATTTCTTATTGAGCTTTTTTATAATCACACATTATTTGATATCATATACATGAGTTTAAATTTATTGCATCGGTTACAATAAATGAGGGGACAAAAAAGTAATATCAAACACTGGACAATTATGTGATTTACGTTCATATAATTTACGATTTAGTAATTTCTTTTGGAATATGTGCGGCATTTAACAATGGAAATGAGGATAATGCCAAGGTGAAAACATTAAAATAATGTTTAAAGAGAATTGCTTTCGCCCCCCGAAGATAATTTTTTTTTTTCATTTCTCAGTCGTTTAAGAAGAAGTTTTGCAAAGCGAAAAAAAAAAGAAAATTCTTTTTTAAACGAATAAAAGAATTATTTATTGTATTACGATAAACATATTCATCTTCTTTCATTTTACCATGGAAAAAGAAAACATTTTGACAAAGAATTTATTACAAATGAAAATTGTAGTTGATTGGATTGGGTAAAATATCCGTATAATTGGTTTCAAACTGTCAATTACAACGACGTCAATTAAATAGCCAAAAGACCCACCGCATACTGAAAATGCAGAATGCAATTTAAATGATGAAATGCATACTACAATTTTGTTATTTTCGGTACTAAATGGATAATTTCGTTTATGTTTTTCTTCTTTAATTTTTGTGTAACATGAACAAGAGAAACGGAATCTTTTTTCACAGTTGAAATAAATCCCCCCCATATATAGTGAGAGATGTAAGAGTAAAAGATGAATGATAACCTCCCTTCGGATAGTGACCAAATCTCTTGTACTCGAAAAGAGAGATGATGTGCCTTTTTTGCGTATGTTATGTTTGCAACATGAAACCTATTTATGCACTCAACTGGCAGCTATAGTAATTGAATGTAATTGAGGAAACGACTAAATTTTATTTTTTTTTATTTCGTTGTCTCATAGTGTTGTTTTAATGCTGAATTAAATATGAAACAACCCATTAAGATTAATACAGAATTTTTACAGTGTTACATTCAATGGTGAACATTACCTAATCCTTTCTAAGATAAACTCGACATGTACTATTCATGTTGGAGACATAATACACGTATAAAGGTATTTTACCATTAAAATCTGTTCATGAGGATTTTATTTTAACATTCCGATCCGTAAAAATTTCCTATCCATTTGGGTTTTTTTTGGTATGGCCAATCTATACCACTACAGCCAACTACTTTTCTATTTGGTGGATTAAAATAAAATTTTAATGTTACTCATTCAACAAATTGAAATCCAGTTTCAGTTCAATATGTAACTTTAATGTAAATATTAGAAAACTAAAATGCTTTTCTATTGAGTTGCGACTGATTAACTTGAAATTGTGGAAAATTTTTTCAGCTAAAGAAATCCAATACATTAATGTTGGTTTAATGTTTAATGCCAGTTGGTTTATGATGTTATTTAAAATGGAATAAGAGAGAAAATAAAGAATAAATAAATCGAAATCTGTCTTCTTGTTCACATTCCTTGTTTTTCTCTTAACTTCGATCGTCATTTAATCTGCGAATAATGCGATTTAAGTAAAGAACTGTTTCTTAATCGTTTCGTTTTTGCACAAATATAATAAAATTCAAGGTATAGAATATTTGCGCAATGGTATCTTAGTTTCATTTTTTATTTTGCAATTTTTAATCGAGAATTTTGATCTCATTTATATTTGTTAAAACAGCATCAAATTCTTAGTTGCTGTTAAATTTTGTACTTATAAATATTCTTTTAGAATACTTGAGGGTAACATAGAAAATAAAAAGTAATTGAAGTAAAACTAACAATTAAAGCAAATAGAGGCGAATATAAAAGACCCAATCACATAAATGTAATTTATTTATTTATCGGATTTTATGATAGATATTATGATTATTGTTGGTTAAAAAAGAAAACGAAAAAATGTAATCATAAAAGAAGAGGATCATGAATTTGTGCGAAAAATCTTGTCTTGATACTCGATGATTGCAGCTTCTGCATCTGCTAACCCAACGGATGTTTAGAGGCGACACAATTTGAAATAAATAAAAAACTAAGAGATTTTCTTTTTCTGTTAAAGAGCCCTACGGAATAGTAAACAGAAAAACATGATTATTGTGGTCTTGGTACTTAATAATTACGGTTGTTGTTCAATAAGAGACCTTCATAAATTTATCCTCTGCCCACAATATTAACTGTGATCTCCACTTTAGTCCATTTTGTTGCTTTTCATCGGTTATCGTTAGTCTTATTGTTGTTGTTAAGCGACTAAAATTGAAAATTGAAATCATAAATAAACTTTTATTGAGACTTGAATGGCGGATGGTTAATGGTACAAAGACAGATTTTATGAACTTCACTTGTCCAGTTTACTTTATTCTTTCCACCGATAATTGTCTATTAAACAATTGAACAAGTAGAAATAAAATTTATAATCATGTTTTAATTTTCTAAAATCATGTCTTAGTGTACATCGGTGTGCAATTACATAAAATACATGGAATTCATTTAGAGAAAAATATCATAAAATGATTGTAATCCATGAACAAGTTAATTCACTAACGAGTTTTTTTTTCTAATAAACTTTACTAGTTAGGAATAATGAATTGTTAATTTATGTACCATTCAATTCCATAGTTTATTGTCCTGTTAATATGAGGAAATTTAATCATAAACCATTTAAATACACTTGAGAGATTGACCGGTGGTATATTACGCTAAATTACGTTGTCTACATAACATTCGTATACGATGCAATTAATTAACGTTTAATTTATTGGTTTTGATATTTTCGAGGGGATTTCATCTGCATTGATTTTAATTCTTGTTTTGTTATGAAATGGTGGATTAGCTCTAGGCACTAGGCTATAATAAGCATTTGAATTTGATAATGTACAATAATTTTACCTTTATATTCTGTGAGTATGTTCAAAATTGATATCGAATGTGTCTAGATAATGAGAATTTTAACAATTGCAAGTTAAATTATTGGGATTTGTTCAGTCTGTTTGAATATTCAACAAATATAGAATGAGTGTTTGAGTTCCAACACATATCCGGAAATCATGCAATCGCATATTTGATAAATTAATCATACAGAAATGATAACGAGTAATGAATAAACGAAAAAAAAAAAGGTGATGGATTTAATGGGGATTCCATTGTGGTGATCACAGATGTATTGAATATTTGTTATATTGTTGAATGTTCATGTTGCCTATCAATTTCGATTATCATGTAAACAATCGTTGAATGAATGAATCAGGAATTACAATAACATACGGACAGTAAAAAGTAAACTAAATAATCGTGCTGTATATTGAAAACCGTTTCTTTTTTATTCGTTAATATTGGTACCGGATAAATGTTTGTTTGATACTCGTTTCACTGTTTAACTCTCTTAACAGTCATTCAATTACAATTGTATTTACTATTTATAGGCATTGGATGAATAAATAGTCTGGATGGTGAGCCCTTTTTCACCTTATAAGTATTTTGTATGTAACGTTATGAGTTTCCCCCCCCCCCCCCCCCC
>JXOR01000078.1:720979-764831 GCA_001014335.1 Coboldia fuscipes
CCCACTGATGATTGATGACCCACCGGTGGGCAAAATATAATATTTAACAATGGACGTACATAAAACATGTAATTCATAATATTTTGTGTAGTGCAAAGACGTCATGTGATATAAATATGAACAGCTTAATTCACTTTAAATTTTTTAATATTCATCGTTTTGGGAGCTCCCTGGGATATCATATTATTTCAATTTTTGAATTCATTCAATTATTTTTATTTTCGGGTGTTTGTAACGGAATGTGACACAGAAGTAATCGTGTCTAGTACCTGACTGGACGTTAACCTGGTGTCACACGATGAAAAGCATAAATTTAACTGAAATATTCAATGTGGGGAGGTGAACTGGAATGGGTGAATACGAGGAATATTGTGCCAAAAATAAATACAAAGTCTGAATACAATTATTTTTGTTAAACGCCCCTCAATTAATATTTGATGAGCCACATTCCCTAACTCTGTTTCTCTAATAATTGTTGTTCATAAAAACCAGGACAAGAGCAATCAGCAATTTGGTTCAGTTCATTGAATGAATCACAGGTTTTCTAATACACCGGTCATTTATTTTGGGGGTTTGAGATGAAAAGATTTAGCAAACAGAATTAAATTCATAGATTTTATTTAACAAAACGTCCATACTATAGAATCACATTAAATTTAAGAGGGGTACCCCAGTAATATTCCGATATAAATATGGCTAGTAATCTGTTTAATGTTCAAACAATACGAATAATTGAACTGGACGAAATTAAATGAAAATGCCTTATTAGAATTTTATTTTGTTGGCCATAGTATACGAAATTCACCCCTAACGGGTGCAACAACTGGTTTAATGAAACAAACACCGTCTGATTTTGTAGTCACACTCGACCTTCGGGGCGCATTTAATACTCATTTTGATTTTATCATTTCCAAAAATTTCATTGAATGCAAAAGAAAGAGAAAGAATTAGGAGATTTATGGTATGACAAAGAAAGTACAAATAGAATATTTAATAAATTTTGAGAGGATTTTGTATAACACTAAAGTATATTCGATTGTTTTTCTGTTCAGTGGAAAAAGATGTGAACAGTATGACATGGTCATGGGATTAGTATTTTGTGACCCCAAGTTTTATTGCAAATAAATAAAGGTTCATCCATAAAAGTGAGTTGGCATTAGTAGTGGAACTAAATCATAGTCGAGAAACAAAAATGTTGACGGTTATAAATCCATTTGAATGTACCAACAAACAAAATAACGATTAAATGGTTTTTGATTCTTGTGCGTTATTTAAGCGGTTATAACAGTACGATAAAATAACCCGACAGTGACCCAAATGTTAAAAAACAGTGAATCGTACCATTAATGTATCACTGTGGAGATAAGTTTTTTTTTAGCATTTTGGGGTACACTGTTGATGGGGAAACAAACCGAATCTCATGTAAAGAATTAAAAATTTATGTCATTTCTGTTATTCACCTTTCCCGTGTGCCCATTCAAATTGAATGAATATTTTAATATTGTGAATAAGGACTACGGTATGCTCTAATTTGTACACAGGATATTATGCAGTTTATATAACACTGAATGGATCAGAGACAAATAATACAAAATGGTTTTATTTATATTTCCTTGTAAATGGGATATTCGTTTTTTATGGAATTGAATGAATTCAAATAAAATTCAAAATGGGAAAAAAATGAAATGTGTTTTCCACTGAAATGTTAATGTTGGTTGCTCCATTTCTTTTGGGGCTCAACTTTAAACTCAAAACCAGATGAGTGGAAGAGAAAATGAAATGAAATACACGGACCCAAAAGTTTCTGTTTTGTATATGGTTTTGTTGTTATTTTTATTTATTCATTGTATACATTTGCATATGCATAACTTGAATTTATGTTCTTGTCCATATAGATTTCCTTGTTTACGTTCGGCCCAGTATGTGGTGGGTGGCCGTTGTCCCAAGGACGAGAAGACAAATGAATTGCAATGAAAATATTACACTCAATTTCATGTAAATAAGTCAATTGAAACGATTTCGTGTTTCACTGTGCGTTCATTGTATTCTTAACGTAAATGGTATAAAGAATTTAATTCCATCAGAAGTTTAAGCTGCCAATGTGTCAGCTTATGTAACATGAATAAATCACTCACCATAGCATAAATTAAACAAAGTATTTTCTTCTTTTTATTTTATAAATTTTGTTGGGAAAGGAAAATTAAAATTTCTCATTTGATTGATTTTGAGTCTAAAGTTCTACCACAAATTGGATTTTATGTTAAGCAGCAGTGAGACTAGTTTAGTTTCTATTGTATTTGGTAACCCTTTCGTACGATCAATGAAGTATAAATTAGGGGTTGATACGGAATTACTCAAAGAGTGTGAACTCGATGAATTGCGAATCAATATTACGAGGATATTGTTCGATGCCCTTTGGTTGTCTATTAATTTGAAGACAGTAAATAAATTAAATGTGATCTATTAGGAGTGATACGGTTTTATTAAGTTTTAGCTCATTTTGGTAACAAATCCTGAATAAAATACGAATATATTTTATGTTGTCACACGTTCAATGGCTTCAGGGTGATCGAATATCACCCTTTTTTTTATAATTTATTTCATTTAACATTCCTATTTTCTAATCACAATAAAACAGAAAACGAATAGCAATAGAAATGAATAATAGGCTAAGCCTATGGGTTTGAATTAAATAAAAATAAATTACTTGGTGGAATCAACGAACATGCATAAAATTTGTGGGACTACTTAGAATACACATTTGGCAAAATACAGGAAACAAATCAATTGTATTTGCATGACAAAATATTATAATTTTCTTTAAGAAAAATAGAAAGAGTTTTATTTAATAATTTTTCAACTATTCTCTTCATAAATTCAGAGTAGGCGCAATTACCACCCATCCGAATTAAATAGAAAAGAAATTGAATTGTGTATAAGAAAGGTAATAAAGCGTATAAAGTCAGATGAATAAAGAAACAACGAAAAGTCAACTAAATTCAATGTGACTTGAATTTAGAATAAATGTTACATTATTATTCGAATAGTTTTCGGTTTTTTTTTTATTTTCATTCATATGAAAATTGAAAATAATAAATATTGTTGAACTCTCTTAAACGAATCACGAAATATTTGATAAGGAAAAAATTTCATTGAAAATGATTTTCAGTTTTGTTTTGAAAGTAACTGAAATGTACAATTTTCCACTATGGAAATTTTAAGAATAATCGAATTGGTTTGTATTGTGACTGCATTGCAATTTGTAACAACATTGGAATATTATTATAAAATTTATCGGTTTTATTGTGAATATCAGAAGTTCTGTAACGTCGAAGAATAACAGAGAATTTTCCGGTGGAAAAACATGAGAGTTTTGCAATAGAACCACTTTAGTGGAAAGGCACATTTATTCTCTGATCATTTATGATGATTCTTTTCATTTTTTTGCAAATAACAATTTTTCAATTTCATTCATAGAGCGTAAAACCTCACGGTGCGTATGATTTTCTCTTTTATTTGGACCAAAAATTAATTTTTTTCATTCGCGGAATATAAGGGAGTCATATTTTAGCAAGTGGATCATTCATTTTGTTAGGAAGCGTTTATGTTGTTATCAGATTTTACTATTTTTTTTCGTCGAATTTATCAGTTTGTATTCATTGTGTGATTTTCCCCACAAAAATTGAAATTGTTCTGTGAAAATATTTTTGTATTTTCCATTGGTCGAATTCCATTTCTTTGTGAATATCATTTTTCGCGTGTTTCATTTTGGGATTTCCTTTTTTTTTTGTTGGTTTTTCCAACGTTTTTCGATGATTTTCCACTAAGTCGAACATACGTAAACCCGGTGAAGATTCGTCATCTGGAAGAGAAATCACGCAAAACAGCTTTCAACGTAACTGCAATTTGAAATGAGAATAAAGTAGTGAACATAATACTTTGTAACCAAATAGAATAGGAAACTCAAAAGAAATACAATTCAAAATAGTTCAACACGTTCTTATTTAGTTTTTTTTTGTTATTTGTTGCTACCATTATTATGCCGATTCGGTGGTTTTGGTAGCATGCGGTACCTTTTTTACTCTCCCCAATCCAATTGCACTTCAATAGGAAAAACTGTTTTTCCTACTTCATCGTTTTTATTCCTATCAAATGTTTTTTCTTTGGATTTTGTTATTTTGTTCCTTCTCATGTTGGTTAAGGTTTTATATTTTTGTTATAGGATTTCTTTTACACCACTTAGGAATAATGTTCTTTTGACAAAACACAGAGGAAATATTATATGTAGAATGGGCAAAAAATGAGAATAAATTTACATAAAATATGAAATTGTATAAATAAAAAGATCTGAAACGAAAGGAAATCCATTTTATTGTAATAAAAACATATATTTTATTGCATTTTCCCCCGTGGCCAAAGTAACTTGTTAATGGTGAAGCAATACGCAGCCAAGTAGTTTTTCATATTCGATCATTGTTGATTTTTCCATACAGTTTCATAATGAAATGTTGATTTCTATTTATGCTGATTTGATGGTGTTTCCATTGTTGTTTTTATTCAGTTACCTTATCCTTATGATTGTTGAGATACCGTGTAAATGAATATTTGTAAATTCTTTTTACTGCGTACAAGTAAACGCGGTAGACTAATTGTAAGTTGTACACGTAATCATACAGTCTTCGGGTGAATTCTTGATATAAAAATTGCCATGTGAATAACAACAGAGTGTGTGCAACTGTGATCCACACGGTGTAATGTTGAAGACAGTCGAAACTAAATGAAAATACCAAAAGATTCAAGTCCTCGTTTCTTACATTATTTTAAATTGATATGGAAAATAAACGTGCTGCTGTTCATAATCTAAAGCAAAACTCTTGAATATAGTGACCAAATACATTGGTTGGTTGTTTTTAATATTGTTACTTTGATGGGTGAATACAAATAACCGCGTATTTAATAATAACCTGTAATTATCTGTAATACAATTTCTGCTAATTTTCTTAACATACATTTATCGTCTTTTCTTTTTTATTTTAATACATTACATTGCTGTTTACTTGTTCAAGTATATTTTAACCATTTAATTTCTATCTTATTCTCGTTACAGATTTATTATCCAGAGAAGAGTGGCGGAGTTGTAATCGAATACACACGATGATTTTAATATGCTAAAATATTTTGTAATTATCTTTTGACTGTTTTACCTGTAGTTAAAAGAAAATAACATAATCCAAGCACAAGTAGTAACTATACAAAATACACATATCAGAAATCAACCGTAACAGACAAAAGGATGAGTACAAGTGGCTAAACAATCACGCTTCTTTTTTTTCAAATGGGATTGTATTTTATTTTTTATGTTTTTATGTCTTATGTTTCATGTGTAATCGAAACGTGAATTGTAAATTTTGTGCTTATAGTTTTTTTTTTCTGTTCACTTAATACATTCGGTTAGTATGCAATCAGATGAGATGAGAAAAAGCCACCCAACGTGATATGGAAATTATTAAAAATACAGAAGAGAAAACTCAGAAGAAAGAAATAATTCATTTATGATTTGAATTATTAATAAAACATGAAAGGTGGAAAATATTATCAAATGATTATTTCGCATATGTTCTTCAAATGAATTATAATAATTCATCCTGTTTAAATGTGACTAACAATCAATTTGGTAAAGCATGAAAATATAAAAGAAACTGTTCAACTTTTAATATCAAAAATTTAATAAAAGATTTGAATAAAATAGAAGAACTAGATAGTAACACACCGAATGATATATCTGAATAATAAAACATAAAAAAACTACAAGTAGAAAAGAGAAGGAATATCAGGTGTTAAAAATAGTCAAATAGTGAAAATTACCTGAGTTAGTGAGATAGGCTCTTGTACTCTGGTATCGTATACAACAACGTTTTTTGTGCTACAGCCAGTTCGGAGTCGATAAGTGAATGTTGAATTCAGTGTTGCTTGAACCACAGTATCGATAGCATTCATTTTTTTTTTAAAGAATCTCGTGGTCTCGTATGTGAATTAACTTGGATTCTCTTATTACTGGAAAATATCGTGTGTTTAAATCTTTCATAGAATAAAAGAGAATTAATTTAAAAGAATTTCATAGAAAAGAAGTGTTAGTTTTCGTGATTTTTATTTTAGTTTTTTTTTTCTAATTTTTGCATCTACAATTGGAATACAGTTTAAGTGCTATTTTAAATGAAATAGAGGGAAATTCTCTATATTATTATTTTGCATTTAGTTCAGATTATACAAGAAAAGTAATCAATATAATAAATATGGTTCATGAAATGTGAAAGGAAATAAGCATAAATATAATAAATTTAAAAGAAAAAGTGCAAGAAAAAAAGAAAGAAAATTTAAGAAAAGTAAGAAAAAAGGTTATGAAGAAGTGCATCAAGTGCAATTAATATTAAATAATATGGCCGTAAGCAATATTGTATGTGAATGGTTACGTGCACTTTGCCTATCCCAATATGCTGAAAGTTTTATCGACAATGGATATGATGATTTGGAAATTTGTAAACAAATTGGTGATCCCGATTTGGATGCAATTGGTGTTGATAATCCCCAGCATAGGCATAAATTATTAAAAAGTGTACGACAATTACGTGAAAAAGGTGCTGCTAGTGTTTATTTAATGTTGGGTGATCCAAATGGTATAATAAATAGTGATGAATTAATGGGTGGTAGGGATACACCACCGTTAACTGGTCTTGATGCACTCATTGCTGAACAACTTGGTACCGATGGAATACGTTTGACAGCACATCCTTATTCAACACCGGTGAGTCTTTTTATCTAATTATTCCATTTATTATTGTCTATTTTATTTGGCGGTTTATTTTTCTTTTCGGATGAAAATCAATCTAATCAATTCGTTAATGACAAAATGTCAACAATTGTCTTTCATTTCTTTCTTTTACTGTTCAGCATATGACTAATGTTTTAATTGATGAGATCACATTTTCGTAAACCGAATGAACCAAATTCAAAACAGATACGAAAATGAAATCATTAAAACTAATCCATTTATCTTTATTTTCGGGTAAAAGGAATATATTAAGCAACTTTGTGTTGCATGTTGAAACAATGTGATCGCTTTTGAGAGAATGAAAAGGTATACAAGAGAATTTAATCGTTTTATATTTAGTTAATGGTACCATCCCATATAACCGGTGTATTTGCTATGGCCACTGTATTTTCTTTGATACACGGTGGATTTCATGTTAGTGTACAATCATTTTTTTTTTGTGGTCGCTTTAAATATACAGTGGTGAATGCAACTGAATAGATATGAACTAAATAAATTGAACGATTAGGAACATAAAAGGTTGAATTCATTTAACCATTGAAAATTATCATCCGTGTGTTGATGATATCCTGAGCATAAATTGTGTATATATCATTAGGTGTTTCCGTTTAAAGTTAAATTAAATGATATCGTTTTTCAATGTGGATTCAATTAAATAAAAAACACAGATGTCAGATCAGGACGAAATTTTTTTTTGTCCATTTGCTTAAACCCATGAATGAATTAGTCCATTTGAATTTATAAAAGAAGGAAGAAGTATACGAGCGAATCAATTAAAATGTTACCAAAATTGAAAATAATTTACTCTAAATGAATACAATTGAAACAATTTATCAACGTTTTTCTTATTACGTCCGGTTTATTTGAAACTTTTGGTTATTAAACGCGAGTCTAATTGAGATCTCTGTGATGGCGCGCAGGTGATTTTTCGTTGAGGAAATTGATGAATTCCTATTGTTCATACCAAATTGTCCAATTACTTTGAACAGTTTTTTTTTTCTTTATTTAACTATCGAAGTCCAATTAAGAGAATAATGTTTCACCAGCATAAAAATTCTATGTGAATGAATATTCTTTTCTGGATGAATTCAATAGAAGAAAACGGATAATAAACCTGAACGATTAAATGTGTTACAAATATAAGACTACCTCTAATTACAAGTGATTGTGTAACCGTGCCGAAGGTTTTATTGTAGATGACGAATGGAATAAAATTAAAATAAAAGTGATTAAAATGCGGGCAATCATTCTATTATTGAAGTCTCAATAATAGAATGGTTATGGTTCAGATGTTTTTACTAGGAAATAAAAATCAGTGGAATAAGAAGTATTAATACAACGTTAAACCAGTAGTTTTATTTTCTTATGAAAATTTCAAGTGGACTGAGTGACTTAAACTGAATAACATAATTAACATAAATCATTTAAATTAATTTTTATTTTCATTTTGTGGGTAATGAGAAGAACAATGTACATTGTTGAAGGGAATTTTTATTGAGTGGCACCAAAAATTCAATCACATCGTTTGTTATGTCACGTAATAAAAACGATTTCTTTGATTACAATCAGTTTTAGTTTGAAAATCTTTTTAATTTGATTGCCTTGGCCTGATGGGTTTCATTGGTCAAGTGTAATTTAGTTTGAAATGTTGATCGAATCCATAAATCTAATCTGAGGTAGTTCAAGTAAAAAGGAATGAAAAAGAGAAAAATTATCTTTTGAAGATAAAGAATTCGGCGCGACCACAAGTGACACTAGATCCTATCGTTTGATATGATCTCATGAGACGATATGCAGTGGAACACATATTCAATGAAAATAAGGAAATAAATTGAATTTAAAATTTATCCAGACAACAAAATATCAATTCCAAGTTGATTTTTGAATAGAAAAGAAATTGAAATTGTTGTTTTATTTGGTTTCTTTTTCTTACCTGCATTTATTTAGTGATGAGAATCAAGAGGATGAAACAGACAAGAGAACTCATCTGAATGAGAATCTTACGTTTAAGATATGCATAAAAGATGGTGTATTAAGATCCAGGACTTTGGAATCTTCCGTTTCGTTTTTTAACATTGGCAAACATACTAGAGGCACGTAATAGATATACCGTCCTCAGATCTATTGATATATTATGTTTTTATATTTATGTTAAATCGATGGGAATAAATTTTTTAACACATTCTATATCAACTGATGCTGTATACGTATAATGTTTAACATGCTGTGCAATATAAACGTTTTACGGTATGTGATTGATAGAATGGCCAATAGTTGTAAAAAAATATACAAAAAAAAAAATAAAATAATGGAAGATCACAGCTAGTAAAGAATGAAATGAGTTAAGGATGTTCGGGTGTTACATGGTATTTGTAAGAACAGAGTGATTGTTCAACAATAAAAAAGGCAACAACTTCAAGAATACAATAACAGTTGGGCATCAATGAACTGCTTCATTTTTTATACATTGTGTAGAGTAAAGTACAGATAAATGAATAAATAAAACCTCAGATTTCTCTAGAAAATCATTTTGAAAGAGTAGCGGGTTTATTGTATAACGTTGATTGATAAGGAAATCTATTTTCAATCTCTTATATTGTTTAATATGTTGGCAAACGGTATTTAACCTGTGAAGAGGAAGTTAACGGACATTGTCCTTACGGTTATTCATTTATTTTAAAAATGAAAGAATTTTATTTGAAAAGGGGCGCAAAAACTACACCTGAATGAAAACCTTTACTAATGGAGCATCTATTGTTATTCGGTTTGTGTATGAACGTTCAAGATAAGAATGGGAATTATTAAAATCAATGGATTGCATTACAACTGACCATAACATAACATTGTATGGTAATCATTAAAATATTAATTATTAAATGGTCTCATTTCCGGTATTATAATATATGAGCTAGAGATTACTATGCAAAATTTATTAACACATTGGAATATGTATTGTTGATTTTGAATGGTTCAATTAATGCTTGCATTTGCAGTTAACATTAAAATTAAAGAATTATTGTTTAGACGGTACGTGTAATTGTGTACACAAGTATGAGGTGATAACTGCAATTGAAGACTTGTAGACACGCATAAATCAATTTTACGTGGAAAATTGCTAACTTGGTGAACTCGGATAATAAGTTTTATGTTTTAGTATAATGATTGTTTTCCATGGCATAAGTGAATTGTGTGTATCCAAGAGGCAATTTGTGATTAAATAATTTTAAAATATATGAATATTCTGTATCATAACCGTATAATTTATTTTGTGATGATATATGAGAAAATCATACTTAAGTACTCAACATAATCAATTTGATAAATTTATTATTTACATTATGGTTTATATTGAAAATCAATTTTTCATTTGGTGCTTTTTTTCTTGTGTGTTATTTTCACTGTTTTTATTTTCTTAAATTACAAAATACAGTATACTTCTTCAATTTTCCCATATTACTTATTAAAAAGAAAACATACGGTGAATAAGAGTTACGTTTTGAAGTACCCAAATATAAAAAAGAAGTGGAATTCCATTGAACAAATATTTATATTCATTAAATTTATGTGCACAGAGTTTATAAAGAAAGAAATAATATGATGAAAATAACGAGAAAAAGCATCAATCTCATTCAATTTATAATATGAATTATTGCCAAGGGATTGAAAATCATTTTACATTTTGATTGTATAAAAAAGAGAAGAAATAAAATCTTTCAATCTGTACCATATCTCTTATGCTACGATTAATGTTAAAATTTACATCAAAAATTGACTGTATTTTTTTATGGTAACGTAAATATAGGCAATGAAAGTTTATTTGCTGTAAAATTCAAAAAGTTTAACTGCAATGGTAAAATTTTCACTAAGATAACTATACCTCAGTAAGATAGTTCGTGTGAAGGGAAAATAGTTGTTGAAAATGATAAGATTTTAAAATAGTTTTACTTCTATGGATTTTTCCATCCACAAATTAATTAAGATTTAACCAGAAATTTTGTTTGTGTTACACTAATGAACATAAGAAGATCGGTTGCGGGCTATGTAAGTTCAATTAAAATATCCCACTCTATGTTTAACCGCATAATCTGGATACTCAATGTTTTTGTGTAATGTTATCAACATCACTGTGATATACATACAATCGTTGATATTTAAGTAAATTCTATTTCGTCGTATACTTTTTTGTATTACGAAATCCACATAAAATCAAATTAATTATTGAGGTTGTCTTAGATGCTACTCTAATGATAACCAACATCTTCAGTATATGAATTCGTTGTGTGATGCCTTAAAGGGATCTCTTGATTGGAAAATTTTCTTTTAATTACCTTGAAAGGGTCAGAGATTAGAGATTTGTTTTTTTTATATCTTTTTGATTAACATCATCAACTGTTGTGTTAGAGTTAACTTGGTCCCCAAATTAGAGATTAACAGTAGCCCAAGAAAACGGTATATTTGAAGAAATGAGACAGCTATTGTACGATATAAAGATGACTAAAGAGATGTGAAGACGATTAGGCTCATAAAAACGATGATCGCTTTTAAATGAAATACACAATTGGTTGGTACTTTATTGAATTTTCATTGATTTCATTTGGTTTTTATTTCGAATTTTTATTATTGATGATTCGTTAACGGGGCATTACGTTTGCTTCGTTTTTGGGATAAAACTGTTTTTAAGACCTGAAGAGCAATGAAATTGAAATTAATCATTCCTGATATGAAATCTGTATGCATTTGGTTCAATATAATTCTGTTTTTGGGTGCTTCCTTCATCTCAGATAACAAAACTTTTTGGTAGTTGTCTGGTATAAGAGGTTCCACGAAATATGACGGCTTCAAGCGAATCAATTTATGCTGAATTGTTATCATAAGCAAAGGCCATGATACAAGATGTGCACAGCCATCGTTCACCGTATGTGTTGACTTGATACTCAAAACTCAAAATGTAATGGAAAACAGAACAGAATTGAAAGAAGAAACCATTAGGCCTTTCAATCTTCTCAACGTAGATATAAACAGTGAATTCTCCTTTTATTCAATTTATTTCTTTCAATTCTTTCTGTCTCCTTTACCGATGGTTTGATGGCAAAAAGGAATTTTGATTAATTTTCTAGTATCCAATCGTGTTGGATATATGTGTGTGTATTACTAAAATTTCATATCCGCGATTTTATAGCATAATTTATAATGTGGACATTGATTCTTTATAATCTTCAATCGCGAACTGTTCTATGTTTAACTCTTTTATTTTTTGTTATTTCATTGGAATACCAAAGCGAATGTTATGTTTTGGTACGGTTACTTACTACTATGTATGTTTGCTATTTATTTTTTTATAATGAAATGAATTGAAAATCATTATTCGCGTGATTGCAGCTTTAAATTAAATTGATTTTCCGGTCGTGGTATGTCCATAGGCTTTCAATGTCTATTTGGATACACCTAAAAGCCACCATTGAATGTATACGAATTGCAAAATGAAATTCTCGGTTGAAAATTTTTATTTTTTATAATAGAACAGAAATGTTAAATCATTTATTATAGCAGATAATATGCATTATTTACATTTTTATATTGGTTTACCGAATGAATAAAATGTACTCTTTATACGGTGGGGTGAATGTTGGATTTTTTAAAAAATAAGAAAATAGAAGAAGCTTTCACGTCAATCCAACTGCTTAGGCATTTACAATTCGTTTTTTTTTTTTTCGCTTCTTCTGTTCTACCATTTAATATGGATTTTTCTTCTGTCGCGTTTTCTAGTGGCATTATCTTATGGTGAATATGATTCACTGTGATATGTGCCGCATTTATGGTTTGATTCATTTGACTACCACACATCTTTCAATCGTGTTGGTTTGGTATGTTTGTCTCCAAGTGCCGCGCCACATTACCATTTGGATGACTAGGTCTAGGTAAATGGTGTATAGTAAACCATTTGATATGTTGAAGAGAATATTATTTGCTTGGCAATGGATAAACGCATAACGAAAACATAATAAGAACAATTTTGGTTTTGTGATTGCCTAGAGTTTGTATTTGATTGATTTATGTTCTGGAAAAACTTTCTTTTTGTTTTCTTCTACAATCTGTTTAATGTTTTTTTGTTTATTTGGAGAAAATTATAGGATAAAATCAAACTTAATGGCTTTAACCATCGTTGAATGATTTGATATTGTGGGATCAACATGAAAAGAGTGAACTAGAGGAGAGAGGGAACACAATAAAAAATGATCTAAAGACAGTTTTTTTGTTTGTAGTTGATACATTAAGACATTATTCTCATTGAGGAAGGTCTATGTTGAACAGTCATTTGATGAGAATAACCAATTATTTATATTAACTTCTTTAAATGCCGCTTGATAGACGGCTTTTTATTCTTATAAAATTCATACAGTGAAATTGATATTGTCACATTTTGGATTTAAGATTGCATTTCTTTTAACTGAAGGTTAATAGGCATCATCACATTGGTTTCTTCGAAACTGTACCCTGTGATACCAATTTATTTAATCATATGAAGTACCTCATCTCGTTACCGTTTGGTTTTTTTTATTCAAGAGAAGAGGGAGAAAAAGACAATTTAACATAGAAAAACCATTAAAATTTTACACGATTTACTTTGACTACTTGGTTCTGTTTTATATTGTAGTTTATTGCATTTCATCGTTGTTACTTTAACCTTTTCTGGTTCTATTACGGTAAGGTATTTAAATACGATTAATCTAATTTCTATTGCTTACTAACTGTGGTATTCTATTGCAATACATTCCGGAAGAATATTTTTCTTTATTGATAATGAAAATTATTTAAAAGTATTCATCGAAATTTATGAGCACCACTGTGACCAGATAAGATGAGGGAGGGGAGAACAAAAGGGCCACTTTTGTGGTCAAACAATTGAATAAAAATTGAATACTAAATTTAATATGAATGGGTTCCGTTTACCTAAGAAGAGTCATCATCAATCTTCTATGCAGTAGCTAATACGGTGGCCCCCTTTAATTTAGTTCATCTTAGGATAAAACAAAACAAAAAAAAAAAATGAAAGAATTTAACATCAACTAATGAGAACAAAGATAACAAGAGGCAAACGATGGCCATAAATATTAAGTCCGTACCACTAACTGAATTGCTTCTTTATTTTAATAGTAATTTTTAAAGTCATTTCGGTTCACCTTTTGTTTATATAAAACTCTGAAGTCAATAATGCGCTTGTGTTATTCATTCATACCGCGGTGGTAATCTATTAAAATTAACCTTTGAATATATTTCCTCAAATGGGATATACGATATACTGTCATCAGCAGCAACAGTTCACCATTGTACTTGGGGTACCGGTGAGCGATGCCAAAGAATGACGTACAAGACTTTTTGGTTTCAATCTACCCATGTACATTTTCCTTTTTTCTTTTAATTCAAATGCCGCAAATGTATTTACAAAACAGTGACTATAACTAACGTATTTTAATATAAAATTGGTTGTATGTTATTTTAAAATTTATTTCTTCTGTTCTTTGGTTTGGGATTAAACCGTAAAACGAAATGAATTGAATGCATACACTCAATTTAATATAATTCAGGTGCACTGCACTCAATCAATTGGATGCAATCTTTTATTCAGCGGCTTATTTGGTTCAGTTTTGGTTTCAAAAGAAGGAAAGTACAAAATTTTCATAAGCAACACTAATTAGCTGCCAGGAAATTAGAATTGAATAGTTATAATAAAATCAATGATGGTTATATTATGCTGTTGTTTATACCATAACCAAACATTTATACACACTAATTATACCTCATTGAAATGAAGGCATTCGTATACCATATAATTTATTTATGTACATTTAACTGTTTCAATTTTAAAGCCACAATTAATTTTCTATATGATACAGCCTTATACATTCAACAGAAAAGAGTCATCAATACAATATTTTCCTGATACTCTTGTTGTTTACTCCCGAAACCGGCTGGTACCTCTTGATATGCTATAAATCTTCACAGTGTATTTTCATATGGAGTTCAATTAAAATTATGTGAATAAGTATTAAAATATTGTAGAGTGGCCCATAATATAACTTGCATTGTAACAACATACTTGTTCCATTGTTTTTATTTTTTTTTCTATACGAAAACCAACATTTTATTGAATATAAAAACGAGTGAATTAATAAAAATAAACGATAGAGACAATGAGGAACAGTAACACCAATTAAACTAATAAATATCTCAAGTGTCTCTGTTTTAAATCCTAAATTATGTTGTAGTTTCGTTGGAGTTTTTATATGGTGTTTGCCTTTGATAATTAAAAATTGTTTTATTAATTGAAATCTATAGTATTCCATATCATTAAGAGAAATTGTGAACTAGTTCACAGTTTTTTTGGTTATTTCAGTATGATGAATTTTATTGCGACAAAAGAAAACTCTTATTGTATTGAATAAAAATTGAATTGGATTAAAAGTTTTCCACATTAATGGTTGAACAACGAGTGGTTTCTATAGTTCAGCGAAATTTGTTGGGAAAATTGGTTGGGGGGGTGTTGGTGACACTTATTCGTATTATGTTTTCTGTATAGTTCTTAATGTTGAGTGTGTATGTTTTTGAATTTTATGTGAAAATTGATACAAAACTAATTTTCGGTTGTTCTTATTCAGAGTCCAAATAAATGAATTCTATTCAATATTGAATGAAAATTTTAATGGGGTACATTTAACCTCGTAACATAATTTTGGGGAGGAAAACGATAATAAAACCACATTAACAATTTAAATACAAACTGATTGTTCGAGGGACTGATATTTCTAGGATTTTAATGAATATTTCAATGTTATAGGCAGCAAAAATTTTATCATAAATGAATTTATAATCAACTGTTGGATAACTAATAATAGATTCAATTCACTTAATTTTAATTGTCTTGTAACCGAAAACTTAATTGTTTTCTAATTTAATTGTTTCTGATGTTTTAACCACATAAAGTTGTTAAATTATTTTAAATAAAAAATATCAGTTAATCATCGTATCCATTAATTGAATGGGTCGTTTAGTTAACAATGTTGAGAAACAATTGAATTATATTCTAAAGTTGTTTGTGGAAAATTGTGAAATTTTAAATTCTTGTAATTAGTTATTAATGTATTCAACCCATCCTCTATTAAATTAATAAACATTACAAAACAATTCATCTTGTATGTCATGAATAATTAAAGGTGATCAACTATCGTCAAGAGAGTTAGATTATGAACGAATAAATATTTGAAATCATATAATGAAAACTATGGTTATGTAAATAATCAACATATTAAGTACAACATTTACATGTTTATAAGAAATATTTTCAATTAAGTATCTAGTTTTTCTATCCAATTCAATTGATTATAACAAGAGTTTTATTTGCAAACTAGCAATTTTTCTAATAACATAACTGAGTTACAACATGAATAGTATAGAAACTCCATTGAATTCAATATTGGAATTACATCGATGTATAAGAAAATTGTTCATTCGCTGTTTGAAATTATAATCGTTTTTTTTGAGTTATTTGAAAGGAGACGAGGAATTTTAACTGAATTTTTGTTCCATTGATTTTAAATGAAATACCAGTTTGATAGTTTCTATATTGGTATGCTTCCATGGACAAAACACATTAAAATTGATTTTAACTTCTTCACCTAGAGCATAAATTTACTCTCAGTTAGTGTCTCAGTGGACTCATCGAATCAATTCTCAATGCAATTGAATGCAACCTAATCTTTGGGTTTGAATTTTTTTCATGTTTGACACTTAGTGCATACAGTTCGGTAGTTTTTGTAAGTCGAGTTTTACTAGAAAATTTAATTCTGGTGCAGATGAGTTAAACCGTAACCCAGTTGAATACTGTAACTTCAAATTGATATAAAAACCGATAACATTTAACGTGAAAATTACAAATAGAATATCGACTTTTTTCTACTGATGCATTCAAATAGTATGAGATGAATGAATGGAAAACAACACAAAATTTATACGACAACAAACGTAAAACTGAAAATAAAAAGGAACTATGAGAGAAAATAATCAAATTGCCTCCCATGAAATGGAGAAAATCGACTGGATAGATGTTATGTGTGGCACAACAACAACCAATATAAAAAGAACGGGCATATTTGAATTGATCGGAAGTTATTCCACGGTACATTAATCAGAAGCAATTTTTTCACTCTACGATTGTTTCCTTTACGGATATTCTTCGAACGATTCTGCTTTTTTTCGTGTATTCTTTTAGTTGGTGCTCTATGGAGAGTTCTAAACGTATTGAATGGTATTGATTGTAACCCATCGATGAGATGAGATGCCAACGTAGGAATGAGATGTATTATTAAATGGGTTGACTGATGGGGAGACACCCCGCCATCCAAAAATCCAAGTCAGATCATCAATGAGTGCTGAGTTGATGGAAAATAAATTTCCGCATATCCTTTTGCGATTGTGATCCGTCATCCTTTTGGTGTTCTGTGGCATTGTAGACAGGACATTTTACTTGTTAACCATTGGCAACTGAAACGAAACAAAAAAAAACATTTGAAAACGAAAATGTTTATCTCTAGTAATCCAAGAGAGAGAACCAATTCAACGGTTATTGGTTTCATTGCTTTTCCTATTTTTTAGGCTTGTTGTTCATCATTTTTTTTCTTCAATGATGAATTTCATTGAACAATTCGTGTGGGCAGTTAACATGATAACAAAGTTATAAAAACACAACACATAGCTAACAACTCTAATTCTATACGCTAGAATTTCAACAGCGTCATATGGGAGTCATCCAATAAAATCACCTACCAAAAAAGTACACTTGAACTTTATGCTGTTTGTAATCCATCTGCAATTGAATCGAAATGATTGCTTCAGTTGCCAAAATAAAAAAAAAGTAGTGTATGTTGCTTGTATTTTTCTATGCAGTAAAATATCAGTCGATTGCTTTTCAACGGTTAAATCCAACGATAGAGAGTGAAATGTAATGTAAAATAGAAAAGGAAGAAACGGATCGTTTTGTGAAAATTTATTTCGTAGATTTTCTTCCAGTTCAAAGGATTCTATAAAATGCCATCATTCTCTGTTTGACCTCTTTTTCCTGAATTGATTCAATTCGTCTACTTTTTTTTCTTTTTCTGTAAATTCATATGTATACTCAGCAATAACGTCAATGTATTCACTTTAATTGCTCGTATATTTAGCCATATATGAAGAAAATCCTGTAATATAAATATTACTGAATAAATAGTAGAGCAAAAAAAAAATTATTAAAAAATCCATTCAGAAACCGATAAATCCGATTCAGATAAATTTCATTTTATCCAATTGAGAAAAAAGGAAAACTTTTCAATTCGATTAATAGAAAAACGGTTTTCTAATTCAATTGAAAAATCAGTCACCGTCAATCGGGTTAGTTTTTTTGTTGTATTTTCCTCATTCTTTGTTGTTGAGTCAAGTGATTTTTTCTTAGTTATAGAATTTTTTTTTTGCATGAAAATGACTCAAGCAATACAATATTAATATTAATTTGATCGGTTATACAATTGAAAATCAATAACTGTTCAACTTGATACATTCCCAATGTTGTCAATTTTTAAAATAAAGAATCAACGATAGAAAATGTATTGAAAATCATTGGTTGAAATTTGTATGTAATTGGTTGATCAACAGCGACAAATATCCGTTTCCAAGTTGTCGTTCAATTGAAATACGATTTCACCAAATGTGTCTATGAAATGGGAAAATTTCATGTGAATTGACTAGGCATTTTGATCATAAACTCATAGATTGTTTGGTAATCTGAACCATGGAAGAATCATCAATTCGTATGAATGATGATGCACTTGTAGGCAACTTAATATTTATACTGTAAAATGGATATTTTGTTCTGTAAATTTTCTGTATTTTTAAATTCTGCAATATAAAACACTGAGAGATGATGACTGTTTTGGTGAATCGTGTATGAAAACTAAATAGAATACAAAAGTTGAGAATATCTCGAAGGTAATGCGCCGCACATTGAAATGCACCTGGGAATTGTTAACTTTCATACCATTGATGGTTGGCAGTTTTATAAGAGAGTATAGATGCATTTTAATGTGTATAATTTTTCTATATGAAGCCAAACATGAAACATTAAAATTTCTGTTGTACAGATTATAGTCATCTTTGTCTGTTCTGTAATTCAAAGTCCACGGGCAGCCACTGCCACGGTTTTATTCACTACAAATATTACATATTTACAAAACATTGAAAGAGTTTATGTGGCTGCAACGTTTTTTTTTCTTGCTGTTTTGCCTTCTTGTCTTTTTGCTAAGGTAATACTCATTGGCATAGGTAACAAGAGCATAAGATCAACACATCTTAAAATCCCCATTGCTAAAATTATAAAAAAATAAATTCAATCTACCTGTTCTTATGGATCACATTTAATAGATTCCATACTAATGATTCATGTATTTTAATGAAATTTCTTAAGTAATTCTATATAAAAATTCAATACAATATTTCATTTTGTTGAAGATAATCAATAATAGTTATTTATTGGTAAAGAAACAATGATCAAAAATAGTAATTTTATATGGGAAATTAACAAAGGAGTTCAATATTGTAGAAAATAATAAGTAATTCTATGAATATATTTGTGTCATGACTCCATATTATTAAAGAAAAATGAAATAAAACGTTAAATTATTTTCTGGTTGAAGAACAACAGAAATTAAAAACGGCATTTATTATTATTATGCCATTTGGTTTACTGTCGTATGGCTGTGATGACAAGTAATGTAAAGGGTAAAGTCGGCATCTTTTCTTATATTTTCAACAACATTTTTAGCGGTCATAATATTTTCGATGGCTTATATGACTACATTTCAGTATTATTTCGATTGTTACCAATTGAATTTACAAGAAATAAAATTATTGAAAGAAAGACATTGAGTGAATTTGTACACAGGTACACAGTGGGGTTATGTTACAATCGTATAATGAATGCAATGGAGAGGTTACTTTATAATGCTGTTGAATTGTTACTAGTTTTTACTTTATTTATGGTTTTGGCAAAAATAAAACAAATTCACAGTTTTTAACATGCGAACGGGGGGATATAATATACCGAAATAAAAAGACCATAGCAATAAAATCATGATTATGGTGGACTCTCGTCTACAGTGTATCCCCTTCTGAACATATTTTACGTTCAAACTAGTGCATTTAAATCCATTAAACTGGATTTTGTATGCACATAAACAATTTCACCTTACTATAAAATCCATAAATTATATGTTATATGCTAAAATGCATTAGGAATGGCATAAAATAAAATAAAAATGAAAAACATTGAAATCAACTATAACAGAGAAGTCAGTTATAATAAATTTTTCTTTGAGTTATAATGGTGAAATCAAGTGAAAATGTCTAAAAATTGTTTAATACATCACATTCACATAGAACCAATTAAGTGCATTAAAATGTCGAATACTAATGATATAATAAAACATCCATTTATTGAAATCAAGACAACGGGTAATAATTTATTTGCCATATTAAAATTTTCATAATATAAAATCCATTGACTAATAAATTATGTTCACTGTCATATGAAATTCATGTTTTATGTGGTGTGCAGCATATGATTCAATTTAAAATGGTAAAGAAAAATGAAAGAAGGAGTTTATTACAAGGTTCATTAATTCAAAACCAAATAATTATATTACTATGAGATATAAAAATGAAATCCACTTAAATCCATGCGCCAATAATTATCAACTTTTATGTTTATTCTAGGAGTAATTGTTTTTCATGTGATTTCATAATGGGAAAACAAAATAGCAATAGTAAAACATTTGTCAGTGTTATTTATGTGAGCAAACACCTAGATATTTCACCAGTCTATGTAATACGATAGAATAATGAATTTTATGTTTCACTCATCATAAAAAATCACAGAAATTAATGTTGAAATTAAATATTCATTTTATGTGAGATAGATCTGTTGCATCTGTCTCACTGATCTGTTGCTCTGTTCAGTATATTCATTCTTCTTTCACTTTCAAAGTGTATTACATTCCCTCTCTTGCATTAAACTACAAATAATGATGTTGGAATCATAGTAAAATAGAGACAACAATTATGAAAGAAGAATTGCAGTTTTTTTTTTTTTGAAAACTCACGACGGTGTGGCATTTTTCACTTGAAAATCACACAAAATTTTCTTTTTAGTGTTTGTGGTATCACTTTGTCATTTAATACGGTGTTACAGCTAGAGGTACTATCCAATTTAAATATCTCAGAAACGAATGAATCCTTTGATGTTTATTTTCAGTCATATGAAAATCAATGGAATTAAAATGAGTTTTCTTACGAAAGAGTTAACAATGAAATTCTCATAATAGAAAATTTATGTTTAATATGCTTGCGTTTAATTTTAATACACATGGTTACGAAGAAAAAACTATTTTCTAGATGATATTTCTAGTTGATTTGAACCGTTACCATAAGTTAATGATTTGTTTAAGAATTCAAGACTAACCGTAAAACAAAGAATTTAAATAAACACTAATTACTGTGGCGCGGTAATTTGTCACTTTCAGTTTATAAATTTACACTGAATCAATGTGATCTTGTTAAACGACAGATTCCTTACATTCTGTTAGAATGACAATTATCAATGATAATCAGCAGTAGTGTGCTGGAAAAACTTCCGGTGCAGATGTCTCAAATTTCATAACACCAAAAGGAAAATTTATCACACCAATTGATTACGTGCATACGTTTACGTGTAATTCATTGGAATTGAATCAATACAGCGTATAACTCAAGGGATAAGATAAGCCAATAATTAAATACAAGTATTAGATTAATCTATGAGTTTAGTCTATTGAAATAACAACAATTGGTGTATTGAAGTACAAAAACATTTTTATTTTTGTTTAAAAAATTTTTGAAGCCAAAATAAAGTAAAAATAATTCACCCTCATAAAATCTACGATACGAATTGATGATATTTCCGCTTCAACAAATGTTACACTGTAAAAAGCAATAGCAATTCTATCTCTTAATGCCTCCGGTTTTATCGATACAGATGGAACAATGGTGAAGCAATTCCATTACGACAAAATTCATTTGTATCCGATAAGAGAGGTATCCTTACGCAATAACCGGAAAAGGTAGCAACGATACATTAAAAGTATTTCGGCTGTTATTCTGATAAATATACTTTTTTGGCCAAACGCCGTCATATAAAAAACACAAGAGAATCTTCTGTACAAATGGAAAAGATTATTCAGAAGGTTATGGTGTTGTTGCGAAATAAATATTTCGAATTTTTCACGTATACAATGGTAAATTTCCTAAGAATTTTCAAATGTTATAAGGATCAAAAAATCATATGGCACTAAATTGCGTATACAAAAGGTAAAACGTTTCATATTGTTCAAAAATTCGTCTCTATTTGATTTTTTAGTGCTTTAAAATTGAAAATTATCAGGTAAATTTATTTCCCTTTATATGGTAAAGAAATCATGGAAAAAAATCGCATAAAAAATAGAATAAATTTTTTGTTATAATCCCTCTATTATACGGTAATGTGAGACATTGTTTGTAGGGTATTAGGACTTTGATTCAACCCCTAATAGAGGTCCGTTTCTTTTTTTATATTCTTATTCATGCAATCCAAGACTTCTGCTATTCCATTCAGTTACAGTATGATAAAAACAGTCTCAAATTTGTCTTCCCGTATGTTGGTAATATGAATTCTTATGTTTTGCCACATAACAATTTATTCGATTTCTTTAGTGTTATTATGTTTTTGTCACCAATGCTATCGTTTAGTTGTAATCTTTGTCACCAAATTTTAGTGAAGAACAAAAAGAAAAAATTAAGGGAAATTGAGTGGCACGATTATGAGCTAAACATAAACATTCATATGCAACGTAATATTTGTGAATATCACAAATGCAATATGACGAGGTTCAATTTCATTGAATAAACGTATCGATGGTAATGTTTGTTAAGGAATAGTAAGAGTGTGTGAACCATTGATGATGGACGAAGTTGATATTGTTCTCAAATATCAAGATTCTAGGGATACAAATATGACAAAAACTGACATCTTCTTTTTTCTTTGGGTAAAACGGATAAGTTAAATAAGCAGGATGAAGATATGCTTGGCACATATTGTTCATCGTAGAGAACTAGATTAACTGTTAAACAATAATCGAAATAAAACGGTAACCATTAGAGACAATTCCCCAATCTATTCATTCAACGTTCTTATTCAATGTAATTGATGTGGTTATGGTGAGATGCCATCAATTTATTAAAATGCCAACAGATTGTACAAATTGTTTCCTTTTACTTTTAGTGTCGGCTGTGTCACTGTATGTTAAATTTTATGCGAAATATTATTTGAATGGTAAATTAGGATTATCACACCTTTTGTTAGATATTATTGTGAGTTCTTCGAGTAGAGTATTAACCTTAATAAAGCAATATGGCACATCATTTATGTTATAATCTCAATTCAAGATAATGCAATTCTATTTATTACGGTTATATGTATGATGAAAAAAAAAGTATACCGAAAATAACAATCATAAAGTGTTCAAATGAAATCTTTTGGAAAGAAATTGGAAACTTCTTTGACATCTAATCTTCTTTTACATTGAATACGAAGACTTTTCAAATTGTCTGAGTGCAAGGATTATGAATTTTTCCAACTGTCTTGAATGTTTTCATGTTTTACTTTTTGTTCTTCAATATGTTTGTAATTTTGTACGTGAAATAACACATTTTGTTTCATCAGAGTTCTTGTTTGCATTCGACGCATTTATCCGTTTTGGCGTATTGGCGTATACTATTGGCACAATCTTCTGTATGTTTGTAGATATTTTGAGACGACTTTTTTCCTCATTTGAATATCAAACAAAACAAGAAGATTATTCCGTTCAAATTGTAGGTGGTGGATTAAGATCGAGTAATACAAGAACGTAAAAGAAAGTTTGTTTTCTATCACCTCATACACATACATAAAATCTAACGAGCTAAAAACACATTCATTTGGTATTCATCTGTTGGGAATTAATTTTCGTTCGTCTTGAACGGTATAAGTAGCAAATGAAAACCAAGTAAAGGAACAAAAATGTATAAAAGTGATTCAGTTTTTCTTTCAATTTTTCCACAAGTAAAATGTATAAACTATTAAAGAAATGGCATTTTATATATTCTATTACGTCTATAATTCACCTGGAAATAGTTAAAATAAGATTGTTTATCTCTTACGTGGTGAATTGTATTTTAATCTGCAGAAAATCCTTGAGTATAAAACTGTGCTTTGAAGCGACACCAAATGAGGATAAACACCCCGATTTCTATATCCTCTAATGTCACATCAGGCGATGGCTTGCAAATGAAGAATTCATTTGACATCTTTTTTTTTCCTTCGTTTTTGTACTAAGACTTTAAGATGCTTATCAGCTATTTCCCAGCAGATGAGCTTATTTTTCTAGTCGGTGGAAAATTTTCTATCGTCATCTGCCATGAAAATGATGATGACTTATCATTGGACAATCTCTAAAAAAAAAAACTCATAAGAAATTCTAAATGCAAAAACAGTGAAGAATTACCGTTATGTGTTGACTCTTCGTATGCAAATGATGATGAGAAGAAAAATATAAAACGGTAAAATAGAAAGAAAATTGATAGCATAAGATTGTCTTATTGTTAATTTTAAGATAGTTGATTTCTCATTATTTTCTTTATGATATTTCATAAAAGAGAATTTGAATAGCCAGGGTTGAATCATCATTCAATTAACAATACTGATGTCATGCACTCATACTGACAGTCAATCTCTTTAGTTCTCATTTGTTGACGATAATGATGACTTTGAAGAACAACGATGAAGTTTTTAGGTTTAGCTCACAGGCCAGACAAAAAAGGAAATCACTTAGACAACGGGTCTAAATGTACATAACCGGTGCGGCCCAATTTAAAATTCGGATTAATCACAGAGAGTCAAAAGATGGGAAATAATTGCATACAATCAGGATACAGTGATTCAACTAAACCCCGTTGAATAGAAACTTTGGAGTCAAAATTGATTATTAATTCATTGAAATAATTCCATTGGATACTTAAGACTATAATATGAATATCATCCAACAAAGATAGATGCTCTCGTTCTGTACACACACACAAACAATTTCATCTAAATCATAACGATATAATTTATTCTTTTCATGTTTTTATTCTTCTGACTAACTATACAAGATTCTTAAATTCTTACGTGACGAAAATTGGAGCCAAAGAATAAATCCAAAACGATTGAGACATTTTAATGTTTAAATATCGTCAAAATTACACGGTTCTATGGGTGTGGAAATGGTACTTATTATAACTCATCATGTTCTCTTAAAATATTCGGTTTTCTTTATATCGAAATGAAAATGCACAATCATTTATCAATTGAATATAATGGGATAACACTACAATGAATTATCATGTGTTCACCGGATTAATATAGAAAGCATTTTATCAAAAGTTAAATAATAAAAACACAGTGAACAGTGGATTTCAATCATATTTAATTTGTTGAATAGACAGCATCAGCCTTAACGATTTAAATTAATTTCTTCGACGTACTAATGTATAGGCAGTAGTTGAGTGAAACCGTTTAAAAGGGATGAAATGATTTCTTTTATATGAAACATTTTTGTCCATTATGAATCGTCATTGTCCACATATAATGAGAGACATAGTGAATTTTGATTGTTGTAGGAAATTATGATGCATCTTTTGTGAATGAAAATTGGTCTACAATAACATTTATCCATTCTATATGAGATCGTAATGAATGAATAAGAATTTATGAATTGGTTGCCATTTAACGTATTTACAATGATATTGGACCACTATATTTCATTCAATTCGTGAATCACGTTTTGATTCGGTACTGACTTTATTCTCTTTGGTACTCAAGTGACTACCTAAAATTTGGGTGCTAAATTTTGCTTTTTCGTTCAATAACGTTGTCATTTGTATTAAAGTTCTTTACGTTTTTACCTAAAAATGATAAATTATATTATGATATTTTCATATTCATCAAAACATATTAAATTCGTTCACCTTCTGGGCATGTATTCAGTACAAATTACCATTTCGTTTTGGTCCATGGCCAGAACAATATAACGTTATAATCGAGTCTACTAAATAGGCCAAAACTGATTGGAAACTGATGGTAAACTGGAACTCATACCAATGAGGGTTCGATGTCACTCACATTTTACGTGATATCAAACAAAAAAAATGCTAACACAGTGTATCAAAGCAGAACCGTATCATACAATTCATTCCATTTGTTGTAAGATATTATTCTGCTAATGGTGACAAATAACATAAAGCCAATTATGTTTTATATATTTTTTTGCTCTTTGTTATGGGGTACGGCCTTTCATAATTTCGCCCCATATACTCGTTTTGGTAAAAGGGCGCACTCAATGCCATCACAAAAAGAATAAAAATTATTATAATCTCGGTTTTATATCACCAGATTCACGGGCACACTGTCTCTTATTGTATGATCGTTGATATGGTTTCGCCTGTTCCTGAAACATCTGTCATCCCCAATATACATGATATGCACATCAACTCAATGGTGACTGGTCCAAATATAGAATACATACGTACAATAACAAAAACTTTCCATTCGTTCTAACGTATTTTCATTCATGTACAAGAGTGAGATGTAAGTCAAGTCAAAATTGAAAGCATCTCGCTTAAATTGAATAAAATCGACCCCTGAGTCACATGTCCCTTTGAATGAAAATTATAGGAAAATCTGTTCCTAGAATAAACCACACAAAGTTTGAGCGTTTAAAAGAATCAATTTGTAAGAATCGTTTCTCTTTTGAAAGGAAAACAAATTAAGTTTTCATATTTTTTTCGTTTCCTTTTTCTGGATTTTATTCTGTGGCGCTCTAATGGAATGCATAAAATCCACCAGACTGTGTAGGATTCTGATGGCCTTAAGATGATTGTATAGGCCTATTATGTTATTAAAATTACATCTTCATACATATGATTGAATTTGTGGGTAAAAGAAAATCTTTTGGATCTCCACTGGTATTCATATTGATTTTATTTCAACGTTTTGTAGACCAAGTTTTTCTTCATTGTTATGGTTGAGTTAAAGGCATTACAAATCGGTTTTGTATAAATGAATTTAAATATAACCAAAATCATTTACATTTAATTAAAATTTTTCCTTACACTCACTTGAAGACCGTCTGTGTTTAAGAATCAAAAAACAAAAAAAACTTTATCATTTGATTGATTTTAATCAAATATTTCCATGTCATGTTGATGAACAAATTTATGTAATTATGTCAGATTGAAATTAATCCGATATTTATAAGAGGCCCACGTATAGTGAAAAAATTCACACGCATAATATGGCCCAACACTGTAGTAATGCGAGGAAACATGATGATAACGTTTATCCCCCAAAAAAAAAAATACAATCGATAACGGATGATACATTGTATCTTTTAAAACGGTCATTACATTGCCACAATCATGATTTAAACGGTATACTACCCATAGTAAGTACCCATATTCACCCACTGGTAACATTTTTAATGTTCTCAGAGGTTATGAACATGCAATTAGTGTAAATTTACATTAATGTGATTAAAATTGAAATCATTTAAATGAAAAAACCTCTACAATCGAATAATGTGGATTGATTTATTTGAATTTCTTTTTTTTTATCAATTTTTAAATACTCTGGATCAACTGTTTTTTTTTTTTATTTAATGATTATTCACTTGCATACAGATTGTTTTATTATTTAAATCAAAGTTAATTTTATGAAATTATAGTAGTTGATGGTGTTTTTTTGGTTCACTATTGGCTAGATCACATCAATAATGAATTAATGTGAATGAGAAGAATAAGATTAATGGTTCAGCCACAACCAAATTGGGTAAAGCATTAGAGAATCAGTAGTATTAAATCAACGATATAGTAAATGTCTCTCATGAGCCCGAAGAGGTGCTAATAAATTTGTAATAGTCAAGCTAGATTGAATTATATACGGTCGATGGTAACCATTTCTTTTGAATTTTGCGTTTTTTTTTTCAGTTTTATCGTTTCAGTTGTGAAGTCACAGAGATTTATGCATTATTTAAATTTTCATAGAATTTATGTTCTGATTACAAATGCAACACGAATTGCAAATAATTTCATTTACTCTATGACCGTAGACTGAGAAAATTGAAGGTGAACGTTTACCATACACTTTTTATTTGGGGATCTTAAGAATCGTGTAATTTAGCATTACAATTTTAGTTCAATTACAAACAATTCCACGTGTAAAATAAAAGAAGACGGTTCTTTTGCGATAAAATGGTCCTTCTCTTCAGTTACTTTCTTTAATTTACAAAGTACTGCTCGACTGTCGTCAATATAGCGCCGATCTACATTCATAGTACACAGCATCAGTTCGTCTATATTCATATCATGTTTCCCGTTTTAATGCATTCAAAGTGCTTTTAAGTAACAATAACGATTGGCAAATAATATACAGACTTCTATCCAATGATTTTGTTCATTGGTTGTTGGTTTCTATCATCTATAGATTTCATTACGAGGCTAAAAGGGCAACCTCATAAGACAACACATAATTTTCATCAAAGTTGAATTTGTTGTATAAAAGCTTACCTAACGGCCATTTACATTTGATCATTAGCTTTAGTCATGTCTTTCATCCGTACACACACGGTAGTAAAGTTTAATCGAATTAATAGAAAATGATACTTGAAGCAACATAAAATATCAAATATCATCTCATTAGACCAATAAAGAATCTCTCATCAATATTTTATAAGGCAAAGTTATATGAGAATTAATTTTAACAATTTTACGATATCAATTTGAATTGTTACAATTTCACAATAAAATATATAGAATTTCGAATATAAAATTATTAGTATCGTTATGAATTTACACGGCATAGCATTTACCTGTACAATTGATTGGATTTTATTCAACATCGTGAAATTATCGACGTGATAATTTTACCAGCATAGGTAATAAAAGTTTCACAATGCAATTTGAATAAAATTGCTGGGTCGGCCACTTCAAAATTATCGATTTAATAATATGAAACGTATAAAACAAGAAGAATTTATATGATTACTTAGTTCTTTTACTCTCCACCTGTGTACTTAATTGGTAATTTCGCATTGCTACCAAGTTATAATTCCAATGTATAAAATTACATGAATATAAAATTAATATCATTTGGGGGTCTATCAAATATACTTTATTTCATACATTTAATATTTCTATGATATTTCTTTTATATCTTACATTTCACTTAGTTAATTAAGAGTCCTGATTATTTACCGTTTTTATCATGGAATTAAATTTTTCCTATTTTGTATTAATGCACAGTTTTTATTAGACATCGTTGTGAAATGATATAAAAATCCAATTTTATAAATTCAACTTGAGTGGATTTTGTTATATTTTATGGGATTTGAATTACTGCAACCATGATATTTAGATTATGGGGTCGATCAATAAACTAACAAGAAATAAAAACACCAAAACTCTCTTCTAGTCTAATTAAATACACCAAAGTATTAACGGATTTTGGATTCTTATGGGTTAAAGGACTTGTCTCTTAATACCTCAACTTCATCGCGATTATTTATTACCGTTTCGTTTTATTTTCTGTTTTTAATTTAAATCATTTAGTATTCGAGGTTGGCTTATATTTCGTGTTTTATTCCTTCGTTTTACATTTTATTATCATCACATTCGAAATGACATTCAAGTTTTTCGGAATGATTTAATGGTAATCCATCTACCTAATTTCTTATATAAAATAGAAGAATAAAGAAGAGATACATATTGAATGTTTGGCTGGTGGTGTCTTAAACAAATATAGAATCGTTTAATCCAATATCAGGCGGAATCGTCCAAGTGAATGATTAAGGTGTGTTTTTCTTCTAAATAAACCGTATAGTTTATGAAGTATCGGATTTCGTGCCATCCTCATATTACCCCAAATAAGACTATTGAGATCCGTCAATGAATAAAACTGTTATCCATTGATTCTATTCTTAGTCGATTGTTTGTGTTGATATCAATCATTGATATCTAATGAATTAGAAGTATTTCCATTCTTTTTTTTTTCTTTATTATGGTTTTCTCTTAAAAGATTAACTGAAGAATTCATTATTATCGTTTATCGGCCCACGATCCATTTTAATTGGCATATTGAGTGAATTATTAAAATATCAATACGAAACATATTCCAATTTTCATATTCTTAACCATAATTGGACATGAATTTTATTATGTTTGGCATATTCTATTCGTTTTTATTAAAATTTTCATTAAATTATTATGAATTTTGTATAAATCATTCAAATAGTTCGACACGTTTTCTAATAAATCTTATGCTTTTGATTTGTTAGTCAAAATGAAAATGGTACATGAGCATTTAACAATAAATGGTTAATAATAAAAAGAAAAATTATATTCAATATGAATAAGAATAGAACACCAATTCACATAAATGATTAAAATTTATTAGAATAAAATCTCAGTTGTTATGACGATGTTTAACTTAACATCCATTGTATTATCAATGAATAAAAGAAAATACTTAAACATAAACATACACATAAATTGGTGTAGTTAATGTTTATCCCAATTTGTAATCTGTATCGATTTAATTTACATTTAAGTTTAAGAAATGGTTTTATTGTATACACTTGATATTTATATGCGTTTTATAGTCGCACTTAAAATACGGGAAGGCGCGTTTTTAGTGTGTGGAAAGTTGAATTAAGTCAAAATGGTAACAAATAAAATGATCAATTTGAATAGATAAAGCCCACATTTAATATTGATTTTTATCAATGAACTGAATTGTATATTAATCGTTTATCGGTTTTTAAAATTTAATCAGTGGATAATCACTACACGGTTGGTAATCACAGAAAAAAAAATACTGTGGGTCTGACCTTTTTAATATACAATCAAATGGAATCAAGTTAATAACGAAGAAACCAATAATTCCAACTGTTTTTAGTACCAATGAAATCAACTCGCTAATAAATAGTTGATTTTTATTGAATAATTATTGCTGTTTTATTAATATTTGAATAGCTTATGATGAAATTTTCCTGAATCTGTAATATAATTACCAATGATGATATCCCATTTAATTGGATGAGAAATAAACGTCAATAATTTTTCGCTATTTAAAAAACCAAACTAAATTTACCGTTTCTATTTGAAGAGAAGATTTATTAAATTTGCAATATTATTTATTTGAACCACATGTCACATTATGTTGGATTGACTGTAATTTATTAGTTTAAGACCGTTTAAACTATTGAATTCTGTTTATTCACGTTCATTTATTAATAAATAACGAACTTGACTGACAATAAGAAAAATAATGCATTCAGTTTATTAACCACGGAAAGAATACATTAAAGCAACAAAAAATATGAAAATTTTTAACATATAATTGACCCAAATGCAATAAATTTTCTTTTATGTCTCATTAATTTTTCAATTTTCATATAATCGGTTCGCTATATAGTTTTTGTTGTTTTATTATTCAAAGTTAATATTGAATCGTATCATATTATGCTATTGGCTATGTGAAACTACCTTATGGACATTAAATACCATAACTATCAATTTATATTTTTATATTTTGGGAAGACAGCAAAGTATAAAAATTGAATGTTTTATTTAACATTCAGTTTATGCTTTATAATGTCTATGATGTTTCTCTCTTTTTTTTCGTGTCGGTTATAATGCACTATAATGCAGGCAATACGATTACAACGGATTTTGTGACTCTAATGGAGATCCGATTTTAATAGTATTTTACACTGTCATATAATATACCATTTTGCAAATACCACCATTCAGTTTAGTTATTAAATACCAATTGGCGAATTTAATGGATATTTGCATAAACTTTTTCATTGGCTATAAATCAACAGAATAATACTGTGAGCCTTCATGAACCTGATTTACTGTTCGGCTCACCTGACCGTAATGCAATTCGAACACAGCGGGATAAGGTAAATTTGTTAACAGTCTCAGTAACTAAATCATTTTTTTTTTAATTGGATCTTGAGATCTTTTTTTTCTCCGTTAAACTAAAATTTGAATAGCAATTTTCTACCAATTAATTAAAATGAAATTCAATCGTTTTATTTTAATGTCATTGATTGCCATATCATAAATCCGGTCGTTTTTTTTTTTGATGCTACTAACAGCATGTTGTCACATCAATGATTATTAATTGGACATTAATTTTTCACAATTATCGTATTTCCTCTATAGCAATATTTCTCATACCACAACTTATGAATGTGCGAATCAATAATCGATATGTGATTTAACAGTTTTTCATATTTTCATTTATCGTTTTTAATCGACGGAACAAATTATCAATTTTTTTTTTGTTATTTCATAGTTGGAAATAAAACAGACCATAAACAATAGGAAATGGAAAATAAATAACGAATTTATGATAGGAATGGAGTTACATTGAAAATTTTTTATTTACGCTTAATTGTATTTGATTGTCTGATAATTATGCTGTTTATACGTTTGTTAATTATGCACTGTAGGGAGTTAATGTACATGGGTGAAATAAAAATATCTCCATTGCCATTAATGTTATGATGCGTTTGTTTTAATATCAAATAGAGAGTATCAAAGTAAACTTTAAATTTTATACACATTTGATTTATTCCTGATATTGTTTCAAATAATTAAACAGTTGGCTATCTATTAACTTCCACAAATAATGTCCATTGGGTGATTTTATTGTATTGAATCGGAAATTTAAAAATAAAAATTCCAAATGAATTTAGAATGTAAATTGGTAGGTGTTATACTATCCAGTGTGTATATTAAACACCTGTAATTTAACCTCGTAAACCTATAATTACCTCTCAACTAAGTTCAATATAAACGAAGGGAATTTTTACCATTTGTTATCATTCCTCGGTCAACGATTCAACACCCGTTTTCCTGTACGGTGTTAATACAGAATACTTATATAGTCACTGCTATGGTGTTTACCACCCATTCCATTCAAATTACATTAAAATCACTTTCCATACATTGTATCGTTACTGTCGCATTAAATAATTGCCTAATGGAATGCATACATTCAAAGTCGCCGGATCATTGCACGCCTCATAGAAGATGAATAGAGTACTGACAAAAAAAAAAGTAAAAATCCATAATGAATGAAATCTAACCATTGAAATGGATCATACATTAGTCCTATCATTGGATACAAGTTACAATAAATGGATGAAACAAATTCATTTTCTTTTTTTTTTTTCGCTGTACATAGAGTGTTGCAAGTATACACTTAATCCACCAGACAGACACAATATATTGATTTTTGAATTCATACAAGAACGAAGCTGTTTTAACTAAAACATTAAAAAAAAAAAGAAAAACAAAATCATACGAACATTAAAAGTCAAAAGCGTATAGAGTAAAAGAATACCAAATTCACCACCCACCGACGCACTTGATTTTTCTCTAACCCCATTTAGGGGGATTGAACAGCCACCTTATATTATATGTCATAGTGTAGACTTGCAGCATTGATTATACATAACAAATTACCAACTGTGGGGGGATAACGGTATATATCATATCAATGCTACCGCGTTAATGCATTGAATTCCATGAGTGGCCTATAACATTAAACTAAAGGATAATGGCAGCACATCAAATTGTACTTTATGCGAATTTTCTTCGTTTCTTTTTTAGTAAATCCAGTATATCCATTCTCTAATGTCATGACATTCACTGTATCGTTTAGTGTTTATTAAAAATATAAAAAAAAAAAGATTCAGTTATTCTTCCGTGGTGGAATGGACTCAATGTCTACCCCCATATTTTATGTGGAAAGCCAACTACTACCTCAGCCATTTAACATAAATTTCAATGTGTGTCTCTTTGGTATCTGGCTGGTTCAGTATTTCATCGTGTTTGAAATATTTGTTCATAGGTGCATTGCCTTAAAACGTAATTACCCATTTTTCAAATCTACACATAATTTTTTTAGTCCGTATGCTCCAAAATAAAAGAAAAAACAGTAAAAGAACGCGAGAACATACAAAATAGTAATATTTAGCAATGTTTATGGTAACAAAAAGAACGTTGAATTCCGGGTAGTTTGTTTTTTTTTTTGTTATAATAACGAGTTGATATTCCACAATCAAAGGATTTTCTCATTTTTAATGTACAGGTAAACGAGCTGTTCATTCTCGTTCCAATTCTTCACTATATGCAATGGCATATGCATCAGTTATGACATTATTATTGTTATACAGTATCAGTGTACCTGGTAAAAATAAAATCCATAACAGAATATCATCGTTGCTAATAAAAAATTATTATTATTATGAGTAAACGAACGGTAACACGGAAGAACTAAAACTGCATACTTCATTCACGGATGATTTTCCAACATTATGATGGCACAACTGTATGAAGAATATTTATAATTTTTTGTTATTTTCATGATTCGTTTCATTTAATGCAACCATTGAATTTTCATATTATTATTCACTAAAAGTCTTGTTATGTTCCTGTTTTTATATTCTGATACTTCTGGAATGTATTTTGAATGACTTTAAAGTAATAGATAACGACACAGTAGAAGGAGTGAATAAGTAAAAACTACTGTTTTTTTTTTTGTGAAAATCACACGTTAAAATGATGTGAAAAATACATGCGAATCAGATTAATTTTTGCCACTTAATGTTTACCAATCTTTAACTCAGGTTGATTCACTATGAAGTACTTTTTTTTTGTTTTCGTTTTCCCTCCATCATCTGTGATGAATAAAAAAAAATCACTTCAACTAAATCCAACCAAAGAATAGGTAAGAGGAGAGCAATAAAGTTGATCCGTTACTAAAATGGTGGAAATATTTCTCTTTTAGATAAAATTTGCACAATCAGCATATTAAAATAATGTTGTGTTGTCGATACCTCATACCAATTGGTACAGTTTTGTTATGTTGTGTCGATGAAAATGAAAAAGACTAAAAATCGAAATAATATTCTATTCCAATACTTGGTAGTTGAGATACACTTGGGCTCCAACGGGTTTCTCTGTTATGTTTTTCTTTACACATTTCTATTTTGAATGAAAATGGTTGGGAAAAACTCAATTTCAATGGCGTATGATTGGCAAACGACAAGCAATTTAATACATATTATTCTATATTATTATTCCATCTAGAGCCCTTGAACGGAAATCTTATTTGAATGGTGTAAAAGATGAATCTCTTTCTATCTGGTGTTTCTTTAACGGTTAGTTTTTTTTTTTATTTAAACTTCTACCCATGGTAGCATCATTGACGTCTCTGTGTTATTACTTTGTGGTACTAGTGAATGGTTTAACCAACTGCAAGAAAAAGAGATTTTTCTTTTTTTATTTGCTTTTGTAGAACCATTGACGAGTACAACAACTGATGTTTATATTGGTGTAACCTCCAACTCCATTCATATTGTCAGTTGATTTTAGATGGCTAATTTATATTCTTCAATCGATTTCTCACACTTTATCGACATTTATTTTTCATCTTGAATGGTGAAAACTCATTCCAATTTTATTCCTGGATGATATTCCAGTATGTAAGGAAAAACTGGTTTCGTCGAGGTGAAACATACAATTCACAAGGGGTTAACTTATTTCTGAAACTCAATTCCTCTCTCCCCTCTAAGAGTTGTTGGCTGGAAAACTAAGACTGGACTTTTCATATCATTTTTGTGTTTCTAACGATAAATGAAGAGGAAAAAAAACATTGGCAATATGAACAAGAGAATAAAAGGTACATTGCATCATTTAATAAAAACACATTATCAACAAATGGAGATTTCCTTTATGACTTATTTGGTCCCCTTCTTGAATTAAACATTATTTTTCACCCTTAAATTGCAGTTTTTTCTTTTTTTATTATATTGGATTTTCTGCTTCAAACAATTCGCACTATTCAAGTTGTTTTTTCTTTATTTTTGATGCACACAATGTTACGTTTTTAGTATTCTGAATGGAAAATTGCGCCCCATAATATTGGAATTTTAAAATTCTTCATCGGAAAATGATGAGTGGTAATAATGTTGAACGTGCTATAAAATAGAAGAGGTACAATGAACCTCATTCTCCGGTTTTTAGCTCTAATAAAACATCAAAAGCTTTTCGCCTAATACCAATGGAATAAAAATAAATTAATAGATGAATCCTTGAGTAATATATAATTTAAAATCCAACTTAAAACTCACATCTCAATTGATTGGTTTGAAGTGATGTGTCGATAGTAGAGGGTTGAAGTCTTCTTCATTTGGAATTTTCATGTATTAACTGACATACAATTCGATTCTCCCCTTAAATATAACAGTTGTATCATAAAATGCTATGAATTTAATGTTTGAAAATTTTATATGCCTTCAATATTTATCTTCAATGTGCAAATATTTAGAATAAAATTCCACCACAGAAGGGATTTCATTCAAAAAAGACAGAAAAAAAATAGTAGAAAATTCAATACAGAATACAATACGATTGTATAACAAGATAGAGAGATTTTCCAATGTTTTTGGGGGTGGTGGTGTTCTTAAAACCATCAGTTTGTATGGAAGCCACGGGTGTTGAGAAGCCACACAATCCAAAAAGTGATGTCATTTCGTTTACATTTCTACATTTTACCTAAAATATAACTTTTCCGGGAGGAGTATGAGAGTACTACGCTCCAGCGAAATAAAAATAAAATCCATTGGGATCTAATCCGGTGAATTTATTTCCTCGTATTTTAAACACCCAACAAAAAATTCATTTTGCGTTCATTAGGATGTTACCAAACATCATAAATTTCTATCGTACTCATACGAACAGTTGTAAATGAAATGTTGTAACTGTAAGTAGACAGTGTATGGTTTTGCGAGAAACAACAAAACCTCAAAATATGAGGAAAATTCTTTGGGAAAATTCATGATCAACACCCAACGAATCATCAGTTAAAATTTATTTTGATCTTTTGCCATTATGTAAATAATAATTTTGATTTGCATCTCTTATTTTCTAGCAAATAGAAATGTAAAATAAAAGAAACATCTTAAATTCATTATGAATTATTTACTGATGTTTGAAAGTGGTTAGCAATACAACAGTACCCAACTGTATATGATTCTATTTGGTAAAAATGGTATATTTCATTTGATTGTGGTTATACATCCAGATGATACAAGTAATGATTCATGTTTAGTTAAACACTGTACAAAATTGGTTCAAGATCATTAAATTCATTTTGTTGATGATTGGATATCATTGCCAGAAGACAGTTATGTTAAAATTCGGTTTACTTATGAATGACGTAAGTTCTTACATCAATTTGTTATTGAATTATTCTGAGAAAAGAATCAATTAAAATTCATAATTTTCTTATCGACAAATGATTAATATTACCTTGGTTGAATTTAAACGTCAATTTATTTGTTCTTCTGTTACTATTACCTTCTATTGGATTAGATAGAATGCGTAGTGCAAATAGATTATTATTGAAGTATTAATAACTTAGACAAGAGATTCAACATTTTTTGTTTCATACTCCATCATTAATCGTATTCGAGAATAAATTGCGATATCATAATGATTCAATAACAAGAGAATATCACGTCATTATCAAACGGATGGATTGGTAAACGGTTTTATTGAATCTGATGTGTCTATGTGCATATTGATTCAAAAAACACTTGAGACGCCTTTTGCTTCGTTTTTATCCAGCATAATACATGATTAATGGAAAAACCGATAAATGACTAGGAGAATTATCACAATCAATTTGTTTAATCGTCGGTTGCAATTTGTCTTCTATCACACTCGATCTCACTCTATGCCACAAATTAGATGATTTGATCGGACGGATACAGGGGGACTCATCAAATAATTTTAGCAATGCGAAGAGAAGATGATATGGAATTGATGAACAAGATATGGATAAATCGATTGTTGACTGGTTCAAAATCATTATTTATTAAATATTATTATATTGAATAGCGTCAGTAGCATATTAAAACGGTTTTATTCGTGATTTTGTATGTTGAGTAGCAACCGAAGGTTTTCATGTCACAAAACATATTTCACCAATACAGAACA
This sequence comes from Coboldia fuscipes, assembly GCA_001014335.1. NCBI lineage: Eukaryota > Metazoa > Arthropoda > Insecta > Diptera > Scatopsidae > Coboldia > Coboldia fuscipes. Next base: position 759,057 of record JXOR01000078.1, read on the forward strand.
TAAAATTGTATGGATGATAAAACTTGATTATCATTTTCATTTGAACTCTTGTGTAATGGATGTGGAAAAGTGATGAACATCAATAACTCTAATATGAAATCAATTGATATGCTACTCTTGGCCTCTTGGTATATTATATTTATTTGCCCGTTGAAGAATTATGATGAAGATGATTTGCAATGATGTGGCCACTTCATATTGCATTTAAAACGCCACATCATTTGATATAATATAAGAACCAATTGGTCGTCATATTCATCCAATTTCATAGCGAAATAGAAAACTTGATGCCATTAATATCACATCGGGATTTTACTTTGGAATACGTTTGATACGGACATTTAGTTGACACCGAACTGATGTTAACGACAGTTTACTTTCTAGTTAGAAATTCAACAAATTATTAAAGTGCCGACAATTATCTATCAAATAGTTTATAGATGATACCATTGAATTAATGATTCTTTTATCGTTCAATGGATTTGCTTGTCATAAAAGTAATTAGAAAATAATAAGAAGTGGACTGATTAAACTGTCCACAACTGGCGCTGATTCTATGAGGACAAATGATGATGATAATAATTTATTTGTTCATTGGCACGCAAATAATCAATGACTTGATGATATTTCCTAGAAACTTAAATAGAAGATGTATGGATACATGCAAATTAGATTCATCTAGCAGAAGCATTAAAAATAGTTAAATCACTTTAAAGTACAAAAAACGTAAACTTTTCATTCTGATGGATAGAAGCAATCACACGTTGATGGAATGGTAATTCAACTAATCCACAACGAATTATTTCTATAGTCTGCTGGTAATTTCATCCAGGGGAACTAATCTCAGTTCGTTTCAGTGGCTGAAAAAATTTTAATTCACATAAAAAAAAATTCTTTTCCTATTTTTATCACAGTTAACTTTTATGTTTTGGTATAAATCAACACCTTCTGGTATATTTTGATGCCAATGTGTGTGGTATGTTGCTGTGTGGCTATCCCCCCGTATGCCATTTATAATTTAGCGTAACGACTCCTCAGAATATATTGTGAAAGTTTTTTTTTTTTGCCATGTGAAACGCCTTTCAATCTACAAACAATGTTTACCTTTGATGTTTGCTTCATAATAACATTATAGTTGGTACGTTGTTCTCTTTTTTTTTATTTTTGTTTTTATTCTGTTCTCCCAGTTATGTCAATGTTGGCCAACAGAATTCCCTCAGTTGACGTCTGGGTTTTCTCACAAATGATTTTCACACCATTCAATTGCAATTTTATTTTTGCCATCCTTTGATAGCAAATGTATATAGAGAGTTCAAGACAAGTGAATGATGAAACATTTGCTGTTTAATTTATTTAATAATGTACACTGTAAACTCAATTAGTGATTACCACTTGTGTGTATGTGTATATATAATTCACTAATTAACTAGAATTGTCTGTAGTCTCTTAACGATAATGATTGATCGATTAACTCTTAGTGGTAGAGAAAAGAGTAATGAAAAAAATTGGAATTAATTCATCACAATTGAAAACTTTGTTTCTAACTATAACAATGGTTGACCTTTTGTATACGGCTTGTAAACAGATATGCCAATCAATTAATCTTCTTTAACGTGATACAATGAAATGTGTGGTTAGATTGATTTTACCTTTACGTTGAACTTTGTATGGAGAATATAAATAAAAGAAATATATTTCAATTTGATTAAGAAAGACAGTAACTTATATTTTATTATTTTTTTTTTATTTTATAGGACGGCCAACGAGGTCATCTGGAAGGTTTAGCGTCCGTTTATTGTGAACTGTTGATGGCACCCTTTGGTGATGTATTGAATGCTTTAGAAAATGCCAGGCAATCAGCATGGTTAGAACGTAGTCCCCATAATCCAGCTGGTAGTGGTGGCGGTGTTGGTACAAGTCGTGGACATCGTGGCAGTTCAATACAAGGTGCCGGTTTGCCAAATAGTCATAGTCAGCCAATTTATGTGCCAGGAAAATATTCGGTGAGTTATAAAACAAGGGAAAACTCTAATAAAAGAAAATCAGTCAATTCTCGGGTTAAATTGTAATAGGAAAATCGCTTAAAATAATCAGAAAGTTTCTTCTTTTACTCGGTTTATTTGGGTAATTCCCAAAGCTGTGCACATCAGTTTTTCTAATTTTTTTTCTGTCTTCTTGGATGATGAGATGTAAGAAGTTGTCCAAAAGTATTCAATTGAATTGGGATTCAATCCTACTCAATGGCAAATTGATGATTGGAAGAAACTATTTTTCTTGTATTTAGATTTTATTAGAGAGTTTTCCTTATTGCATTAAATGATCCCCGTAAAAATTCAAATCGATATTTGTTCATTTTTTTTCCCCCAATTTATTATTGGAAACCGAAGTGCAATAACCGATTTTCGTTTTAGTTCAATTGAATTCTGTTTGCCAATAAAATGAACATTTTGTTATTCTTCACTTATTCATTTCGTTGTTTTCTTTTCTTATATCTCGTTCCATGTGCCAATGGATTTTTGTTACTGCAAAACGTGTGCTGGATGCCCCATTTGGAACTTTGATGGGTACCAAACAAAAATATTTTGGATGAAATTTCGATACCGAATGGAATCACCTTTACACTGGTGTCTCTGTGTTCCGTGGCGTATAATTTGAAATTCATAGCCGTCAAGCTGTCTGTCTGATAAGGAGGAAGATGAAATTTATGGTTTTGGATATGGTGTGTTCGCCCCAAGGGTAGCACGCGGTACACTCCAACAGCAACAACAGTTAAATTCTAACGCCATAAATAGTGCTCAACATTCATCGAATGTACCTGCTGTGCCACAAAGGTAAATATACTCAACTATTGTAACTTTTCAGTTTCTTTTTTATTTTTCATTTTTTTTTTCGTGTTGATCATTCACGCCAAAATGAAATACCCGGGGAACATCGCATTATTATAATGCAATTTATTATTTTCTTTCTTTTTTTTTTGTTCCTTTTATAAAATATATTTTACGTTTTCCATTTTAATATAAAAGGTAAAAAAAAATAAAAAGAAAGAAAAGTTTTATTATTGAAATTAAATGCTGCTGTATGGTAACGGTAGAAAGAAATATAAGAAAATATCAAATGCTTAACATGTGGAAGAGCTGTAAATCGTGTGTTCCAGATGCTTTTGCAATAGGATTGTATTTCATGGAATTCTTCTTTGTATGAGATGTAGAAATTAATTTAATTAACTATTGCCTGAAGGTGCGTAATCTGAATGGTGAAATACACGATAACGGTATGGCCCTTCGTTTATACAATTGTAATTCAACTACAACTTCAACATTTTAGTTCGAAGGTTTTCGATTCATTCTTTTATTGTGGCATAAATTAGCTTCCACGAGTTAAACATTTGATTATCTTCACTTGAACAGTTGGTATCAACCAACGAAATTGTTGTTTGGCACAAATTAAAACCCATTTTACCAATAAAAACAAATTACACTCTAAATGTATTCTAATCTTATTTAATATGTTCTCGTTTTTTATTCATTACAGTTGTCTTAGTCCACGTTCAGCATACTTTTATGAATTTCCACCTACAGGTAAGTCAAGGATACGTGTAAAACTAATTTTCATTTCGTTAACAATTCTATACCATTTTCTTCTTCATTTTTTTTGTTTAACACCAGAAATATAATTCGTTTCTTTTTTTTCTGTTTGAAATTAATTTAATCGTTAGATGAAGATTTTCATTTTAATTTTTTTTTTGTTAAACGCACCCTATTATTAAATAATTTGAATAAATTTTTACATTAAAATGTTATTTGAGAAGCTCAGTAGTATTTTAGAACAACTGATGCTGAAATGTGTTAAAAACAGAAAGATTTTTTTTTTGTATTTAAATGGCATCAAGCTTAGGTGAAATTTAAATGAAATTAACATAATCAAAATTATGTGAAATTTTATTTTATTCTTTTTGGTTACGAAAAGAAAAGAATCAAGGGTGGAAAATGACTGTAGAATTTACATTAATTTTTCACTGGTTCTGTTGTTTTAAGTTTTCATAACCGGATGATTTTGAATAAAAGCGAGAAAAACAGCTTTTCACCTTTCTGTTAACAAATAATTTTTAAATTTTTTCTCTCTTTTTTCGGGGGATCTGGTGTAACAGAGGGACGTGAAACGAAGAAACGGACAACCTTAGCAAGGTTATTAAAAGGTTTAAGGACTGTAAATAGACGTGATAGAACAAATAACACTAATACAAGTACACAAGTCCGGGTAAGTTAAATATACAGAATATTTAGACACTGAACAATTATCCATCCATTGAAACAATTATCATTTTATAAAATACGAATATTCACATTTTCACTAGATATTCACACTGTTATTATGGCTGTAATCTAATGGGATCTTATTCATTCATACTCACTTCCAATTTTGTTTGCCTACGGGCCAAAATAACCCACAAAATAAAAAAAAAAAAATAAAGAGGAATGAAGGAATTCTCTTTGTGTATGATGATGGTTATTCAAAAGAACGGTTGGAATGTGGCCGAATTAAACCCCATTTTGAACACCACCCATTGCGTTACCGACAAACGGACACTTTTTTTTGTTATTCACTGAATCAAGTTATCAGTTATGCTACTCTCATACTGTAAGAGTTTTTCATTTTATTTATGCTCAAAAGTAATGTTAGTTGAATTGAGCCATACTGTATATGTCGCGATGAAAATTATCACTCCACCTCACACTCTATTGTAATATACGAGTTGTAATGAATGCGTTAACGAATGGGTACATAAATTATAGTTGGCAAATATATAAATTTTCTTTCACTTTGGTATTTCAATTGTCGTTATACGGTCGACTATGGTGCAAAATAATGTGGTATGAACATAATTTTTCTTTTTCACGGGATAAAGCCTATGGCCCTTTTTAACCTCATTGATATGTGTATGCTAGTGTAGCTATAGTATAAATTATATTATGATTAAGAGACTAATGTTAGTTTTTATTTTGGACGTGGTATGCACCCCTCATTAAGCGAAACATATCACATTCGCACATATTCAGTGGAAAATTGCAACAATTTAAATTGAACGACAATGATGCCTATAATGGTAAAACGATTTCTATTCTGGCTTTAGTAGCTACGGATCGTTTTGGATTTTTTTATTCGACACTTGAAAGAGGATTCGCCAGAGTTTATCCTTTGGGAACAACATTATAGAACATAACAATAAATTTTTTGTTTGTGAGGGGGCTCGAGACAAATGAAATAGGCGAATATTCAGCGGTTATAAACAAATAAGAATTACATATCACTGACAATTCATCGGTGTGTTTATCTGAAAGTCTTCGTTTATTCATTCATCTACAAACGACTATGAAATCTCTACGGGAGCATAGGCATTGCTCTAAAATACATAGTGACTCGTTGTTGCAAAAATATTTAATGTATGCGAATATATACGAGGCCATGAAGGAAAATAAAGTTCCTTTTTATTATTTTCTTTCTTTTGGACGAGAGATGAAAATATGCCTACTAGAAATGTATGTTTATTTGTTGTTTAAACATTTAGAAATACTTCTTTTACATAATACTTCATCCTTTTTTTTGTGTCTTTAAAATGGTGTGGGACGTGAAAATATTATTCATGTTAAAGCACTTTTCTTTTATATTCAACATGATATCGATTTGAATATTTTTGAGTAGTAAATGTTAGACAATATTTGTAGATTTGCTGAAGAAAGAAAAATAAAGAATAGTATATTACTTTATACTGGACAT
>JXOR01000548.1:338-14734 GCA_001014335.1 Coboldia fuscipes
GCGGTTATTCTATTGAGATAATTTACTGCAGATTTTTTCAAATTACAATAAATTTTTCGATTTAAAATGGGGCGAATATTGTGTGCAATTACATCGTGTGGGAATTCAACTATAACAACAGGTAAGTATAAAGTATCAGGCACAGGATTCTACTATTTTCCTAAGAATCGCGATCTTAGAGAAAAATGGGTGGAATCTTGCAGCCGCGAATTTATTAATTCGAATATTTTTTCATCTAGATATAAATTTAGATAAAAAATATATAGATAAAAAATATCTATAAAATATTCGATATAATATGTTTATTAAAATTAAATATTGTCTTTAAAATTCATAAATTTCCATCTCAAACAAAAATTGATCTTCTGCAAATTTCAAAATTGCCGCTATTGAGAATTGTCATTTAATGTAAATTTGAATTTTAAATATTGTAAACAATCCGAATTAATTTGCCCAAAAATCATATGTTTTTCTTCCTACCAAACATAACATGCAGCAGTTACGACCTATGTAAGGGTAGGAAGGAAATCAGCTGATCTTAAATTTCAAAGTGGACATACCTTGTAAATTGTTATACCATGGTCCGATACATGGATTTGGTCACTAATTTTTAAATCAACAATTTGTTCTATTATATTTGGAACAGCCCACACGATATCCACAGTGCTTTTCCATTTGATGTAATGCAGGTGAATTAATCGGCATCATCACATATTTAAACATATTTAAACATAAATATTTAAACAAAATAAAAACATATTTTTCTTCTGAATTTTTTTTTTTGCTAAATGAGGATGTTCGTCTAATAATGTGGTCACATCCGAACAACTTTCATTTCATTGAATTCGGCAGATAATTAAACAGAAAGATCAGCCTGGGGATTACGTACACAAATATTGGAGAGATAGATATATCCATCTCTTTTCACAAATGTAATTAAAACGTTGTTAGAAAAAGATGTGTGTAGTACCTATCTATTTCTCCAAGTACATAATACGGCCTCTCAATTGTGCCGGAAACGGCAGCCATATGTGCGGGTGAAATTCAAATCTCTGTCAAAATAATTTTAAATATTTAATCTTACTCTCTTTGGTGTCATTACCAATGGGGATACAACTATATGTATTTTATTCACAATTGGAGGGGAAAACTTCGGCTTTTTCATACATTATGAGTGAACGCTAAAATCACGTTCCTCCACTGATCTTACTAACTTTCCATACAAATATAATCGCAAAGAGGCGGAGTAGAGGAAAGAAAAGTATTAATCACAACAATGCTACGAACAATACACGTTATAAATCTATTCGTCATATAAACTTTGAAGCTCACATAGGCTGAAGCGTAGCTTGTTAAATATTTCCCCCTCAATTGGGAATAAAATATTGACTCATATCTGGCAATGTTTAGCTTCATTTCGTGGTTTAACTCAACTCGCTAAAGCTCGTTGTAGTCAACCCCCCACTCAATGAATCTAGCGCATATGGCCAGATATGAGAAATATACTATTATTTGTGATTTGTTCATCATGCAGTTTTTCCAATTTTCTTTGTCTTCTTTGATCCACACGCCGAGTAAATGTCTCCCTTGTAAAATCATGATCAATATATATTTTGTTCTATTCTTGGTTGTTTCTTAGAAGATTCTTATTGTTAATGTCCGTTCAGCCAAGAATTTCACAATAATTTGTCTTGGGTAATCTTTCTCCATATTTTTTCTGCCTATTCTATGAATTATATCGATGTCCTCAATATTGATGTTGACATTTGTTTTAAATCTTCTAAGTGATTATTTTAATAATTAACATCCTTGGTTATCTGGATCTAGACAGGTCTTTATTATTAGTAATTACCAGCTTATATACCTATATATACATATTACAGAATGATTACAAACATATCGGAAGATATCAATTGTTTGTTTCAAGAGTTTCTGCAAAAGCACACGATTAAAAGTGTTAAGCATGGCGGCGGTAATTTGAAAATCTGGGGTTGTTTTTCGTGGTCTGCGGTGATTCTACTCTACGTAATAGATGGCAATATGGACAAGAATTTGTACATACACATATTAAGTACTGTGATGTTGCCATAAGCGGAGGAAAATATGCCGCTACAATGGGTGTTTCAACAGGATAACGACCCAAACACACGGCAGGTGCGACTAAAGAGTTAAAATAATAAAATAAAATAGGTGTTTTGGATTGGCCGTCGCAATCTCCCGACTTAAATCCAATAGAACATCTATGGAATGCTCTGAAGAAAGTTGTAGGGCCGCACAAAATTAAAAATAAAGCCAAATTATGGAAAATTATACAGAAAGAATGGAAAAACGTTCCATTAGAAAGATGTCGATCCCTTATCCATTCAATGTCAAGAAGAGTTAGTGCAGTGATTGCAAACAAGGGTCGAACAACTAAATGTTGATTTATGATTAGAAAAAAAACGGATTAAAATTATTTTCTTAATTATAATTATGAGATGGTCTTAACCAAATAACCAACGTTGAATTTATCATTTTTGATTAATATTCATTAAATACTTTTATTTATGTTTTTAAAGACTGATTCTTTAATAATATTCAACCTAATATATTTGAATTATTTTAAAACTAAAATAAATGTATTTTTCTTCTAAACATATTAAAAATTTTAGCAAATTTATAGAATTTCAATAGTGGATTTTCTGATCAGGGTCTTCTTCAGCAGCTCGTGCTAAATGTCCTGCTCATCGGAGCCTAATGATACGGATGCGAGCCACCACATCAATATCGTTGTAGATTTGGTACAATTCTTGATTGTATCTTATCCGAAATGTTCCTCTCCCACACACGGAGCCAAAAAACCTCCTTAAAATCTTTCTCTCAAACGCGGCTAAGAGACTGCAGTGTTTGGCACTGAGAACCCAAGTCTCGGAGGCGTATGTGAGTACTGGTACGACCATCGTCTTGTACAGCAACAGCTTGGAATTTCTGGTGAGATTTTGCGATTTCAAGAATTTAACCAGACTAAAGTAAGCTCTGTTGCCTTTTAGCAGCCGAGCGCGTATTTCCAAATCCATATTATTATCGGCTGCTATGATCGACCCAAGGTAAGTGTTGAGTTAATATTTACAATAAAATTATATTGAATTAAATTTGGTGTTTCTACTCATTGTATGATTGAAACATGGTAATTTTACTCAGCTTATCTTCAACACTTTAATAAGAGTGTTAGATATGCAACTGTGAAAATACTAAGTTCACGGATGTGTTCGACTAACCTCGTTAAAACATTGCTATCAATAGACGTATTGACATGATGCGAAGGTTTGCAATCTTTCACAATACATATACAAATTAATGAATCTGATCTTGACGGAGATCTTCCACTAGCGACGAATTGAGATGACTTTGTGATCCATGAACAAATACACCTTAGCGATAATATCCTTGAGTATACGATGATAAAAGTGTCAAGGAAAATAATTAATTTTTGATAGAATAAAAAAACATAAAATTTTTTTGATGATTAGAAAGAACAATTGGGTGTAAAAAAGTGTAATTGAATAAAAGGAAAAAGTAATTTCGAATTGATTTAAAAAGAGGAAAAAACTGTGTTTTATTTCAGCAGTAAGTGAAGGCTGGCGCCATGACAAACTCATGTCCTTCAAACCTAACATTGTCCCTGATATTGCTGGGCCTCATATTAGCAGTAAAACCATGTACTTAGTTTTACTTTTATTAATGTGCAGCCCAAGATTTCATGCCGCCCGCTCGATCTGGGTGAAAGTTTCTTGTACAGCTTGGGGTGTTCTTTCCACGTTGTCGATGTTATCTGCGTAAGCCAGTATCTGGATGGTCTTATAGAGGATCGTGTCTCTTGTTGTATCTCCAGAGTCGCGGATCGCTTTCTCCAACGCCAGATTGAAGATTATACAGGCCAAGCCATCATCCTGTCGGAGTCCATTCCTTGTAAATAAAGGTTCGGATAGTTTTCCCGCGGCCTTTACTTGGCTACTAATGTTGGTCATTGTGAGCTTGCATAGTCTGGTTATTTTTTTTGGGATTCCAAATTCGATCATTGATTTGTACTATTCTACTCTGGTTATGCTTTCATAGGCAGCTTTGAAGTATATAAATACATGATTGGTACGGCCCAATGAGGTTTTCAACATATGAGGCCAGTCGATGTTGTAGTATATTGGAAAATATCTTATAAGGGGTACTCAACAATGAAATCCCCCTATAATTGCTGCACATAGTTATATCTCTTATCGTAAGTATGAGACAAAGTATGCCTTTGATCCAATCATCAGGCATTACTTCATCATCTCATACCAGCACTATAATCTTCCGATTTGCACGACTGCTACCTAAGATGGAGTCAGCAGAACTAATAACACTATCCTTGACGCGTCTCCATGCGTCTTCCACGCTAGGCATCTTGTTACCAGGATTACTCTATTTTCCAGAGCGAGTTTCACTGAATCTTTATAGCGTGGTTTTGTTTCTTCAGTGTTTAGTGCAGCCGTGTTGCTACTCATCTGACTGGCGGTTACCGCACTCTTCCGTGTAGCAACACTCGCTCTAATCACTGCGGCAACGAAATAGTGATCAGAGTCGATATTGGCTCCTCGGTACGTACGTACCCCCATCAGGTTCGAATAGTGGCGATCTACCAACACGTGATCTATTTGGTTGCAAGTGATCCCATATGGTAATTTCCAGGTTCGCTTGTGGGTGTCCTTCCGCGGGAATTTGCAACGACCAAGTTGTAAGATGCTGATAAATCTATAACTTGCTATCCATTGTCATTAATGTTCTCATATAAACTATGATTGGCAGTAATATGGTGGTATTCTGGCTCACGACCTACCTTCGCGTTAAAATCACCAAATATGATCTTAATATCATAACTGGGACAGGTAGTGAGGCTCGTTGATTTCATTAAAGCCGATTATGGCAGACTTCATTCTTTTGCTGACTAGGAAGCCTACCCCGAGTATATGATGTTTAGCATGACAACTATAATATATATCATGGTCGCGCTGTCCCTCCTCCTTTCTCAGTCGGGCTTGCGACCATCCATGGCGGAGTTCTACAAAAAAAATAGTGAATTTTATTATTGCTTAATATATTATTTAGTTGGGAACTAAGCTTTGTCGTTTTTTCCTCGAATTTTAAAGTTTTGTAAATTTTTCCTATTTTAATTCCCATTGATTATATATTGTCCGCCGCTTTCAACAACTCTCTGTAAACGATCCACAAGTTTCATTATGCCCGATTTGTAAAACATCCTGTCCTTTGAGGCAAGAAAGTTGGACACTGCTATTTTGACATCATGGGCATTATTGAATTTATTGCCATCAAGAAAATTTTGCAAGACGAGGAATAGATGGTAATCAGAGGGTACCAGGTCTGGTGAATAAGGTGGATGAGGAAGAATTTCATATTGAAGCTCCTGGAGTTTTTGCCTGGTCCTTAAAGCTGTATGTGGTTTAGCATTGTCATGGTGGAAGACAACACCATTCCGATTATACAGTGCTGGTCGGAGCTCCTGGATTTTAGTGTTAAGGCGGGTTAGTTGCTCACAATAGACGTCAGCTGTGACAGTTTGACCCGCTTCCAACAACTCCTAATGGAGAGGACCTCTACAATCCCACCAATTTCACATTAGCTTTTTTTGGTGTAAATCTGGCTTCACAAGGGATTTACGTTCTCCACTAAGGACTTTGGCTCTTTTTTGCACCACATTATTGTATAAGATCCAGTTTTCATCCCCTCTTACCATACGATGCAAAAAAGGTTCATATTGGTTGCGAGTGAGCAAGGAAGATGACAGCAAAATTTTTTTCGCTCAATTCGTGGAGAGCGAATTATTATTATTATCACCACTTATAAACGAACCCAAGTTTCTCTAAATGTTTTTCAATCGTCGTATGGGTTACGTTTAATTTCTCTGCGATTTCCCTATTGGTTCATTATCCACTAATGTCTTCAGAACATCATCATCAAGCTTATAGGCCTTCTAGAGCGAGTGTCATCTTGAATAGATAAATCACCGGATCTGAACTTGGCGAACCATCTTTGGATGGTCCAAAAGCACGTACCAAAATTTCATGAGCTTCAGTAGCTTTATGGCCAAGCTTAAATTCATACATCATTGAAGAACGATAAATAAACTTTTCGTCTTGCATTACAGATATCGATTTTCGAAAAGAAAAACAACCAAAAATTATTTTATTTGAATAATATTAATCTCAATTAAATAACACGCCGATTTGTATCAAAGTCGTCTGAATCAGGCAAAGAATTACACAGTAGTGACTCGCTAAAGTTGGTGCATACAAAAAACGACAAAACTTAGTTACCAACCTAATAATAATAATAATATTAATAATTTATTGCTATAAGTGGCCCTAGTAGGCTTTAGTATACATTAAATAGGAGTATGTTACCTACAGGCTACAGTTTCATTTTGCATGCTCCACAACTTCTCTCCATCGCCTTCTGTCAGAACTGAGGATATTTTAGTCATATATGCCCATGCTTCTTAAGTCATTTATGACTTGATCAGCCCAGCGTAGTCTTGGTCTACCTCTTCGCCTTGGGTTGGCTAGAGTCATGTTCCATGTGCGCGTAATAGTGTTGTTTTCATCCGATCTTAAGACATGCCCGAGCCATCGAATCCTTGTGGCCTTTATGAATTTTAGCAGTGTCTTTCCTTCTACTATTCTCTCAAGCTCTTTGTTAGATCGCTGTATAAATTCACTATTGACCAAGACTGGACCATATATTCTCCTTAGTATCCTTCTTTCAAATATACCGATCAGTTCGCAGGTTTTGGCTGTCATCGTCCATGTTTCGGAACCATATGCAATTATTGGTCTTATAAGAGCCTTGTATGCATTCATTTTTGTACGCCTTGACAAAATTTTTGACTTAAAAATCTTGCTGAGTTGGTGGTCTCCTTTGCTTGCCATTGTCAAACGCTCAGTAACTGCATTCTGTATGTCACCGTCTGCCGTAATTATGCTGCCAAGGTATTTGAATTTCCTGACGCATTCGAAGGTTAAGTTGTCTACAGACAGATTTATAGGCACCGCCTTCTTGTCGTTGGTAGTCAACATATATTTAGTTTTGCTTTCATTGACTACCAGCCCGGCGATCCTAGCTCTTTCAATTATTCTTTTCACTTCCGTTTCTAGTAATGACCTGTTCGCAGAAATTATGGCAATGTCGTCCGCGTACCCACGCAATCTGGTTTTACACATAGAGAGAGATCCATTCTTTGCTAAGTCTATGAATTTTTCGTGTTTATTGGCCGTTAACCAAAACCTTCGCTCTTGAGTTTTCCATGATTAACAATGTTAGTTTTGCTATATTACCAGGTACATTGAATTTGTGCAGATCTTTCAAGATGCAGTCATTGTCCACCGAGTCGAAAGCTTTTTTAAAATCAATAAAACAACAGTGAACATCTAGATTGTGTTCCTGATACTTGGCAATGGTCTGAGACAACACAAATATTTGGTCTATTGAGGATCTTCCTGATCTAAAACCACTTGGATAATCCCCTATGTTTTTGTCAATTGCTTCTTTTAGGTAACTATGTAGAAGACCAGAAAAGATTTTATATATCACACTTAATAGCATGATACCTATATAATTATCACACACTGCTCTGTCACCTTTTTTTAAGAGCGGGTATATTGTTCCCATAGACCAGTCCAGTGGTATGCGTTCTTCAATCCAGCACCTCCTAATAAATTTGCATAAAAATCTCAGGTTGTCTTCATCTAGTGCTTTAAGGATTTCGGCTTTTATACCATCAGGACCAGCAGCCTTATTGGATTTAAGATCATTTATTTGAAGCATGATCTCGTTAATACTCGGTACTACATATTTTGTCAGTAGAGAAACCATATTGGTGCCAGTTAACAAAATTTCTATCTTGTGGAATGTTGTCCGAGCATAAGACATTCTCGAAATATTCTCTCCATATATTGAGCAGTTGCTTATTATCCGCTATACCCTTATTATCCGTTATTGATTTTGCCGTTAAATGTCTAGGCTGCAAATCCTTGGTTATGCTTTTGATGTCGTTAAAGAAACACCTTGATTCATTGTTTGCATTCGCATTATTTCTACTAATTAGCATATTTACTAATGCTTTCCTTTTATGATTTCTGATAATTTTGGCTGCTTTATTAGCTTTGTTCTTGTAAGCGGTTTTGTCTACTTCTAGACCAGATTGTAGGTATTTTAGTCATTTCATTTTTTTGTCTGCTATTGCTTGTTCACATTCTTCTTTATACCAGTTATTCTCTACAGCATTTAGGCTAGAAATAATGTTAGACCATTATAATTCAATTGATTCAATATGAACATTCCTTTTTAAAGAATTACTTTCTTACTTCTGCTGTTGAAGCTTATGTTCTTGTCTTCACATTTGAGCAGTTGATAGTTAGTCATTTTGCCATTCAATTTGTTGTGCTGCTTGCATGATTTTATCCTTTCCGTTATTCTAACTCTAACTAAAAAATGATCAGAGCCACATATCGCTCCTCATTAATTGGTTCTTACTTCATTAATTGAGTTTACTCATCTTGTTTTCACAAGGACATGATCAATCTGGTTCACGGTGTTATTTGGAGATTTCCATGTTCCTTTGTAGATATTTTTTCTGGGTTTCATTGTACTAACTACCTTGAAACCATTTTCAGTAGCAAAGTCAATAAATTTTTGTCCGTTAAAGCTTATAGAGTCATGCAGTGAGTGTTTGCCACAGGTTTCCACGTATTCTTCTTCTTTGTCAATTTTGACGTTGAAATCGCCAAGAATAATTGTACTGGCGTAGTTGCTTACATTGTCAAGCGTTCTATGAAGATTTTGGTAGAAGTTATCTTTTATTTCATTGCTTTTGTCCTCAGTCGGTGCATAAGCACATATTATTGCTTTGTTGTAAAAATTACCTTTGAGAATAACCATGCATATCCTGTCGTTAACTGGGTAGAAAGCTTTGACTTTATTTTTTACATTGGTTTTTATATCTAGTTTCTTGTAGGCATGCAATATCTATTCCAAATTGTTTCAGTTCATTGCTGATTTCATTCCATTTTCCCACCTTGAACATCGTGCGTATATTCCATGTTGCTAAAGTTAAATCATGTCTTTGTTCGTTTCCGCGTCTTGCCCGTGTATCGTTGTTTGGTATCCGAGGCTTATTTAATGCGTTCATGACTTATATGTTTTTTACTATGTAAGATAGTTAGTCCTACGATAAACTTATTAACCACTGAGTGTGGGAACTTGTTTTACTTCCCTGTTCTGGAAGGCAAAGATATACCCCCTTGTACTGGGTTTCCGTTATGAATTGTCCGTTTGTAAAGTCTGAGTAAGTTTGAGTTCTCCTTGGTTTGAGCATTACCTATTCAATGATTGTACTAGATTATTTTAATATATTATTACTGAATATAATATTAATTAATAATTGTTAGATTTATTTTAAAGTCTATTTGTTATGTGAAGTAGTGACGCTGTTTTTCATTTTGGAAAATTATGTTCAATATTAAACGGAAACTAATGTTATGTAGTGGATTTAAGGCATCGTATTCTTGTAATATTATGACCAGTCTTTAAAATTGTTTATTGTTTCTTTATTAATGTTTATAATTCTAGGTCAATAGAAATATAATATGTTTATAATGAAATTATACTTTCATTTGATTGTGTCATACTTTAGGAGTTAACTTATGCTTGCAATTAAGCATTCTTGTGCAATATTACACACATTCTATTGTTGCCAAACATAATTGATACCATACACATAGAATGCGATGTTTAGATCTTCAAGTGTTTCGGGTTTTTAAACCTTTGTTTGAATGACACAATTAAGTGAAAGTAAGATTCGACATATTTGCACCTTATGTGCAAATTAGCAATTTTTGTATTAATTTTAAGTTACCTTTTAACGAAAGTAAATTAATAAAATTAGTCTTATTTAGAATTTGACATCAACACAATCTCTCTTTAATTCATCATAGATCCTAGTATAAAGTCCTTTTAAAGATATTTTCAGTGAAACAGCAAAGTGATAATTAACATTGGCGCTGCCCACAAGATACTAGTGACAGTGAATTAAATAGTGAATATAATTAATAATTGTGTAAAGTTGGAAATTTTATATATTTCCAATCCAATTGTTTTTTTGTCACTGAACAAATTTACTGTGAATGCTCAAAAGTGAAAAATATTATTTCAAATAAATAATAATTTTAGAAAATAATTTTATTCAATTCAGTTTTGGTGAAAATCATTCAATTCGGTTTTAGTAAAAAATATTTTTTTTTCTTATCATCTATTTTATACCGTTATCGAGCAATTTGTGTCGAGTTACAATAAACCAATTTGTGTTAAAAGTTCGAGTGCTTCAGTGAATAAATGTCCAGCCCGACACGTACCAGATCAGTGAAAGTGATCGTTGGTACGGACAACAGTGAACAGTGTCCAGTTTCAACAAACTTAGACGCATTTACGATCATTGGATCAAGGCTCCAGCGGACGCCACCACAGTCAACAAACTCATCCGTTCGTTTAGAATATAACACCAGTGAGTCACATTTTTTATTACCAGATATAAACAATACAAATTTAAATTTAAGTAATATAACAAGTCAACAAGTCAAAATAGTCAAATCTTAGAATTTGTTAACGATTTTAACGGCTCTAATCCAAATCAATCAAACATGAATCTCATTGATAGAAGTGAAGTCAACCAAAGATTCATTCTTGGTATTCAAGGTGAAATTGGAGTAATTCTACGAACTAAACTACCAGATACTCTAAGAGAGAGTATTAAAGTGGTTATTACACAAGAGCAGTCATTAAAAGCTAGAAAGTGTTCCTTGTGTAAAAAGTTCGGTCACGATTCCACAACTTGTTATACGAAGAATCGAAATAAAAATGCTACTCATACATCAAATTCAAATAATATACGCAATCTTTAACTAAACCTGATAGTGATGACCCTAAGGAAGATAATAACCTTAGTTGCAAATATTGCAAAGAAAAAGGGCATATTTGCTTAAAAAGATTGCTTAAAAAAAAACTAACTAAATGTCGAATCCTCTCACCTGTCATAATCGTTAGACAATAAAGGTGATTTATTATTATTATAAAAGATTGTTTAAAACTAAAGACTAAAAAAGATAAAGAAAATTCTTCGAGTTCGGGAAACGATTCGACATAGGCACCGTCGAGCGGGTTACCTGCCAATCGGAGCTATTATCTCCCAAGGTCAAATTGGCAAAGAACGTCCAATCGCGTTTGGAAGCAGAACTCTAAATAAAGCATGGTTGGAAATTCACGGTAGTTATCGATCATCAACAACTAGTTTGGTTGATCAACGTTACCGATCCGTCAGCAAGACTGATGAGGTGGCGAATACGGTTAGCAGAATATGATTTCTCAGTGGTTTATAAACCTGGGAAACAAAACGCTAACGCTTATGCATTATCACGGATTTCTATGGGAGAAATCAAGAAACACTCGTGCTATGTTAATACACGAGCGAATCACTATGATAATAAAGCAACAGCAAAACCGACCGAAATAAATGACTCAATCGTTAACCAAGACATATCAAGTGATGAACTGAATCACGAGTCCTTTTCGGTTGAGCCATACATTAAGATGGAAAAACCAGAAACCGTCGAGGTAAACGATATTAAAAAACTTGAAAAAATTTTAAGAGAATATCATAATTCACCCATTGGTTATCACCAGGGAATTGAAAGGACTTATAAACGCATAAGCCTTAAATTCAGGTGGAAAAATTTATTCAGGGATGTGGAAAAGTTTGTAAAAACTTGCCCAAAATGCCAATTGAATAAATCTGGACCATCTAACAAAGCTCCAATGGTGATAACAACCACCTCAAGAGATGTTTTTGAAAAATTAACTATGGATATTGTGGGTGCATTACCAGAAACTTGCGATGGTAACAAATACATTTTAACCATGCAAGATGATTTATCAAGGTTATCAATCGCTATACCATTGCATTCTTTTGATGCCAAAACCACGGCAAGAGCCTTAGTAGAACACATGATTTGTATTTACGGTGTACCCAAACTCATTCTAACAGATCAAGGTATCAATTTTGTTAGTGAACTTTTTCAAGAAGTTTGCAAACTCTTTAAAATAAAAAAAAATTCAGACATCCGCCTATCATCCATAGAGTAACGGGGTACTCGAGAGAAGTCATCGGACTTTAAAAGAAAATTTACGACATTTCGTTGATGTCAATAATCATGATTGATAATAATGATTGGTACTATAATACAACACCTCATAGTTCGAATAATACTACACCATATAAATTGGTTTATGGAAGAGAAGCTAATCTTCCATCCGCCATTAAGTTGGAAGATCGTGTTTTTTACAATGCAGATGATTATCTAGTTGAACTAAAACAACGGTTGAAACGATGTCGTGAGTACGCCCAAGAAAATATAATTAAATGCAAAAAAAATTCAAAAACACAATATGATAAGATACAAACGTTGTGATTTATCACGTCGGAGATTAAGTTTTATACCGAATTCCGGCTAGAAAGGCTTTAGATCCGTTATGGTCTGGGCCTCATGTGGTCACTAAGATCAACACTCCTGTGAATTGTACAATTCGTATAAAAAATAAGTTACGAAAAGTTATGTACTTTACAATAATAAAGTATTAAAGTATTAAATTACAATAATATTATTATAATACAATAATAATAAAAATACCATAATATCGAAAACTTTTAGATTTGTTTAATTTATTTTTTCACTTCTTCGTCTAATTAATTATTATTTTATCATATTACATTGAAAACATTTCCAAAAAAAAAATTTTTTTTTGTTTTTCATCATTTCACATTTTCATTTAAATATAATTTATGAATCAACAATTTTGCAGTGTTGGTTAGTTTTATAATTTTATTATGCACGGTCAGCGCATTGATATTACAACCCAAAAATGAAACAATGGAAACAATGATATTAAATAAAGGGGATTTGCAATTATACGAAAATAGTTGGGATCTAATAATTTACATGGATATGTTACAATTTGAAATGAATTGTCATTCATTTGAATCGTCGTTGAAAATTATATCCGAAAAATGTTAGAATGTAACTAATGTAAGTCATGGATGTTCCACACATACATGTACATGGGGAAGGAAGAAATCGGAGGCTTGAGGAAGCGATAATCGGAACAATTCCTAAATCTCGCCATAGGAGAGGTTTGATTAACGGAGTTGGTTCCGCAATTAAGTTCTTATTTCGGAATTTAGATGTCAGTGATGGTGAAGAAATTCAAAAACAAGTGAATTTAGTAAAAGAAAGGGATCAGGAAATCGCTATTGTGATTCACAATCATTCGACCATCCTGAGGACATCCCTGGAATCTATTAGGACCACTGCACAAGTTTTGGATAGAAACAACCGCGAGGTTGAGGAATCTATAAAAAGACTTCATTGGGAGTTACCAACACTCAATGAGAGTCAGGAGTCTTCGTCTCAGTTCAACGTAATAGTTTCATTACTATTGGTATATTTGGAAGAACTAATCACTGATTTAAATACGTTCAACAGTTGTTTTCAAATTACAACTAGATCGCATTATTCCATTTTTACCAACGAATACGTACTTCAACGAATACGTAAAATCAATAATCAACTAAACATGTACGTGATATATAGATAATTGCGTGTAGAGTTTGATATCGATCATCTGTCTATTCGTTTTACAATTAAATTGTATTCAAAAATTGTATTTGAAATTGATTTCAAAAATTAGTTCGTTGCTGTAAGTCGTTTACATTATATACTTTTTAAAAATTTTAATAGTTGTATTGTTTTATTTGATAATAAGAATTTTTATTCAACCCCATTAGAGTTAAGAAATTTTAATTATACATTAAATTAAATTCAGTTATAATACGATGACTAATCTTTAAAATTGTTTATTGTTTCTTTGTTATTGTTTATAATTCTAGGTTAATAGAAATATAATATGTTTATAATGAAATTATACTTACATGTGATTGTGTCATACTTTAGGAGTTAGCTTATGTTCGCAATATTACACACATTCTATTGTTGCCAACCATAATTGATTCCATACACATAGAATGCGATGACAATGCATTTTTAGATCTTCAACTGTTTCGGGTTTTTAAACCTTTGTTTGAATGACACAATTAAGTGAATGTAAGTTTCGACATATTTGCACCTTATGTACAAATTAGCAATTTTTGTATTAATTTTAAGTAATGTAAATTAATAAAATTGGTCTTATTTAGAATTTACTTGTTTTACACGTTTTCGCTTTTACACGGTTTTCCAAAAATTTTTTTTTTTTTTTTTTTT
>JXOR01000553.1:0-10223 GCA_001014335.1 Coboldia fuscipes
AGTTTTCGGCCTCAATTGTGAATAAAAATAAAAATGTACATGAGGCCCTTTTGACAGAAATCGTGCGTCGTACGCTCGAATTATAGGTGAGCACTAAATGTGCTCTACACGCACTGATCTGAATAGGAAAAGCATCTGATATTGATATATAATTTAAAATATATTATACATTGTAAACTAAGAATTCACTATTTTAAAAATGTGTGCAGTTTATAATAGCGTATAAACTATAAACTGTGATTTGAATTTATACCGTTTAAATTGGATGTCCCGTTAATTGTGACAAATTGGTCAGTACTGAAACAAATCCACTGTAATTAAAATTTTAGTTTCTTGCAACTGAACATACTTGGTATATTGGTATCACGATTGATTTGAATTTTTTTTTAAATTAAAATTTATTTAAATTGTGAATACATTCTTAAGAAATTTGGAAAATACTGTATACGTGAGAATAATACAATCTTAAATATTTGTCGTGCCGATATTTTACATACAATCGGTCGTGATGGGACAAATTTGTACTAATTCGAGGAAGATTTCTGATATGTCGTAAGTATTACTTATATTTGGTATTATGTATTTGGGTTATGTCGTAATCGTTTTTTCTATATTTAAATTTTGATGATTAATATTAATTCGGCTCATTTTGTAACAATTGAACTTTAAACATCATTGGAAAGGTAAAAATGGATTTGTAAAAATAATATTGAGTATATTATGATTGTGGGTAAAAGTGAATTTCATCGGCATATTTTACTTTATTATTTTAAAAAGGGTAAAAATGCAAGACAAGCCAGAAATAAAATGTGTGCTTTAAATGGGAGAGTGCTCTATCCGACGTCACAGCAAGATTTTGGTTCCGTCGATTTAAAAACGGAAATTTCACTGGGAAAGACAATTCAAACATGGTGGGATTGGAAGGGCTCTGTACATTATGAGCTGGTCCCAACTGACACAAGCGTTAATTCAGACGTCTATTGTCAGCAGTTAACCAGATTGAAGTCAGCGATCTAAGAAAAACGACCGGCATTGGCGAATCGTCGTAGCGTCACACTCGATCATGACAACGCCTGACCTCACACATCTTTACAGACTCGCCAAAATTGACTGGCGTTTGATTGGAATGCGTTGAAACATCCACCTTATAGCCCCAACCTGGCACCATGCGACTATCATGTTTTCAGAATTGTGTTAATAATGTTTCTATTAATTCAGTGGACGATTGCAAAATGCATTTACAATGGTATTTTGCCAGTAAACCTAGGGATTTTTATAGTAGAGGCATTATGGCACTTCCAGAACGTTGAAAGAAGTTCATTGAAGCTAATGGGGCTTATATTAAATGATGAAATTAAATTAAACACTATTTAATAATAATTTGAATTTACCCCAAAAAACGGTTACGACATAACCTAACATCCAATACATTCAACAAACGTTCTACCAACAGAACCATCCAGCAATAGATGGTATAAATCTATTCGCAACATAACATCAACATAAAATTGTTGATTCGTATCTGCCGATGTGTTACTTTATTTCACAGATTATAAAGACTCGCATACCTCACATTACCAAATACGATTAATGCAGTGTTTTCTGTTTTCTATTTCATAAGTTTACATAAATTGGATATCTTAGTTGTTGGGTTTGATGGCGCTGGTAAAACAACATTTGTGAATTCCTTGTATTCAAATAATTTCTTAGCTGCTAATAATCCGACAAATGGGCTTCGTTACTATAGAATACCCAGTAAATCAACCAATAATATTGTTATTGATCTTGTCGAAATTGGTGGAGGTAGATATATTCGAGACATCTGGTCTTATTTTTTCCTGGAAGTAAATATATTATTATCATCTCAAATTTTCACCTTGAACAATATACTATTTAACAAAAATAATTTAATTTGTTAATTTCAGGCAATGGGAATAGTTTATATGATTGATCTAGGAGATGTAAATCGGTTTGAATTGAATCGAAAAGAAATACATAAACTTCTTTTAAGTCCGTTAGTTAGATCGAAACCAGTTTTATTTTTATTCAATAAAAGTGATACCGTAAATGTTGAGTATGATATAATAGATGTTTATAATTTTTTTCATTTGACTGAAATTGTTAATTCAGTTAAGATTAAATGTAACTACTTTGAAATTAGTTGTAAATATGATACTGTTATTGAATTAAGAAATCATTTCAATTGGTTAGTAAATGAAATTTTAAGCAACTATGAAATGGTTAATAACTTAATAAGATTCAATAAATCAATTAGAACAATATTACCAACGTCTAATAATAAACATAAAAGACAAAATCTCAATAAAAAATGTATAGTGTGGTCGATTAGTAAAAATTTAGAACAATCAAGACCAGTAACAGCACCATGAATTGGAACAATAAATGAGAATAATATAATGTGTATATGTATATATTTATATATTATAATCAAATTCTTAATATAATAAATAGTATTTACACCATCCCACGTTATATATTTCACTGATAACATGAGCAATAAGTTTTTTTTGGCATAGATAATGATAGTTTACCATACAATTAAATAAATGAAATTGTTTTCAGCCGACAGAACTGATAAATTGACGAATGAAATTGTTGTGTCGTTTGACACAGTGAATTGTAATAAGTTATATTTTTTCCGGCCTCTGATTACGAGTCCCGTTTATTTATTGTGAATCCAATTTATACTACTTTACAGAATACTAAAACATAACTGTATTTTTACAATAACCAAAGCTACCCCTAATCCATTATATCTATGTATTTACTATTAAACTATTATTAATTTCATTATGTACATTACATTGCATTACAGTTAATATTGAAGTATTCAACTCACAGATTTTCTAATTGACTTAGAACTTCTTTTAGTCTTTTCTTACTGAAGATTTTTTACATTTTTGTACATCACTTTACAAGGATGTATATTGGAATCTCCCCAAAAATCGATTTTGGGGGAATACGATTTTCGTATTGTATATGACTTGAAACGGATAGACAAAAGCATTTAATGGAAAAAGGGCGCTTTTGTCCCCCGTCCGGTATCCTGTGTCCAGTGTCCACTGGTATTTCACCATATCAATATATGAACACTAGTTATCCAAATGCAACCAAGTTTGGTCTGATGATACTTCATCCGGAGTAGAATATACCCATTAAGTTTGAAAACCCCCGAACAAAAATTAAGGGTTTAAAAATTTATTTTTGAAATATCTCGAAGCGAAACGGTGCCTACATTTTTTTTTAATTTTAATATGTTGTTTACTTAGCCCTTCTTTCCTATTAAAATTTGGTATATTTGATATACTGGAAGAGTGTCAAATTGAGCAAACAATGTTTTTTTAAACAGTGTATCTGCATAAGAAATTATTCTACACTTATACTAAGTGTTTTTAAAATTTGAAATATTTTGCAAAATGTTTTAGTATTTGCAAACATTTTACAACATTTACAGGGCGTGATGTACGTTGTGGATACTTTTCTGTAATATTTTTTCTTACTTTACTTTTAGCATAGGTTTAAAACAAACAGTTTATCTGTAGTGTATGTGAATAATATATTATATTCTCTAACTGATTTTGTAAAACATTCTTTTTTAATTGATCGTAATGGGCTAACATACGACTATCATTAAAATTAATTTTGCATGTGAATTTTGATTTTTGTGCAATAATTTTAGCTGAAGCCCATTTTATTATTTTACCATTTTAAATAGAATACATTTTCTCCTTCCTTAAATTTGATATTATTACCATCTAATTTATTTAATATCAACGCAAAGGGTGATCTTTTTTTATTTATAAAAATCATCTCATTAGGTGTTTTATTTGTTTCTGTGTGACCTGTATTTCTTAATGTGGTGAGTATTTCGCATAGATGTGAATCAATATTTATATTTGAATTTTGTAATAATTTCGTTTTTAAACATTTTTTGAACTCAACTACTGCTCGCACTGCGTAACCATTACTTTCAAGGTAGTACTGTGGACTTTTCAATACCTCAATATTGTTTCTCTTTATATAATCTAAAAATGATTGCGAAGAAAAGGGGGAACCTTTGTCGCCAACCAATGATTTTGGTAAGCCCATTTAAGAAAATGTTAAGTTTTATTTTATTTATTTATTAAGTTAACCTAACCCAAAACACAAAATAAGGTCACGGAAAGGTGACAAATTGCAAACATTTTAAAAATAAAAACCCAAAAACGGAAAAAAAAGAAAAAAAATACAAAAATTAGATCCTAAGAACAAAATATAAATATATATATACAAAAAAAAAAAAAAAAATAATTGAAAGCCAAAAGCTACAAAAGCAAGGATCTGAATGCAGATCTCGACAGATTATAATCAAACGCAATGGAAGCTGAATTAAGAGCGCGCGAGCATCTAGTCAAGGGTTCATTACATCCAAAATCCGTTTTGTGGAACGGTATTACTATCGGTTCAAAGCTTCTGGAGCCACACGGAACCCGCAAGTAGACTTTGTCCAATAGATCCCCACAAATTATATGACCACAAAGTAGGTCACGCATAAACATACAGTCGTAAATATGACGTCTGGTGCTTAATAATTGAAGATCAATCAAGCGACAGCGACATTCGTACGGGGGTAAGACGCGCGGATCGCGCCAATTAAAACGACGAAGGCAATAGCGAATAAATCTACGTTGCACACGTTCAATTTTGAGCGATTCAATTTCCGTGTACGGAGACCACACCACGCTCGCATATTCAACCAATGGTCTGACAATTGAGCAGTACACCGATTTCAGGGTGTAAGGGTCAGTTATATCCTTGCATGTTCTGCAGATATAAGCAAGAGTAGACATCGCTTTGTTCGTGGAGTTGGTATTGTATTGATCGAAATTAAGACAGGTATCAAAAGTGACACCTAAGTCCTTAAACGTATCAACACGATCAAGAGTAACGCCATTCAGGTCATAGTCGAACAGTGATGCAGACTTCTTTCTTGAAAACGAAATTGTCGCACATTTACTAATATTTAACCTCAATGAGTTAATATTACACCATTCAGAAAGGGAATCTAAGTCAGATTGAAGGAAGAATTGGTCACGGGCACTCGTGACAATAGAGAATACTTTCATCAGCATACAACAGTGCCTTTGCATTTGATAAACAAGAAGGTAGGTCGTTAATAAATAAATTAAATAGGATTGGTCCAAGAAGTGAGCCCTGGGGAACACCAGAAGGTGTAATAAATGGAGGGGAAATATTACCCTCAATATTGACATATTGCGAACGACCTTGCAAATATGATCGGATCCAGCTCAATAATGGGCCATGTATTCCAAACATAGCTATCTTCTGCAAAAGAATGCTGTGGGATACAGAATCGAAGGCTTTACTAAAATCAGTGTAGATGACATCTACCTGATGACCAGCCTCGGTAGAATTACTGACAAAGGTGGTAAAAGAGACTAAATTCGTCACAGTCGATTTCCCCTTCAAGAAGCCATGTTGACTGGGGCAAATGAAAGCAATACAGTGAGAATATATAAGATCCGCGATGAGTTTCTCAAATAGTTTGGGAATCGCACTTAAAATGGCAATTCCTCTATAATTTGAAACAACATCACGGGGACCTGATTTATGAATTGGAGTAATAGAAGAAACTTTCCATCTTTTAGGGAAATACCCCAGAGATAAACAAAGATTGAAAATGTGACAAAGGGGGTTAACCAGTGAAGAGCACTGTTTAAGTATGTTCACTGGCACTCCATCAGGGCCAGGCATTTGAAAGTGCCTCAGGGGAGATCATAAAATGACTCAAAGTGTTTGGCACCAAGGAAACTGTTGGGAAATTACAAGGAAGGTTACAGTTAGNTCTAGAGATAAAGAAAGATTGAAAATGTGACAAAGGGGGTTAACCAGTGAAGAGCACTGTTTAAGTATGTTCACTGGCACTCCATCAGGGCCAGGCATTTGAAAGTGCCTCAGGGGAGATCATAAAATGACTCAAAGTGTTTGGCACCAAGGAAACTGTTGGGAAATTACAAGGAAGGTTACAGTTAGTGTCATTGAAAACTGATGAGAAAAACTCAGCGAACAAGTTTACTGAGTCATTCAATCCATCAACACTGACATTATTAAATTTCATAGAAGAGGGATAACCCCGAGATCTGCGTTTGGTATTAACAAAAGACCAAAACAGTTTCGGATTGTGACGAAGATAGCCACTCATATTAAAAATATATGAGTTGTACGAATGACTGAACTCAATTTTGAATGCTTGTCGAGCATGACGAAGTTCAATTAAAAGACTGATATTATTGATACGCACTAGCTTTTTCTTAAGATAGCTGCACCTGTTTTTAAGACGACAAAATCTTCTTGAAAACCAAGAAGGGTGACTAGATAATAAATTATTCCTCAAAGGTGAGATGTAATGATGGAAACCCTGGAAGAGTTTGCTATAAAAATTATCAATCATAACATCGAGATTGTCATTACCGAGGAAACGCGGCAAAACAATGCTGTCGAAAAATACATTCAGATCTGAAAAACTACAATATTTAAAATCAAAATTAACAGCCCTGGAAGGACAAGACTGACGCTTTGGCTTAGAATAAGCTACGGTATTAAAGTTAATATCTAATGAGAGTGCTGGATGGTATTCATCAAGCCTAGTTAGTGGTGAACATTCTATCACATTATTAATGCATGTAGCATCCAAAGAAAAAACAAGGTCAAGGCATCGACCGAACTGTTGACGGTGAAGAGATCTCGAAGTTTTTTGATTCCGGCTTGGTAGTATTAGATTTGCGTTTGCGGGGCCTATTGACGAATTCACTAACCAGAATGTTAGCGGGCCAACGAGATGGTTCCAAAGCAGTATTTATATACTCCAGCGGGATCAGCACTTTAAACGATGTAAAAGTGCGACGAGGGTCAGCAACAACAAGTTCTGACGTACGAATACAATCCATACCGACATCCAAAGCCACAGAAACAAGCGAGGAAACATCATCAACACTCGCAGAATTGTTTACTCTTGTAATAAATAAGAGCTTATTACGCGCGACGCCAGTAATTTTGGTGCTTGGTGCGTTCATACCACTACCTACAATCATTCGTGGTAAAGAATTATTGGATGCACGTTGTTGTTTTTTGGTTTTTTTTTTATTTCACAATTTGGAAATCATTGTTGTTCGAAATAACGTTTGGATTTTTAATTTCATTGTTGATTAACAGTGCTTTGTTAACGGATGCATCAATGATAACGGGCGCAACGGCTGAGTTAGAGCTAGTGGAAGCTGACGTCATAGGAACTGCCGGTGTTGTTAAAGGCTTTACAGTAACGGCCTTGTTAACAGATGCCGATGAATCGATACACAACGTAAGCCGAGATTCAATTTTTTCGAGTCGCTTCATAATTATGCTGAGCATAGATGACAGCGACGACTCTGAGACCATGACATCTTCACATGCAGCACAGATACACTTAAACGGTGATGAAGGTAATGCAAATTTCATACCGGCACGAGTCTGCATTGGCATAGAAAAACCAAAACAAGGCAAGTGTACCAATGCCTTGCACACAAAACATGGAGTAACATCATAATTATCTGATGATATCAGCTTTCTACACTGACCACAACACTCCGAAACCATAGTGCTAAGAAGAAACTATTTAACACTAGAAAAACTTAAAATTAAGCCAAATTAATTAATTAAAATAATATGAAGAGAAAAAAAATATTAGTGACTTGTTTTCGTCACTATTAGCACCCAATATGCTCACTTTATGTATTTCTTCAATTCCAACGTTGTTTGATCGGCATGTGCGTTGCTATAAACACAATTCAAGTTCATCAAGCTCCAGGGTTGAGAAATCCATTTTCAATTATAATCAAATAACGTTTGCATACAAAAATCGAGACAAATTTTGATTGATCATAGTAGCTTAATTTCTGATGCTATTTTAAAATGTAATATTCAGGAGTGGTAATGGACCTGAGAGAAAACAAGGCTCGGGTCGGAAAACTGCCGAATCCAAGTCAGCACTCAAGACCAAATTAAAATCGGCGACGGTGAACAAGTCAAGCAAAAGCTATCGTGCTCTCGGAAGAAAGTATAATATCCATGGTATGACAGTGAAGAAGTACTTAGAGAACATGGAAGTAAAGAAGAAATGTAAAAAATCAGCACCATTTCATACAGATGAGCAATACCAGCGTATTAAATATCGGATCAGGTTGCTTGCCAATATCACTAATATCAATTTACACTTAGGTATTCGTATTTTCAATTATTTCACTGTTTTTCCCACATAATTTCGATTTAATTTATTTAGTTACCACCCACCTGAATTTTAGCATCTGTTTCCTTTGAAAAAGGTTATTGGAATCCCTTATATTAACATTACTTTTCATTTACGTACATAACATTTTGATTATAACGATGGGCCAAAATATTTTGTACTAGAGGAATAGATAACCTCGATAAAAAAAACTCCTAATTCAAGGCGAAACAGCATAAGCTGAGGAATGCATGGCTGATGGATTGATCAGTTCTTACTATGCGGACTCAGAGTACAAGGCGACCCAGAGCTTGTTCATAAAATGTTAATAAAGCTTGTTAATCATAAAACCTCGGAGATGGACAACTAAATTAAATCATCCAAACCAGGCGAAAGCCGAGCGGAAAGTGACGACGCTTAACCGCTTCCGGTCATTCATGACCTAAATCGCTCCATGGAGTAACTCTCAGTCGAGGAGACGTCCTCTTCCAAAAACCAACTGGCGGATCCGCTTGCGAAAACGCCAATGGTTCCTTTGTTGTTAGGAAAAGCACAGTGCGCCAATCCAAAGCCCAGAGTAGAGCTGCAATCGACAATGCAGATAAACTTATTAATTTTTGAATTAATAATTTTTGTTATTAAAAGTTCAGCGTCATCTATTTTCCAGAGCGTCTTTGACACGGTCCTACATGGAATTCCATAAACATGTGGGTACCAGGATGATATAATAGTTAAGAGTTAAGATATAAAAGGCAAATAAAAGAAAATAAAAAAATATTAGAAACAGTTTTGGAACAATTAGTAAAATATAATATAAAAGTAAACTTATCCAAATTTAGATTTTTTGTCGAAGAAGTCAAATATTTTGACCATAGAATTTTGTTTACCAAAATATTAAATTGGCAATTAAGTTTTGTCGTTTTTTTTACTCAAATTTTAAAGTTGTAAATTTTTCCTCTTTTAATTCACATTGATTATATATTATCCGCAGCTTTCAACAACTCTCTGTCAACGATCCACAAGTTTCATTATGCCCGATTTGTAAAACATCCTGTCCTTTGAGGCAAGAAAGTTGGACACTGCTATTTTGACATCATGGGCATTATTGAATTTATTGCCATCAAGAAAATTTTGCAAGGAGAGGAATAGATGGTAATCAGAGGGTGCCAGGTCCGGCGAATAAGGTGGATGAGGAAGAATTTCATATTGAAGCTCCTGGAGTTTTTGCCTGGTCCTTAAAGCTGTATGTGGTCTAGCATTGTCATGGTGGAAGACAACACCTTTCCGATACAGTGCTGGTCGGAGCTCCTGGATTTTAGTGTTAAGGCGGGTTAGTTGCTCACAATAGACGTCAGCTTTGACAGTTTGACACGATTCCAACAACTCCCAATGGAGAGGACCTTGACAATCCCACCAAATACACAACATTAGCTTTTTTTGGTGTAAATCTGGCTTCACAAGGCAGGAGCACGTTCTCCACTAAGGAAATTGGCTCTTTTTCGCACCATAGTATTGTATAAGATACACTTTTCATCACCTGTTACCATACGATGCAAAAAAGGTTCATATCGATTGCGAGTGAGCAAGAAAGATGACACCGAAACTCTGTCAGCAAGATTTTTTTCGCTCAATTCGTGGGGAAGCCAACAACACCACTTATAAACGAACCCAAACTTTTCTAAATGTTTTTCAATCGTCGTATGGGTTACGTTTAATTTCTCCGCCATTTTTCCCTAGTGGTCAGCAATGGTTCATTATCCACTATTGTCTTCAGAACCTCATCATCAAGCTCTATAGNGATTTTTTTCGCTCAATTCGTGGGGAAGCCAACAACACCACTTATAAACGAACCCAAACTTTTCTAAATGTTTTTCAATCGTCGTATGGGTTACGTTTAATTTCTCCGCCATTTTTCCCTAGTGGTCAGCAATGGTTCATTATC
>JXOR01000898.1:0-37318 GCA_001014335.1 Coboldia fuscipes
CTTTCATTTCTTATTTTCTTCATTTTCTCTTAAAACGAAATTATTTAGAGCAATTTCATTCAAAACTTTAATCCAAATAATTCACATCATGATTTTTTTTTATTTTAATGTTATACTTATTACATTTCTTCTTTATCTTTTTGATTTTTATTTTTTTTTTGGTACGAATAAACGTTAAGAACGAAAGTAATTAATTACTAGGACTCTTAAGTATACCATTTAATTACAGTATCGCTACCCATTAATGGTGTTACAGTTTTTATACACAAAAAAAATGCTTCTTTTTTTGATTAAATGTTATTCCATTTAATTTCATCTTTTTGCCATATAACTTTTAGTTTTAATTTTATTTTTTTGTTTGCTTATTTCATTCACAAATATTGTACAAATACAAAAAGGTGATTACATATTTATTGTAAGTTTAAATATTTTATTTTTCTTCCTATTCCACTATTCTTTAGTGTGGGTGCATCAAAATGCCATCCACAAATAGTGCGCTTATATAAATTCTCACAGTTTTCTTGACGCTTGTTATAATTTTATATTATTAAAGTTTTAATTCATAATTATTTCTTTTAGTTTAAGTATTTTTTTCTCTTTTTTTTCCATTTTAATTTAATTAAAATGTGTTTCCTTAATAAACAAATATATAATAAGAACAAATACAATAGTTTTCATTTCACATAAATTCTATACATTGTACGTTTTTAGTATAATTTTATGTCGTCTTTTTAAGAGGTTACCATAAAAAAGACTTTCTAGTTTCTTTATATCCCTCTTTACTTCTCAAATATGTAGAGGTTCCTTAATGTGATTGTATTACTCTCTTCGGGTACCATACATTATTTGATAGGGGTTTTCATCTCCATTTACTGCCATCCGGTAAATCCATTATTAGTACAAGAAAAAAAAAAGGTAAAAGTTTACCATTTTCCTAAAAAGTTACATACTTGAACACCTTAATGTTCTACCATTTATTGCACATTTCATTACGGTAATTTGATTAATGACTCAATATTCAACAAAAAAAAATCGAATAACGTATAAATATAATGTACCCAAAGTTCTACGTGTTAATAAAACCCTAAACAGTTTACATTTGAAACATGATTGGCAATGATTCAAAAACCGAACAATTGTGAATTATTATAGAAAACTTCTTCTGCATTTGAAACACTTTAAGCTTCATTTATTATCAGGAATAAAACTTACACAGTTGATAATCTGTCACTTTACTAAAGTAACTGTTCTGCATTTAATTTCAATTTTTTTATATCAAATAATTTGATTGTATGTATTTATTACAATGGTATAAAATGTTCCTAAGGAAGTTTCATTTCCCTTTCCGCAATTACTCCCAGCATGCAACTTTTTTATATTGGAAACAACCAAAAAAAAAGTAAAAAATATTCTTATTTGACTGAATTTGTTAATACAATGTTGTTGTCCGCCACCAATGTATAGTTAAGTACTTCAGTATACACTAACCTGTTTAAAAATTTCAAGTTAAGATATTATACATGAATTTCTTTTGCCAGCAGCGTGTCGCTCTTGAATTTGTTGTAAATGTTGAAGTTGAGCAGGCGATGGTACATGGGATGATGGTGGATCCCTTGATGGTGTACCCGGTGGACCCATTTGATTTGGCGGTAATGATTGTCGCCGTCTTCTTCTTAATGCTGGACTTAAATTGTATGTGATTTTTGCTTGGACTAGCAATTCTTTGAATATCTACAAGAAAAACATGGAAATAAAAATCGTTTCTTAGTGGATAACGATAACTTGATTGCAAACATTTGCAAAAAATATAAAAGAATCCAATGAACTGAATGTGTTATTCTCTTGTGTCATTTAGAAGTCAAATATCTTGTTAGTTTTTTTTACTTTCTTTGTTCCTTTGTTTTAATGGATTTCCCGGATTATATTGTATATACGGACATACCTGTGTTATATTTTTATTATCCTTAGCGGATGCTTCAACGAATCCGTTTTCCCAGTCAACAGTAACAACTGATTCTGTTGTATTAAAATCCAACTAAAACGTGATAAAAACATAAGAAACATTACTTTGGGGGTATTTGGAAAACTTTTTCACCATCTATCCACCAACATTATACTCAAAGTATAATAAAAGATTTAGTTACAAAACAGTGACACCACAATATTGGGAACAACATGTCACTATAATGTTATCTTGTATATTAAAACAGATGGGATTTCATGACAAATTGTTATTTTCAATTTTAATGAAAATTTTAAAGTTTCTTCATAAAATGACTTCTTATTAATTAAAATAATTATACCTCTCTTAATTCTGGATTGTCATCAAGTAAATCAATTTTATTTGCAACCACAACAATTGGAACACTTGTGGTATTCTTAATTTCATGTATTTGATCCCTAATGCAACGTACTTCATCAAATGTATCACTTAATGTTACATCATAAACCAGTATAAATGCATCTGCTGATGATATTGAAAGTGCACGCATCGCTGGAAACTGTGAATGAGATCAATTGTGTTCCATTTTAATAAATAAATAACATCAGAAATATAAAATTGAATTTTAAATTGAAAAACAAGATTTTATTGTATAACTAAAGGACATTGTAATACTTGATGCCACATAAAATGAATCGATTAAATCAATATTAATTAAATAAATTTTATGGAGACAACTATAAAATCAAATCGAATAAAACGATGAAACATAAAGGATGCAATCAATGAAGAAGAAACGAGTATTTATTTACCTCATAAGCTCCGGATGTATCTAATATATCAAGAGTCAAATTAACACCATGAATTGAGAAATTACCCTGATGCATTTCCTCAACAGTTCTTTTATACTTTGGTGAATAACGACTATATAGGAACTGGGTAATTAATGATGTTTTACCAACTTTAGCAGCGCCCATAACTACAATTTTATGACGTGCATTTGATGCTGCATTTAATGATTCCTCGGTATCATGTCGATGTACTCTAAAACAAAAACAATAAAACAGGAATTTTATTTAAAAATTCTCAACTGAATTGTAATGGCTATATGAACCGAAAAATCTGATAAATATTTAATGGAAATTCATAAAACATTGAAATCGATTAATTAATTTCAATCGAATATCAAATAAGTGGGAGAGTAAATAACATTGAAGTACATAATGAAACTATTTTCTATGAAGAATAGTATTTGTTTAACATTGTTTTCAGTGTTAATTCAACAGAAAACTAATTAAAACTGAATGCAGTTTAAGTAACATAATGCTCCTCTAAATAATCATATACGGAGAGTATTAAATTGAAAGTTAAGTACCAGTGTTGTTATTTCTTTTTTGCTTTTTGCCATACATTTTATGATTATCGGTATCGTGAACAAATTGTGAATCATTTTAAAACACTCCACCATACTCATTATGGGGGTTTTTATTCAAATAGTTTTGCCTGTGAAAATCCGTTGTCTATTATGTTGCACAATAGTTTACTTGCTGTTTTCTTGTACAATAGAATGTCGTGTATTTCTATAATTCCATGAATAATTTAAAGACAATAACATGAAACACATTGTTATTAAGTAGTGTACTTATAATCAAATATTCTCAATGTGCATAATGTTGCATAGTAAATAATTAAAATTGCATCATAATGTGGAATACCAATTTAACTAATTACCTGGAATTCAACATATAAAATGAATTATTAATTATTTTATCGTCACTATGTCATTCACCACAAATTCCCTAAACCGCATTTTCCTAATTATCTATGATGGTTTTTATCAGTCAATACGTTTAATTATGAATTCTATTTGATTAATTGTGTTTAAGCACCCACATTACAAAAAAAAATGAATTGCTATTCTTCATCATTCTGTAATTTCAGTATTTCATCAGAGATAATTTATTCGCTTTAATAATTGCCTTTTTTAAACTTTTTATTTTTCTTCTTAAAAAGCAAAAAAAAGTAGAAAGCATTCACCTGAAGGAATACAAATTATGAAAATTCAATGACTTCTTAAACTGGCAAGAAAATAAAATTTCATAATTTACTCAACTAATAAACAATTACCGATAACTCAACATTAGTAATATTGTCGACACTCATTTTATAATTCTGTTGGTTGTTCTTTATGCTGTAAACGTGGTTGGTACATGATAAAACTTTTACTCAAAACCGTAACGAAAGAAAATAACAAGAATAAAAAAAAAGTACTCCTCAGCCTACATTTCTTTTGTAAAATGAAACAAGCAATGAGCATATGAACTTCAGCATAATCATATTTCATTTTCATTCAAGAAAAAAGAAAACCCGAAAACATTTGAAGAAGAACGTTCTAACATTGTTTCTAATGTCAAATACGGTTCTCAACTTATGAATAACGCAATGAGTTCCGGTACGGGATAAACGAAGAACATCTTATGTTATAATAATCTTAAAAACCTCGTAATAATCAGATATGTAAATTTTTCAGTCTCCGTTATTCCCCATTCCTTATATTTCAAATAAAATGTGTTAAGCAAATAAATGTGGATGGAATGAAATTTAAAACAATTTTTTTTTTCTTCACTTCTTTAACCATAGGAGGATAAACAGACAAAGTAAAATAAACCAGAAGACAAGGCACCAACACGAAAAACACCAAAAGAAATTTAACATTTTAACAATATGGATGGCGGCAAATTATAACTGAAATAAAAGAAAAACGGAAAAGAAAGTTTTTTAATTCAAACGTTCTTCAGAAGGCCATACTTAAATTCAATGGCATAAGACAGAATTGGTAAAGGAAAATAGAAAATAGAAACTCAAATGAAATTTTCACCATAAATTCCAATATTTGTCTGCATGAATCAACAGACGAATAAGAAATACTTTTTCTGGTATTTGCCAAGGTTTTGGTTCTTTCACTTTTCCATCATTTTTACTTTTTGGGTTATTCATTTCTTAGTTTCATTTCGTTTTTCTTTTTCGATTGTTGTTTTCAGGTTGTTTTCTCTTTAACTCAGTTCCAAATTACAAACAGATTTCCATTACAAGAAACAAAATAGAAAAGATCCAAAGAAAACAAGAATACGGTAAAATGAAGTTTATTGTGGTGGTCATTTTATTATGAAAATCGTTGCTCCATAAAAACTGGACCATTAATTTTATCCGAACTCCCTTACCGAAATAAAAATAAAGAGATTGGTACTTCAATAAGTAGTTCACCCACTGGTACTTTATGCCATACGCATAGATATACAGACACATCAGTTTTATTAGAATGAACGGTTTTTTGTTTTGTTTTATTAGACAATCAAACAGAGGCAAACGAACTAAAAGATCTTATTGAATAATTCTTGATTATCTTGAAACGTAATGATTTAATTGCCGATTACACCATTTCATATTAATGAAGATACAGCCATTATTGTATTGACCTTAAATAACCACAAGAGACTATCACTTAATTAATGGTGTGCTTCTCATAATTGTCCACATTACGAACTGTGTCTCTCTCTCCCTCTTACTCTACCTAATCAATTGCATGAAAACTTCTGGTAATCATCGGTTCAATCTTATTTTTCTTTTTACTGGAAAAGTACGCGCCAAATTGGAGTCATCTAAACTGTAATGTTACTTCTGTGTTTTGTTACTTTCCTTCGAAACTCATCAGTTTCTTGTTTCCTCATTACTCACAGTGACTATGGTTATAATTTATAAAAGGATCTATATATACGTGTGTTCTTAGCAGTTTATTCAAGAGAGTTTTAGATTAATTCTTATTCAAAATAACCAAATCCCCTTTGGATACCATCCAAATGTGTATTGTTTATTCTGACGTATACATATACAGTTGTTAATTTACCTCAACAGCTGAATAACATTATGGTATACCAACATTACAATGTTGGCAAAGTAATTAATTCAAACAATGCACCATATTATGCAACATTCTATGTGATGATACAAATAATCGAAAAAACTATGTTGATTCCATTTCAAATGAAATTTAAGTACAGATTTTCCATTTTTCTAGGAACGTCAGTCATTACCACCCACAATGTACTACCTAACGGGTGGATAAATAATTAAATGGTTATCATTGCAGTACACTCTTGTTGTTCATCATAATTATCAATCTCCAATTTATCGTGGGTTTACTAGATGATACGAAAATTTGTACTGCAGCTGAATGCTGATTTTTCCATTGATTTTTCTCTGTTTCTTCTTCAGCAGCAAAAAAAAAGTAGGAATAATAAATCTGTTAGTTTTCTTGTTGTTTAGTTTTTGAAATATTCAGCCCGTTAGCTATACGATGGTACAGAAAACATCGTAAACAGAAAAATTTATCAATTTTATTATGTTATTTTTATTAAATAAAGAAAAAAAAAAGAGAAACGACAGACAACCCCAACAGACTAGGGGTTCTAGCTAACATTCTTTACCAACGCACGAAAGGCTCCAACAATATTTTTATTATAATACTGTACCAGTTTCCTATATATTTATTCAATTCACCGTTCTTTTTTTGTTCTTCTTTGATACAAACCGAATAAATAAAACTTTCCCATTGAATGGTAACAACAAACAACGCAGTGGTACAGTTTTCAAAAAACTAACCCAGAATTTCCATTCAATGAATACAGAACAACACCCTCCTGTTAAATGTCAATGAAGTGGCATAAATTATACAGCAAAAAAAAAAAGAAGAAAATAAACGGAACAAAAAGGAGAAAAAACAAGGCCTATGAATCCGATTCATTTGATTATGGCCATGAAGTAGAATACAGAAATGGTTTTTACTCAGTTTCGTCTTTATACATAAATGGTGTTAAAGTATCATTACTTTTAGTACCCACACCAAATAATGTCACTGTTATATGGCATCTCACCATCGATTTGGTTTCACTTTTCATTCTCTCAACAACAAAATTTATCAATGATCACATTTAGAACAATTTTTCCATTTTCCCAATGACAATTTCAAGTCAATTTAAATGTTCATAAAAGACAAAAAAAACGAAAAACTTCTTAAAACAAAAAATCGCATTTTCTTTCAATATTTCCTTAGGAATGGCATTAAGAAAAAATTAAATTTAATTTTCGGTTGTTATATTGAGAGCTTATAGATTAAGTTACAACTTCTTTCAATACATAACCATTTATTCTGCAATCATTGTGCTCCCTATTCATGTATCTTTATTTTACTCGGGCACAATAATAATACTACCAATAGAATAGCATTAGCATAAACATGATAACGGTAACACATATAAAATATAACAGAGTTATGGTGTAAATAAGAGATGTATTACAAGATACACATAAATTCCATTGGAATCCCTTAGCATCCAATGATACTGAAAATATCCCCCCCACAAAAGTTCTTGTCTTTCGAAATCAACCCCGTTACTCAGCATGAGTTACCGTTAAAATGTTCTCTTAAGAGTCTTTGACTCTGTAAAATCCATGATACCCATCCAATACATACTATACCATTATTAACTTAAACCAATGCACTCGGAAAACTCAAAATGGAAAATGTAATACATAAAATGAAATAAAAACGTGAAAGACCATACCAGCTTAACGAAAAAACAAAAAAAAACTCATTTTCATCATTCCCAAAGGGCAACTCAACAGTGTTTTCCATTATCAGTGACTTCATACAATGATACACATTTACTGAACGAACTTATCCAATGTAAAATACCAAAGTGAAAATCAAAACGATACGATAATGTTACACATTATATCCGTTATATTCATCATTATCAGACTACCCGATTGATATCAGTAGCAATTTAACCCATCATCAAGTATAATTCTATGAAATGATCACTTCATATTATTTGCACAAACCATTCAGTTTTTGTGCGATTCATTTTCCGATATGTAGTGTAATTTAACACTACTGATTACACATTGATTTCATATCGATTCAGTAATATTTTTAAATAGCAGACACACCATACACTTTGTACAATCAAAAATCGGTAATAAAACACATAAAATGAATATGAAAACAACATGAATAACAAAAAAAGGAAAAAAAAAATCATGAAAGTTGAACCGTTAAACATAAAAACCATAATTTTCATCTATGGATGGGATTATGATTTCACAAAAACGATTATTAATGTTTTATTCGTCTGATCAACCGATCTCACTCACAATCTGAGTATTAAACGAAACACCACCATAAGTACACATACAGGTGGTGTCCCATTCATGGTAAGGGGCAGGAAATCTTTTTCATTTTATGCTTATAACGACCAGATTTAACAATAATAATACGAATCCATAAATAACGGGAATATCACGAACCAACAATTTCTTTTTCTCTTTTCATTTTTGCTTAACTGCTCGACACACTGTTTTCGCATTAAAATGAATATTTCCTTCTCTATTGAATGAATACTCTGCTAATGCTAAACAACGCGAAAAGAATGATAAAAATCCAGAGAATTTGATGGGGTGCTGATAACTTATTGAAATTTTTCTTCGTTTACTTATAGCCTAAGCACAGGTACAAGATTATTTAACGTTAGAAAATGAATAGCAATAGAAGATGCTGACAACAAAAATGAAAAGAAAATAAAAAAAATTTATAAGAAATCCGTTCAGATTTATGGAACACAAAAATATTCCGTGCCTAAGAAAGCATTAAAAGAAAAAACCAAAGGCCTCTTTTTTAAAATATGGGGTGAATATAAAAATAATATATGGATTATATTAAATTGTGGATAAAATAGATGGATGAATGAATTCGATTGTGATTAAATTCAGTTCACATACATTAAAAGTCAACAAATGAATATTTCTATCCGTTTATATGTTGATTCTACTAAATTTAACCAAAAACGTTGGTACAAAAAACACATTTTTTTTTTTTAAAATTACTGACTTGTCTCTTTTTTGTTTATCTTCGCTACTATCATCCTTCATAAAAGATGGCTGTAAACTGAAACGTCTTCTCAGATGCCTTCCTTTCATATTGACTGGTTCCTTTTGTCTTATAAAAAAATTTGGCCGCGTGTCAGCGTTTTATAGATTCTTCTGTGACTTGGGTGATGATTTCCTTCAAGCCCACCACCCCCAGGTCCAATGAACCAAATAAAATAAAAATTATTTGGTAATATAAATTTTTATTTGTCTTATTCACGCCTCACTGTGGCACACGAAATAATTTTTTCCCCGTTTAATGTAAAATAGTTGAATCCACAGAAAACCAAAAAGAAAAAAATCGTTTAAATATTCACGACCTCTCGGGTGCTATTAAATCAGTCTCCTTTCTTAAATGTTTAACTGTTGAATTCACCGTAATGTAACAAATCTAGAGTCTTCTTTTTCTATTGAAGCTAGAGATTTATTTTCTATGTGTGCGTGGGGAAGGTGAATGTTGCGTTGAATAAGGATCCAGTCAGCCTAAGCACCTCTATAAGTAATATTTTTTTACCCAAAAGGCAAAACGTGGATCTTTGTCCTTAAGAATGAATTATTAGTGACTTTAACGTGACACTGAACAGTCTTCGGCTGTGTATATTTTGAATTTCCACCTCAAAAATATTATTCTGGAAAGATACAAGAAAACATACAGAACTCGATTATTACATATGACACAAGGAAAAGGATTCAAATTCATGAATTATAATTTTCATATTCTATTATGGGTGGTAAATAAGGACAAAATTTATTACATAAAATATTATGCTTGTGATTAGAGTTCGACAAATGTAATATATTTTCATCTTAGACTACTAGCATCTTTATTTTTTTAGCAATTCATTCGAATGGTAATTTTATGTGATTGTCAGTTAGAAGTTTCTTTTTGTCGCATTGAGGATAAATTGTATACATTTCTACATTTCTTTTCAACTAAAAAGAAAAAAAAAATAACGATAAGGAGGAAGTTGTAAGTACACGATGAATGAACAACGTGTACGTGTGGATGATTTTAACCAACAACAAAAAAAAAAGAAATGGAAAATATTTCCTTTATGATATTTGAAGAAGATGTTAAAGCAATTTCCCATGGCGCTTGTTGATACCCCACAACATACCAAAATGCGTATAAAATTATGTATCGACCATAAAAATGGTAAAGGAATATTTATCATTTTATTTTGTTAGTACCAATCAAACGAAAACGTGAAGTCATGTTAGACATAAGATTTACATTGAATCAAGCAAAATATTGTATTCGTTTTCTTTTTTATTGAATAAAAATCTTATATTTTTCTTAAAAGAAAATCATATTCTCTGGTTACAAAAAAAAAATATGTGTAATATTTTACATTTCAATATGCTAATCAATTCACAATTCACATTTGAATTGGTTGCAGCAAAACACCCAAAATTCATAGGGTGTTTTTTAATACGAGAACAGTACTGCATTCGACTATAGTCATAAACATCGATCGTTTCTCTAACTAAAGAAAGAGTTTTTCTTCAACTAAACTGATGAAATTCATTGGTTTGATGAAAAGCAGAAAATGAAAATTATTGAATTTCCTTTTTTATGGATTTTTTCACTGATGAGAACCGTTACGAAACTGTACAGATTTTCATCTCTTGTATAATCTTAAATGAAGTCGACGTACTACTAAATCAATGACTGAAGATCCAGAGACCACACAATTGAATAGAAAAAGTCTTAATTTAAAAATGCAAGTCAGAAATGGAAAATTGCTGTCACTGTTAACATACAATGGTTGCTATAAAACATAACTTCTACGATTGATTCAAATCAATTCAAAATGACAACATAATGTTGCCAGTGGACTGAAGAAATAATGTAAATCAAATCACATTTAAATGGAACATTTCCCATTCATACAGTTGTACTGAGTTTTACCACCCTCTCTTTCTTTTTGGCCACCCGACAAATTCAAATTATAAATTTTATGTATTCTATATGTGATTCAGTGAACCGTATGTTTCATCATGAATTTTGTTATTCAATGCCAAATATTGTAACATTTATTAGAAAACGTTCTCATTTAAAATATAATTGAAAATCAATTTAATTTCATAAAAGTCGTCCTTTATTACTGTCGCTATTCCATTTATCCGAACATAAGACACATACGTTCTCATGTATTTCTCTTCGGGATTTTTTTTTGTTTTTTAATGTTATCCAGTTCAAAGTCTATTTTCCTTAACAGAATTCAATTTATTTTTATCACTGTCATTGATTGGCTAATCTAATTTGAATTACTCCATTGTTACGCACAATTGATTAAGTAGTAAATGAGTACGTTTCTGTAATTCTTATTTTTCCTTTCGTGTTTTTCTGTCAATGACGCGTTTCCAAATACAAAAATGATTAATAAAATATTTGTTTAATAAATTGAAAAATAAGAAAATTACAAAATCCAAAAGAAAATAAGAATTTTCATTCTGTCGTCCATTCCAAGACTAGAAGATCACCACCACTTCTTTATATTGAAAAACTTTCAATACGCAAACAGAAAAAAAATGAATGTAACTTGAGTGAAAATAATAGAAAAAGAAAATTTTACCAAACAATAGAGACGAAGTAGAATACAGAAAACAACAGCTACCGATGAAAATAGAAGAAAATACTGATCAAGAACCGTTATTGTCTCACATAAATTTTCCTATTGTTTATCATGAGACACAATAGCTGATAGAAGATAAACGTAACAGACTAAGAATAAGACGTACAAAAAAAAAATTAGAAACTTTTTCTTTCATTCAACATACTCTCCTTATGTATTCTTAGTATTTTTCGATCTAGAAAATCTACCAAGATAATGGTGATG
The DNA here is from genome assembly GCA_001014335.1 of Coboldia fuscipes. Taxonomy (NCBI): domain Eukaryota; kingdom Metazoa; phylum Arthropoda; class Insecta; order Diptera; family Scatopsidae; genus Coboldia; species Coboldia fuscipes. The sequence continues at coordinate 11,770 of JXOR01000898.1, forward strand.
GTACCATTGGATAAGAACAACTTCATCTTTTATTTGATTTCTGTTTTCTTTTCACCATTCAATTCTCGGGACCGAAAAAAAAAACACAGAAACGTATAAAAGCTTTAAGTCGAAGGAAATGAATTGAAAACAGTAGAGGGATATGAATGAACCAAAGCATTTAAATTCATAACTGAAAAAGGATGAGTTTTCATCAACGCTGTCATTTTTTTTAGTACCTCACATTTATCCTGTGTGGATCCCGATTCAAAACATAAAAAATAAGCTTTTTATTACCCCACCAATATTCCGCAGATTTAAAATGAACACATAAAAAATTGAAGGTTAGTGCCATGGCTAGTGAAATCAATCAACCATTTACCTAGTCAACGGATTGATAATAAAAAATTAATAATCGATGGGAAACTCGAAAATTCAGTTCCAATTAATATGGAATTTATAATTGAAATTTAATTCTCGTTGGAGAACTAATAACCTGGAAATACTATGAATTTGAGAAAAGTTTTTTTTTTTTGTATTTTGTTAGAAAACAATTTGGAATGTTTGAGCTTTTCTATAATTTAATATCCGTTCTAAGTTTCATTTTCAAGTGATTTAATTTCATGAAACATTAGCAAATCGAACAGGTGTTCTCATATCGATTAAAATGATATAGTTAGAGTTTATTACCATACACAGGCAAGTACATAATGTCAATATCTTTATGCTAAACCACTTGAAATTTTCCGTCAGTTGAAAGTCTAACAATATTCAATTGTATATGAACAATAATAATATTCATGTCATCTAAATCATGTAAAATCAACATGAATTTTATTCATTTGTATACATAAAATTCATCTAATCAGTATAACTGATATGATTAAAATGTAAATTCTATTTTACCTAAGCAATATCATTTGAATGGTGTTGAATATTATTCTGTTATGATTTCAATCTAATAATAAATGAATTATGCACATAAAATATCAAATAAAATTCCATTTTATTCTTCTGTTCAAACGATTTATCAAGTAAAACTGATGAATTCATTTATGATAACCATAACAATATAAAAATTGCTCTCTTTTCATTACCATTTTTCGGCTGGATATGGGTGAAAAACACTTATTGAAACTTTCATTCTATACGCATTTCAATTGAATTCTTCAATTGCCATAATATTATAATTTCTAATAATTTTTATTTATGTTATTCGTCTGTCGTTCATCAGGTATACATAATATCGAACTCATGGTGAACGCACATGAATTTCAAATCATTACCGTACAGACACAATACCAAAAAACCCAAAAAAAATTTATTGTCGCATAATGAATATAATTCAGCATAAATGTTAATTATAAATGAACATAAATATTATGAACTTAATTATACTGTGAAATTATTTAATGTTATCATATCGTTCTTATATACAGTTTTATGTTAAACCATTGGAAAATATTACAAATCCATTCGGTACTAATGTTATCGAAATAGCTATAACACGATGGGTTAATCATGAACAACAATTTTTCATTTAGTTATACAACGTAAGGATTATTAAATCATCACCGTTAAAATGTTTCAGCTGGCTGATTGTGGCTGTGTAATATGCCATTCCATATACAACATAAAATATAAATTCAGGATTTTGATCCACATCTCTCACGGTGTTATCAACATTGGGTGAGAGAATTGGTGTAATTCGTTGGTGGCAGCAACAGACAATCTCATCTAAAATAAAATGCCACAAGTGGAACGAGTTACATAATTATTGAATGGTATGGGGTACCAAGTTGTTAGAGTATGTTAGGCTGAGATTATTAGATTTAAGTCAATCCGTCACACGGTTTATGCGGAATGAAAATGTAATTAAATTTTTTCCACATTTTATTAGGGATTTTTTGCATCGTTATAGATGATTTATATAAAAGTGGTGGTACCACGAAGTACAAATTTAACGGTGGTATATGAATTGTGACCACGTAAAACATCTAACATAATCGGTATTTATGGTTTAGTAAGTGTTCTCTCTCGCTTTCACTCCCATTTTTGATACCCAAAACCATCACCCCCCATTTTCATTACGAGATTTTACATGATTAGAAAAACTGTTTCATGTTTTATCATTTTAAAATTACCGAGTCTTCACCGAATCAAAAGAGGAATTAACTGCCAAATAAAATTCATCAAGTCCATAGAGCTATTTTTCTCGTTTTGTGTGGTTTCTGTTATTCACAACTACACCTGAAGGCGATTTTCGTTTTAAATACAAAACACCTCACGTGTTTCTTTCATCTTTAAATGATAAAGATCCGGTATTTAACCATAATAAAATCCCTACAATTATAATTTAATTTGAAAACTTTTTGATTCCAAATAATAAATAATAAAAAACGAAAACTCTTTGACACCGTACTGAAAGAGTAGCTCATTAACCCACACAACAACGAAATAATTAATTTAACTCTGAATCTCATAATTAGGAAAAATGCCTTATGCTTTTCTATTGATTTATGAGAGTCCAGCGTTTGATGACACATTCGCTAACATAATGAACCTTTAGGTGTCAACTGTGTATTCAGTACTTTAACGTTTGTTCATGTTCTCTCTCGTGTGTTTCGTTTTTGTTTCTAGTCTTTTATGTACATTGTGTAAAAGTTGTATCATTGTAAAATATTTACGGTTCATAATAAATTTTTCCGTTTGAAAAAAAGTTTCATGTATGAAAATACAATTTTTTTTTCCATTGCTGTTTCTGATAATGACAGTATTTTATAAAACAACAGTAGAGTAGCACACACAAAAAAAGGCTCACCGCTTATGAGATAACCTGGAACCAGACTGGTATTGTTTATTGGCAAGCCCGTACTACTCTTGTGCCAAAGGTGTTTAAAATGATATCAGACACCTAGTTTTTACTCTGTGCTTGTTTTTCACAAAACACACAAACTGTCTATTTAGTTAATTTGCATTTCTACATTTAATTTGTTTTTATATACTTTTTTTCAGTTTCATATATGGGCTAATGTTCATAGTGTACAGTATTATTATCCATTAAATTAATTTATTGAAATACATAATAATTTGCCATTCTACCTAATTCAGTGTTTTACCACCTGGTTACCGTTCTCAATTACACCTGGACTGATTAAGAAACTTAACAATATTATTAAATGTTAAGTATCTACAAGCAAAACAATGTTTAATAAATATTCTTGTTTCATAAAATGCTAATGAATTTTCATTATGACTTCTTCTTATCCGCTATTCACTAATTTTCATGTTCCAAAATAAATTGGACTTATTAAATGAAAGACAGAAGCGAAATTATCTATATTTTGTTAATTTCTTATTAAATTGGCGCTACTTCGATGGTATAAAATATAAATTAACATTAATTAAAAACTACTTGAAGATACATAAAGACAATTATAAGATACACGTTCTGTTCGCGCTGATCAGTTTTAATTGTAACAGAAATTTTAAATGGAAATTATACACAAAAGAAATATCGTACACCCTTAGAGAACCATGAGAAAAACGAGAAAACTGACAGAAAAATGTAATAAAAAAGAAAGAAAGAAAAAGTTTAACAAAGGAGAGTCCTTAAGAGTTTTCCAGTACACTTTAATAATTCATATATCGTGAGCATTGTTTCCGTTCATCTTTTTATGACTCCTGCTTATGATTATTGTTATGTTTTTTTGCTGTTAAATTTTTTGTCCTTTTTTTTTTTCCCAGTATCATTAAAACAACGCGAGTAATAGAATATAAAAACATATAATCATAAACAATATCCGTTTTCTTTATTTTATCATAATAACAGGCAAAACATTACGTTAAAATGGCCATGGAAAATACATAAATTTGTTAAATGTCACACACATTTTCATTAATTCATTGCCGTTTTTTTGAAATGATTTGTAACTTTTCCTTATTCAGTTTCTTCATCTAATGAATTTAAGTGATCATCTGAATGTCTGTTTAGCCACCCTTACTCATTCATCTAATTTCTATTTTGATTCACAGTTCATTCATAATTCTACTAAATTGCATGAACATTATTTTATTTCGACTGAAATAAATTGATGGGCTACATGGAAAATAAAACCGAAATTAACTAACAGTACCATCGTGAAGATGGAACGATATGCTTATTATGTTGCGTGTGAAATGTGTTATGGTTTTTATACTTTTTTTTTTCTCTCGGGTGAGAAAAGTGAAACGAAAAAGAAACAAAATACAAATTCAATACATTGGCCCCCAACGAAAAATGGAAACTAAAGGGAAGTAAAACGTATATTAATTTTGGGGTGATTTTCAACCAAGGGATAGGAAAATGTGAGAAATAAAAAGGGAAACAATTTACCAAACAGTATCTCTAAAAAGGTAATGTGAAACATGTCGAAATGGATAGCAATTGAGCGTTCGTCCCCCCCAAAATAAAAAATAAATGCAAAGGATATGAACACCAGATAACAGATGATGGGCTTTTTTTTCACTCTTATTTTGGTTCATGGTCATTGATAGAAGAATATTATATAAACGTAAATGATAATATTTGATGTTTTCTCTTACACTACAAGTATTTATTGTATCCAAACGCCTAAAGAAAATGTGGAAAATAAAAATAAATAAATTCTATACCCCTTGTGTGTTTGACTAAAGTCTAAGATGGAAAAGAACCTTAATACAAGCATACACTCACACAAAAAATATCATTAAAATGTCTTATACAGGGAACGGTGAATTTTCATGTAAAAATCGTTTTTACTTCAAATTTTTATATTAAAAATACAGTGGTTTTCTTGTAGCCATCACACCTCGACATCTCAACGAGCCAACATTCAAGTAAAATTTCATTTTAATTCAAAAATCCCCTCTAACCAATACAAAGAATAAAAATTCTCTTTATTGAACTACATCAGACGGTATTTCATATCAGGTATTGGACAGCAAATGCTTATTATTTTCCCTTTTATAATTTTCATTTTCTTTCTCTAAAGTTAAACATTAATTTAGTATAACGACTAAAGAGCTTAGTGTGGTCATAATGGTAACTCTTTATCAGAAAAAAACAAAATAAAGATCCAGTAAGGAAGCACAATATTTATTGAAATTTAATATAAAATCCACTCATATACCGTAGTTCCATGGAATAACCACTATAGAAAAGATGAGCTTTCAATGGATAGACGAATAAGTATCGTGTCGTTAACAATAAAGTGGAAAATTGTACCGAAAACCACCTTATCCGTAGCACGTCAACTACCACCAGCTGTGATACCAAATGGGACAAATTGAAACTGCCAAATAATAATGTTTCACAGCAACACCGTGTAAAACTTATAACATCTCTATAAGTGGATAAAAACGCAATATCAAAGGAAAACTTGGTAAAAGAATAAGTAACACAAAATAAAAGAAAAAGAGAAATAAAAGAAAAAAAAAACTTTGTAATTGATTATCGTGGGACCTGAATGTTTCGTTTCATTAAATTGTCTATATTAGAAGACAACCATCTTTCATCTTTTCTCATTTTCAATCCAATAGAGTTACGACGGCTCGTGTACTCACCATTATTTCACGTCTTTTTATGTACTACATCAAATATACCAATTGGTAACGACATTCCAATATAAATTTCAATCTAAAGAATTCAATCAAAGTGTAATGCGTAAACATCAATCAAATATAAGCAAAAGAACCGATTCATCGAATACAGTACACCATATTTCCATTTAAAATTACTTTGACCTTAGAATCCATTCGATAATCAAATGGCATTGCGATTAGAGTTTTCCCAAAAGCCGATTATTATAATTTCACCCGTTTGAATTTCAAAGCCATTGACAAGAAATACAGAAGTAATATAAGAAACGATACACAGTTGATCTAAATCGTATAAAATACTGTCTTAGATAAGGGTCTTGTCGCAACCGGTTTTCTTATTAATCGAAGTTTTTAACTTGATTTCAATCGTGGCTGACATCTAAAAGGATTGAATTTTGTCAACCAATTGATCCTTGTGATTGTGCTTCATACTCAACACAATCCCCATATATCGAAATACTTTCAAGTACAAAGTTCAATCGTTCTAGATTTTCTTCTCCTTCTATTTTTTAATTAACTTTACCATGAATGAATAGATTCATCCAGCACTCAGACCAATTCATCACACCTGTGTCACTCATTTACCGCATCGATTATAACGTAAAAATAAAAATAAGTCATTGGGTTGAAACAGTTTTCATCATTGCAGCTCAGTTTATAATCGTCCCACGGATTTTCACCTTGATTCAGTCCATCAATAAAAATTAAAAGGTTTGAAGAGATGAGATTATCTTATTGTGACATCGTTTTTATGAATACTGAATGTGTCTCCATCGAAATCCATCATTTCTACATGAGTTACATTACGTTTTAAAAAAAATTGTAGATGGTATTTTCGCCTTCCCCCATGTTATTATGAATGCACTTTATGATAAAAGCTAAAAGCAATGCACACATCTATTGATAATTTATAATGAAAGAACACATCTACAAATGACACCATATGATAAAAGGAAATGGCATATAAATATAGCATCACATACTTGAAACAAAATCCATTCTAGTCATTTAAGTCCAAAAAAAAAAAATAGAAACCATTTCATTCTAATGATTCCATCCGTATCGTAATTTATCACAGAAACATTAATGATGCTTTTCATTTTTATGTGAATGAGAGATTATGAGAAAAATGAGATTTTCATTCTATGCTCATGATGAAATGGCTAAAAATGATTTATATATGAAGATAATTAAAGGACAAAATAAACTCTGCTACTTTATGTCACGTATCCAGTTAGACACTTATACAACGGTCACTAAATACATACAATAAATTTGTCTTCTTTTAATATAAATAATCTACTAATTGAGATATTCAAACATTTCGTCTGAAAAAAAAAACAAATCTTGATTTTCTTCAATAAGCAAATGGAATAAAATTATTGAATTAATTAACATAATTGAAAATTGTATTAGTCCATAGCAAATAACCTAAATAAATATTAAATGAAAATCATATCAGCAGTTATTCTATTTTCCACAAATGACATGAAAAATGAATTCATTTTTTGTTTGTTTCTCTTATGCATCCCGAACCCAAACAAATTGGAGTTCATTAGTACCAAAAAAAAAAAAGAAAGAAATCCTCAACTAAATAATATTCTCGTTTTGATATAAAATTCATATTGTTTGTTGCCTTTCATATTTCAATTTGATACGAAGAAATATACAAAATGCAGCTAAATTAGATTTGATTAACAATTCCCAAACAGACATTTACCATAATAGAATTCACATAACAATTAGATTTATACATGAGAGCATAAATCAGTAATGGTAAAAAACAAAAAAAAAATAAAATACAAAATAACAAACAATACTCAAAAGGATAATAATTGAGTTTTCTCAAAATTACTTTCTGTTCATATGAACCAAATAAAAAAAAAAGAAAACAAATACAATCAGTAAAATTGAATAAAATTCACTTGTTGTCTGTGAGGTTCAACAGTTTTCCTTTTTCTATCTACTTCCTCTATTGTGTCCTTAAACTCAATTGTAATGTACACAAAATTTCACTTGTTGATTATCGTTTTTCATTTTATTTCTTGTAAAATTTTGCGCCAACAAAAAAAAAAAGAAAACATAAGAATCTATAATTTGTTAAACACAAAACTCTTTGTTGTCTCCTAAATTCACCGAACCATGACAGAGTAAATATCAAAGATACAAAAATCAGAATAAATTACACTTCTTGTCAACTATTTGTTGATTTCACTTAGCAAAAAGAAATCCAATTCAAATATTCTTAACTGAGATTTGCCATCGTCCCCCCCACAAAAATTTATTGTCCTTACAGATGATACACATCATTAAATACAAAAGAACAAAAATACCCAGACTATTAACTTTCACCTTTTTCGTTTTAATAAATTAATTATTTACCTGGATTCAAATCAACGTTTAACAATCTGTTGCAACACCAACAACTAAATTAATAGAATTCTGTCTTTATATTCTTTATCAGTTCAATATCCGTTTAGGGAATCTTCTAATCTCTTTTCTTTTGAATTTCTTTAATTTTATTTCAAATACAAATCGTCTTAAACTGCAACTAAAAAAAATGAAATCTATAATTCACTAAATTCCTATGTATTTTTTTTCTCTCTGATGAAAATCCGTACTGTGATAAATAATATGAACACGTACAATTTGAAAGCCCGGGGAAAACTGTTATCCACTTTTCAACTGTATTACCAGTAAAGTTGAATGATAAAGCATCGTCTGACTTTCGCACTCCGTTTTGTATTTCACTACACTTGATATCTGTTGTTATTCGCCGTAATATTGGTATAGTCAAGTTTACTATGAAAATATACAGAATAGAATGGCTTCAAACATCGGATACTAATAATTTAGATTTCGTGTTGGGTTATACCTTGGCGTGATACATTTCGTTATCTCTGCCATTCGCCAAATAAAGTACAGTTTTGTTCGACTTCAAGCTCTCATTCTAGTTTTCAATCATGCGTACTAGTTGATATTCACAACGAATTACCAAAACGAAAACGGTAAAACAGATACACATAAAATATTCTATATATCAATTCACAGATTCACTGTTATTTATGTTGTATGAAACGTTCAATTCCGATTTAGTTATGTCCCTATACGGGAGCTCTGATAGATTTCAACTTTTCTTATTGAGGGGATTTTTCAATTGCTTTTCTTTTACATCCCTTTTATTCTGTTCAAATATATTCTCTAATAATGATCCCGTTTGAATGATAACACTCAACCATCCAACAACAAAAAAAAAACGGAGACCCAGATTCTTGAATGCGGTTAAACTGATGTTGTCTCGAATTCAGTAACAGTTATTCATAAACGGAGTAAAAAAGGCAATATAAATATAAAATGTTTGCCAAATAAAAAAAAAAAAAGAAAATATGCCATCAGTTAAGCATAACAGCCAGCATAAATCGGCCTCATACCACAAATACCTTGCATATGTAACAAATATGTGATGATACATTTCAGTTAGAATCAACCAACAGATACATCAGAAACAGTTGAAAATAGCCCAAAGAAATCAAATTGTTTCTTCTTCCTTGTTTCTGCTACCGATTTTCATTGTCAATTGTTTTGCCACTGTTACAATGTTATGGCTGTTCTGTCTTTTATTATCATTTTATCAGAATCATACAGCAACAAATAAGATATTAATGGGTATACACCATCCGGTATGACCCGAATCCACCTCAATGTCGGTTATCAAATTGGCACACATAATGCAAGTAAAAGAATAAAAACACACAAGTGATAAAAGTCAATACAAATAACAACAGAAAATTGTTATTCCACTCATTGGAAAAATCAAATCAAATGAAAATGGAACATAATGTGATTTTAAATGAACAACCGTATTGGAATCATTCAATCGCTATTAAAATGATTATTCTTTTTATGTTTTCACCAAGTTTTATGTATTTCCAATTTCTGTTTTGCTTAGCACTTACTGGTAGCATAATGATAACCAGACTATTCGGTACAAACTAAATAGTTCCATTGATCAAAATCGAATATCATCAAAAGCAAAAAAAAAAAAAAAACAGAATGAAAATGATTGTATTTAATTTCACTCTTTTCCTATCCACCAACACAATGTCGATAATATTCTCATTTTCAACAGTTGGACGTTGGCTGGAGATTCAATCCGAAAATTCACGTTTCAAGGGTTGTAATTCAACACCCACATTACTTCATTTTTAAATACAAAACACATACACAATTGAATAGGGATCTTAAGGAATACGAAATAAATTTGAATAAAGAAATATTTATACATTGAAAATGTATGGTATGTTAAGGTTTAAGTAAAGAAATAAATTGAGAGAGAGAGAGGAAGCAAAAGAGATAAATACAAAGAATAAGAAAATTGTGAATTTATCTTCTAAGAACACCATGAATTTAAACAACCATTCAGTTAAGAACTGTTATTGAAGTTTATCCACTTGAAACTGACTGAAACGGTGTTTTATGGTTCGATTAAACACACTTAGTCTTACGTCTCGCCTTCTTAACCACATACCTTACACCGTCACTTTTATTTTTCTCCTTAGGATCGACAACCATTCTCTTACCAAAACAAACCATACCCTCAACCCACTCGAATAAATGGCACAACAGAAAAAAAACTCAAGAAATATTAAGAAAAACCTCTCTCTCGCGCCCAAAATAAAATGGAAAATGGTCTTGAAGATGATCATATTTCGGTAATAAAAAATTCATCTAAAAAAAGTAGCTAAAACAGAAGAACACTTGAACATGTAAAATGTTTTAAATAAAATACACTCAATCTCCGATATCCCAAAGCCTCCACCAAAAAAGTACAAGGAACAAAAAAAAGAAAAGAAACCAACGTTGAATATTTTCATGTATTGAATCAATTGAGTGATGGTTAAGAATAATAATAAAATGCTAAAAGCTTGAAGACTTCAATCCATAAGCAGACACTCAACGAGTGATATTAGATTCTAAAAGAGAAAAAAATGTACACATCAATGACAGGAGGTCTCATTTCATCCGCAAGTTTATATATTTTCATTTACATTTCACGTACTATCAAATTGCGACGAAGGTGAAATTTATAATAAAACAAAAATAACATCAACACAACAGCAATACCAAAGTAACAGAGAAGTCAGAAGATCATTACGGCCATCCACAAAAGTAGAAAAGAAAAATGTAATACACCCAATGAACTCTCATTCTATAATCTACAAAAGAATCATTGATTGAGATACCTAAACCAAAAGCTAACAGTTGCCGAAAGGCAATATCGATGTTATACAACAAATGATACGTGGGAAAATGGTTCATCAGCATGTAAAGTGAAAATGGTGAACAACAATGTTGTTTGAGTAACCAAAAAAAAAATGAAGAAAATTTGTACAAAATAGATAAAATTTTCTCATCTTGAAAACATAAAATTCCTTCTACTCAATGGAAACAAAAATAAAATAATCAAAAAGCAAATAGAGAATAAAACCGATGTGGTATCATCAATGAACTTCATTTACTTTTTACACGACAGGAAACAATACTAAGAAAAACCGGTTGCATTTAATCCGACTTTTCCTTGGAAAATTTACAGTAAATAGTACTGCCAACAGTTGAAAAATACTAAGTTAAAGTCTTTAGATTATCAATGAAATAAAAAACCGACAATGTACTTCAAATAGCTGCTAGTTCAGGGTAAAATCGAAGAAAACAAAAAGTTCAATATCATACACGAATGCTCCATTTACTTGGCATCAGCATACTTGACATCAGCATTCAATAGAGAAAAAAGGAAAGTAAAAAGTTCATGACATATAATCAGTTTTGAAATGAAATGCTAATGATTACCATTGAATCTATGGCAAATAGAGAAGAAAAACGTATAGAAAACATAAACATGGAACAGAGTGGTATCCTTTAATTTAAAAAATACATAGACAACCATTAGTTTTTGGGTATGCCAATGGTGATGGGCTGTTACTCAACAGAAGACACAAATCATTGATGATCTTAAATTCCAAATACCATCATTTTCCAGTATAAAGCCCAAACACAATATTAGATGAAAATTGAAAGTACAACAAACCCCTAATGACAGAGAGGATCGTTGGGTGTCTCAATGGTATTTCAGTTTCCCTTTTCTCCATTTAAAGAAGATACACAATCACAATAACCAGTTTGATTTGTACTAACAAAAAGAATACCTTTTGTTATACAACACATTGTACAATAATTAAATTGATTTCCATCCCAAAAATAAAGAAAGAAAACAACCCATCCATATACACACAAAATTAAGGAGTGTTTTGTATGCCATTTCAAATAAGGAAATCACTAATAAAAATGTTTACTAAAATATCTGTTTTTATTTCGATTTAATGTATGCAAATTGAACCATACATTCAACTCACATGTGTTATGGGACGATGTTATTCAGGTTGGCACATGGGAAATACTTTCCCTATTCACCTCACTCCATTTCATGTTCCATATACCTAAAATCAATAGAAACCTCTGATGCTGAAACATTTATCTGGAATATTTTACGTCCATTAAATTGTTTTACAATTAGAGACAATGATTCAACTGAATTTCCTATCACCGTTTAAAATAGATACAAAATTGTCAAGGCATTCATACATTTGGGATGTTCAAAACAATGTTACATATAAACATTACGTTGTATTTTATCTTTTTTATTTTTGGTACTTTTAAACAAACTCAAACACACTAACTAAAAGGAGAGAAAATTTAGAACAAGAAAAAGCAAAAGTAAAGCATAAGATTTTAAAGAAATATTTACATATGCAAATCATTCTATTGTTGGAATAATATTCAAATTAAATTTTCAATGTTTAACGTTTTAATGGCATTAATATCACTCTACATTTTTCATTTTAAAATAAGGTAAACCTCGAACTGAAAATAACTTACTTATTGTGGGCCTAAGTAAATTTTCGAAATAAAATCAAAATACTTTTATGCTAAAATCTAGTCAAACAACGAATCAACATAAAATTTTAAAGTTTTCTGTCTTCCAAAATCGATAATAAGTTAAGTGATAAGTGTCAGTATAGTCCAATCCACCCCAAAGGCTATTCTTATTTCATTTTACCGTTCAACGGATTCAAGGATCAAGGGACATCAATAACGTTGATGAATTGAACAAATACATTGCTAACAGCTAGAAAATATGGAGAGATGTCTCATATGGAATTCTCATGAAACAACGATTAATCGAACATATCAAAACTGGGTACGATGATCGACAAATGAAATGAATATAAATGTTCATACTAATACCATCTAAACAGAAGAACATCCTCATATAACAGTTCAACAGAGACATTCGGTAAACTGTAATAAAACCGAATAGAATTGATATATGCGAATTTATGCATTCATATTTGTTTGTATAAAGAAAATCCATCAACTGATATTGCTACAAGTAATACATTTCCATTCATATTATGTGAATGCAAATCATCATTACCATAAAATATGGAAATGGAATTTTAGGTATTAGTCATGTCAACCAAATTTTCATATTAAATTTATTACATTCAACAACGATAGCATAATGGGAAACGATCAACAAATATGTGAGCATACATAACGGTGAAAATCAGTTATTCCTTTTTTCTCATTTTGTTATGATACCAAAATTAATGTGACAAATTTTTTCTGTTGTTTCTTCATTCTATTTAACCTTTTTCATTGCTCGCCGCCTCAAAGAGAATAAATTTCATTCTAATGAATAATTTTTGTATGCATATCGAAATTCCACTGAATATAATTTACATTATAAAATCCAATGGTATTTTACCTGTCATATTAAACCATTTAAGAATTTTAACCACCAAATATAAAAAATGTGTTAATTATCACCCAACGAAAAAAATAAAATGCTCCACCCAATAAAACCATCCATTTTAATCGGATTATTCATTGATGCGTTAAACTTTTATTAATTAAAACAACATCATTTGAATCGCGCCACAGAATTCTTCAATAAATCAATTATCACCGAAAAACAGTGGTACCAAGTACCAACCATCAATGAAAACACACAGATAAAAGTTCAGTAAATCCTTGTGATAATGACAAAAGCATAAAGAAACCCCAACGAAAAATAAATAAAAATGAAAAGAAAAACCATTGAAAATACAAAATTTTTGGTTCAAATATATTCTTCTTGTACAATTTCCCAGTAAGAGTCTTTAACAGAAAATCTCTAATACGACAATCATAAATTAGAAAAGTTTCATCATTTTACTCTGCCGATGGCAGTTAAAGACCTCACACAATATTCAAGATTGGTCCTCTTTTGCTTCATTCATTTCTGCTGTCTTTTAGTATTTCTGTACAAACAATAAAATCAAAATCAGACCTATCATTCCGTATGATACGATTAAGGAATCTTAATTATATATTAAGATTCGCACGCACAAATCTCTCAGTCCACCCCATCAAATATATAAAAACATTTGGACATATAAATCACTTCATTTGTGGGTGACATCCACCTTAAACCACCGTATAATCTCTTTGCTGTTTTAGTAACCACCAAACAAATATTTATTCGAACCTATAAAAATTCCATTGAAACATGACTAAATCTATGTGGAGGTGGTAATAATTTCATCATTGATATTCCAAATACCAATTGAGATCAATTAGACGACATAAACTGTCTTCAATGTGAACGTATACACACACATACAAATTAAATATGAACCCAAAAAGTTATTGCTTAATTCAATGAACTTCATCCTGAGCAACCAGTAGACGTAACAAAAGTTCTCTTCCCATCACATTTTTATTATTATTTCTCAGTAATTGATAATCTGTAATAACAGTGGATTTCAAAGTTAGATAAATCCATGGTAGAACATAAATGATTTTCATAAAGTCTCATGTTGAAGTTCTCATCAAAATCCTTATTATATTTCTGGTAAGTTAATATCGGTTACAAGGAAGTAATTCAATCCATACCTTATCCACAAAAAAAAGGTAGTCAATCACACAATGGTGTAAGAACTGAAATAAAAAGAATCGCATTGCCACAATCTTAATATTCATCATGGGTACCATTCGGTAGCGCATGATAAAAATATTGATATATTATTAAACGGTAACAAAATAGGATGTCCGTTAACCCAAAATTCCGGTTAAATATGAACTCTCTCTTTCTACAAGAACTAAAGAAAAGTACATTTTTATTTTGATTTCGATTGAACGAGAACTTTTTCTTTTCACCACTGTTGTCTGGGTATCAGATATTGGTCAATCGGCCTTCATTTACCACCCCTTTATAATATTGGTAGTGTGTAATGAATTGTAACAATTTATTGCCTGATAGTGGTGATAGGGTTTTGTGGATCAGTCGGAAACCACCATTCAAATGGAAAATTGTATTTGAAATATTCCCCCCCGAAACTGGACAACAAAAAAAACGAAGATAATTTAAATGGTTGAAGAATAGGTCCGTGGCCTAAGGAATACTGTTAAATTGTTACTTTTTGTCTGACCATATTGTCGGTTCATGCCAATTTATCCGTAGAAAATATGGCACATTTTATAGATTTGACTTCCATTCTTATTTGATTTTTTATTCATTGTATTCAACATACTTTAATATTCTATGATATTTGTCCTTGATTTAAGGTGGTTTTTACTCTATTCTGTGTTGGATTTATTTTCGGATAAACTTGTATCAAAGACAACATCTTGTTTGTTTTTTTTTTCTCATTTATTTCTAACTGCGACATTTTTATTTTAGTATGTTTCATTTAAACACATAATTCAGGATCTCCAAGGTAATTGGTCTCATGTCAAATAGCGGAAATGTTAAAAATTCTTTTATCTACTTTGTGTTTAATATTGAACATTGAATGAAATCAGTAGCAACAAAATAAATGTTTTACTTAATGCTATTAATAAATGATGCGTCATTTTCATGTGTTCCGCAACAAATACCGTTGTGGGATTTATGTGAGGGACATAAATGAACATAAAATAGACCATCGGTGTAAAAGAAGTGGAAAGAAAAAAGTTTTAACGTTAAAAAAGCAATCTTGAAATTATTTAAAATTTTAATTTATGTGCCATCAAACCATTCAAGTTTTACCTATCGCAAAATCACTCTGAACAAAGAAAAAAAAATGTTATTGATTTCAAATTGTGAATTCGTGTACCGAAAAATCGGTGAAAACTATAAAATAAAACCGTTGACTATTCAATTTCCCTTATCATTCTGTGCACGTTGAACTAGTTGAAAGCAGAGTTTATAGGAACTCATAAGAAGTGTGAAAATTTCCTATTTCCTGTTTTATATGCGTCACGCTATGACAGAAAGGACTCAACTTTTAACGCAATCCGAACACAAAAAACATTAGAAATAAATAACCAGTAAAAATTATGTGTATGTGTGTGTGTGTGTTTGGATATGACAAGAGAAGCATCCCGTTCAGCAAATGGCATAAAATTTAATTTTCATGGATGATAGTTTTTCTGGATCCGATTACCATCCACCCATCAGAGTCAACACTTTTACATAAATTCAAATAGTTTAGTTTACCATAAAATGCAAAATATCAACTGTTAAAAGGTGATAGTTTAAATGTTACCCGAGCCAGTGGTTTTATATTGTCATATGTAAAAGAATACAGTTGTATAAATGGTATACAGGTGCCAAGTATGATTAAATAATCCATTAAGTGATACCGTTTGGTCATGTATTTCAGCAATTATTATTCTGTTTTTTCGTAACCATATACGATGTCCTTATTAAATTAAAAACGATAATTGCACATGATAGTAACAAACATGAAAAAAATAAACTTTAAATTGATTATTGATGTAAAGTGGTCGGTTGTTGAGGAAATTAAATTTTATCTCAGCCAAAGTAACTTTTTTTTGCATTTTAATTGGTGAGAGCCTGAGAGGAAAAATAAATTGTATTGTACACAAATTAAAAGGAATTAAAATAGCAGTGGGATAACAATATCCAATGTCTGCGTGATGCATCCTACACGAAAAATGGATTTAAATTAAATTTACTGTTTCCATTGAATTTTCATATGCATAATGTCGTAACCAGAAGTACGAATCGAGAATTGAACTTAAAAAAAAATAGAACTTTTGATAATATTCATGGGAAAGAAAGAAGAAATTGTAAAGAGAGTGGAACTAATAACTGAGAAACCTAATATGACTAAGAACTTGATAGAAGACTTTGACCTGATAAAGATGGAGGGACCTGATATGAATGATGTGGTGGTAACTTTGGAACGTGAAAATTACGTCACGACCAGAAGAGCGGAGACTCACAATGGACAAAAATGTTTCGTCTTCTCGAAATCATTACAACTTACTGATTGGAACAATAAATACGATTAATTGAAGAAGAAATTGTTACTGTCGAATTGAAGTCAGTATAATTACATTTAATTTATAAAATTATAACGAAATTTGACTAACCAGAATCTCACCGTGGCCGATTAGCACGAGTCATTTTGCATCCATATAACACATTATTTCACTATCACAATACAAATTACACTTCACAATATTTCGATCACATTATAAATTAGACTTATGTTCAATTACAAACACTATTCTCACATATTTAAATATTTTAAATTACTTTAATTTAAATCAAGTACTCGTCGGCAAGCAACTTTTTCAAACAGTGCTCAATCCGTATCAAAATGGAGGGGAATTAAAAATGTGTTCAACTGTGCCCACAATCAGCTGTTTAGAGGTAAAATAGAGGCATAAAATAGAGGTAATCCATTGGATTCAAGAGAAGCTGCTTTTGGCTGCAAAATAAATTGTAAATTTCAGAAATTAAACCAGAAGTTAATTAATCAGTCTGTTTTTAAACATTTGATTGAATTGATAGAAACTTATTTGAATAATCAAAAGTAAAATTGTACAGTAATTGGTTTTAGACAGTATTTTACATGTGAGATAGCGTAAAGTAGTAAATGTGTAAATCCACTTTGTGCGAGCCTCGCCTAATAATATCAATTGTTTGTAGTTTTCTAATTGTAATTTTTTAATAATCTAAGTGCATAAAATCAAAATAAATTAACTCTAAAATGAGTTCGAAAGATAATACCAAGAGTTTGTTGAAAAAATTTTTCATGTCGGCCAAATCATCAGGTAATTATGAGTTGCATTAAACTTTGGTTCGTCACAATTTTACTGATACTATTAGCGTTATCAATTGTTTACAGGTTCGACAGCGCATCAAGAGCCGTACGTGTTACCAAACGAAATGATTCACAGTTTAACCCCGGAACAGCCGGTGTCCTATCGATGCAGGACCTTGTTACAATTTACCGATTTTTTGGGCGCTACCTCTAATCCCGTGAATCTTGATACGGTATGTAGCCGCTAGCAATCTAATCAATATGCATATTCATTTGTTAAATTATTGATTGTTTTAGCATACGATTGGAAAACTATGTGAAATCACAAAGGATCTCTTATTGAGTAATAAACAGGCTGATCAACGACAAGTTGTTTTTAATTTTTATGACAAAATGATATATACTCAATACGAAGGACTGTCCTTGATTTTGCGACAATATTTCTACAATCTCATTGAAACCCATGCTATACCCGAAGATTTGCCTTATCGGCTTCAGTTGCTAGGTACCCTTACACAAAATGGTAAAGTAATAACCCATTTTGAGGATAAAATTGGTCCATTCATGATTAAATGGGCACCCGAAGTAATTAATGCTGGATTCATATGCGACTATTTGGATTTAGTTAAAAATTTAATCAATTTCAATTCAGCACACTTAGACGAAAGTGTGATTATTGGATTCGTACAGTGAGTATTAGCAATACGAATTATATTAATCTTATTTAATTTACAACATTTCATCGTTGTAGAATTGCTTGCAATCGGAGTGTCTCGGACGTGGAATCACAGATTATATTAAAGTGTCTTGATGTATTAGACATTGTCCTGTGCTACTCGAAAATTCCAACGGAAACACTACCAATGTGCATTGTAGCATTGTGTCGTACTGTGAATGTTGAAACTTACTTAGATTCGTCGTTTAAAATTATGAAACATTTGTTGGGGACACCCTTGGGTTACGCTACAATGCTTCAGATGTGTAACTTATTGAACGAGTGGAGTTTATATTCATGCGATGAAACATTATTACGGGGTGCTGTATTCCATATCATAATGGGACTATGGTCAGTAAATAACAATGTGATTCCAACATTTCGAAAATATCCTACATTTGTGCTGAGATCATTTCTCAATGTGTTACAATGCGAAAAAGTAATTGTCACTTATGAAGTGATTTTAAGTGTACAACGGATAATTAATAAAACTGGTAGAGAATTGACTGAATCATCTTGGGATATCATTTGCGAGATTCTTGAGAGTATTGCCAACAACATTAAATTTTATGGTAAATCATAATTGAACTATTATTGAATTTCACCTCAATTGATATTGTTTGATGATTTTAGAGGAAAATGGTTTAAAGAAAGACCATATTGTGCAGACGAGTTTCCATGACACGATCACGATGATTGAACAAATGCTGCAATCCAATGATATTTGTATAAATCTAAACAAATTTTATTCATTGATTGAAAAGGTATCGGACGATAGACCAGAGGCTTCTGTACGTAATCTAATAAATTACAAGTCAGCGAAAATATCACCAACTCGATTAAATTGGCTGTCTGATTTACAAGCCTTCATGGAACGATTTTATTATTCTTCCCATTTGGCAATTCGTCACGAAGCAATTAATAGCTTAGCCATGAAAATAAATATGTATCGGTATCCATATGAAGACGAATTATTGGATAAAATCGTGATACCGACATTTAGTAAAATTCAAAAAGAAAAGAATATTTCAATAAGAAAAGCTGTTGGACTATTGCTGATTGATTGTCTGATTCATTGCGACACAAAACGATGCTATGATATTATAGATATCCTAGAAGCGGTAAGATTTGTATATAATTATTTTATTGAAGATGCTCTTTACCGTTGAATTTTTAGCTCTTACATCGAGTAATAGTTTCGAAAGAGATGGAATATGACGAGAATAATAAAATTGATATATCTGATGCGATTGCTGTTGTCGATGGACTGATCGAAGTATACTATTAAATTGCATACGTATGATATGAATGTAAATCAAAATATCTTATCTTTTAGACGTTCAAAATTAAATTATACAGACTACCATCTTCGATTGCTATTAAAATTTATACAGCATTGATAATTCATTTGGAAGAGTACTACACAACAAAACCACATAGATTCCATGTTGATGGACGAATAAGAACGAAAATATTGATCTGGATGTTAGCAGCCAGAGCAAATGCTGATTACCATATTGGTTATCCAGACGATAATGGCAAAATTATTTACAGCCATTATTTAGGCATTGACGTGACGAAATCATTGCATCCATTGCCTCCTATGCAGAATATACCACCAAATATGTTACCACAAGCACATCCGGCTGAACCCGTTCAACCAAATGAACAGGCACAGTCAGGAAGTAATTACTATACTACAATATCAATTCGACGTGGATGTGAAACTATAATACGATGTTTAAGAGATGAACACGGTAAGATCAATTGATTCATCAGAAATCAAATGATAGTAATTTTTCATTTCTCTTAGATTGGAGTACAATGCAAGTAGTACTACAAACATTACCGTTAGTCATGCAGAATAAGGCTTTAATCCAAGGCAATGACATCGCTAGCATGGGAAAAACGTTAGTCTCAACTGTATGTTGGTCAATTTATTTTCAACTTAAGGATAAAATTTATCTAATTTCGTGTAATTACAGTGTTCTGCCAAGAATGCTGTTGAGCGTTTTCCTGGCGGTCCCACTGCCTTAGATTTCCATATAATGATTTTGCCGGTGATTGCGAGTCTGATACCATATCAACAATATTGCGAACAAGGTGTTCAGAAAACATTGATCGATACACTAAAATCAGCTTTAACATATTCACGACAACCAAAGACTTGTGTACAGGCGTTCACTGTAATGGTTCTGGAAGTGCCCGACATATTGTTCCGATACTTACCAGAGGTGTTGTGTGAAATGAGCAAAATGTCAAACACGAAGAACGTATCAATTCCGGTTCTTGAATTTTTATCCAGTGAGTAATCTACATTCACTAAGTTTAATTGCTTTAATCTAATTAGCTAATAATTTAAATTTAAATTTACAGCGTTAAGTCGATTACCAAATTATCGATTCACAAATTTCATATTGACGCACTATTTATACGTATTTGCGATTATCTTACCTTATACAAATCCATTTAAATATGATCATTACACGGTTTCATTGGCCCATCACGTAATTGCTGGATGGTTTTTAATTATCCGATTAAATTTAAGAAAAAAGATAGCAAACTACATCATATCTGTAAGTTGAAGTACTTAAAATTTTATGTTTAACAATTTAATTATTATTTCGGCAATATTGTAGGGTTTACAAACATATATTCAAATGCCATTTGAAGAACATAAAAGCAAATTTGATTACCAAGTACGCAGTTCATATCTAAACGAAGATTCATCAAATCGAAAAAGAAGTTCTAGTTTAACGGAGCAAGGATCACGTATGAATCGTGATCGACAAGTACCACGACAACCTGCAAACTTTACTTATGATCCGGCCATTTATAGTTTTCATATGGAGTTGGCGGATACGTGTATTGATTTCCTTACCAGACATACTTATTCTCCTTACTCAGCGGTACCAAAACGGTAATATTTCAGCTCCACGTGATTACTCTGTTTGTTAATCGATTGAAATTTTATTTTAGCATGCCATCAACAGAATTTCTATTAGCTGGAGGACAATCTTGTACTTGGCTGGTTGGAAATAATCTCGTAACGATTACAACTAGTCGATGTTCCGGAGTTACACAACAGAATATTTTGTGTGACCGTTGTTCATCATTTTGTAAATTAAATTTGGATAGTTCAAATAATTCAATGACAGCACCCTTATCACCTGAAACAACCTCAATTCATGCGGATAGTGAATCTGCTGGAAGTCGTCGCTATACAGCAGGAAGTTTACGTCACAGTAATGCCCAAGAAATTGAAACACCGGATCTAATGAAGAAACCAGTTGGACGGGTGAACCAATTCAACTTTGATAAATCTCAAACGTTAACTTCAACGGATGGACATGTTAGCAGCTCATCGGGTTCTATGGAGGAAATCATGAGACGTGGTAGCAATCCTGAAGCGTTAGATAACAGCGAACTGGGATCATCAAAAACTGATTTGGGTGGTTTAATGAGCACTCCTGGATCGTTAGCTTCGGTGCAATGCAGTTCAAATCAATCGAGTACTTCAAATAAAATTGCATGTGCGTGTGCTTGTAATGGATGGGCTGAAATTCATATAAGACGTGCAACCGGTGTTACATCATGGTCAATGCGAATTCAAAATCAAATTGCATACAATTCATTAAATGGTGATTTCTATCCATCACATGATATTATCAATTTATTTATCCCATCGGTGGGAGGCGGAATATTTGGTAAAGATTTCTTGGACGAGGATTATGAAGATGACCTAACAAAGGTGAAAGAGATAAAGTTATTGGAGACGGGTGAATTACGAAAGAAACAACTATCGACTGATACTTCAGTCTCATTTGAGTTGAGGTCGCGTGATGATGATGAAGAATCTGTGTCACAAACAAAGTCTTCTGAACCAATGAGTCCTGAAAATAGTCGGCAAGTACGTATAGCTAGTGGCTCATCTGGTCCAATTGACATACCGAAACAAGTGGTCACTACGCCTGCAGATAGTTGTTTGGAGATAGATGACACTACTGAATTTGAGGAGAATGTTAATTATGATGATAGAGATGGTAGATCTAATCGAAATCCTGTACGTCGGGTCAATTCAAGTCCAGAAATGAATTCTAACTGGCGTCATCCTTATAATTTGCCAAAGAATGTTAATGTTCCAACAAGCAACAAGGATGAAGCCGAAACTGAACAACAAAAGAAGAAAAGTTTCTCACGAGTTAGTTGTGAAGCAATTCCGGAGGAAATAGCTGGATCAACACCACCAAGTCAAGGAGCAGACGGCCAAAAATATATGAAACAAAATGTTCAATCCAGTTTGGCATTGACTAGTAAAGATTCAACTGAATCGAATCCGTCTACTTCTTCGGACGGTGCTTCTCAATCAGCATTGCCAAGGAAACAACATTCTGCCGACGAGCCGATTATTAACAGTCATAATTCTTCAATGGAATCGACCACCTCACCTCAATTGACACTGAAATTACCGTCAAATAAAGTAACGTCGAAACCGCCTCAATCACCCACTCCTCTGTCACCACGAATGTTACGAAGCATTGATAATCCTTTAAATTCTAAATATTTGAATAACATGGACTACAATCAATCGCAGCCAAGAGGTCGATCACAGACAATTTCGGTGATTCGTGAACATTCATCGAATGCTGCCTGGATCAATCGATTCCCAAGTGAGTATTCTTTGGCACAATATTTTTGTGAAGAGATTGTCATAACAAAATATTGTTAAATTTCAGACACTGCTTCCTCAAGTAGAGATCGTCAATCTACCGCACCCTTAACTTATAAACCAGCGATAAGCCCAAGTTTTGTATTTCTTCAAATTTATCCAACGATTCACGCTATGTCACCAGAACGTCCTCTTCTCGTATCTGATTCAATGGCAATTTCAATAAATGTACTGGATTACATTCCGCCATTTGAAACTCATTCAATTGGTGTCTTGTATATTGCGCCAGGACAAACACACAACGAAGTTGAAATACTAAAAAATCGTTATGGCAGTGATCGTTATGCTGAATTTTTGAAGAATCTGGGTACTTTAATTTCTCTTAAAGATGCAAAAGAAAGGAATTTCTTTATCCCATTGGAAGCAGGATGTGACGGCCAATTTGGTTACGTTTGGCAAGACGAAATAATTCAAGTATGTATTTTAAATCATTTAAGTTAAATGCTAATTAGTGTTTACATTGAAACGTGATTTGAATCAACAGGTAACATTTGATGTGGCTACAATGATGCCAAACGATGATAGAGATTTAAATTGTGCCAAGAAAAAGAAACATATTGGAAATGATTTTGTATCAATTATTTACAATGACAGTGGCATGGAATATAATTTGAATACGCTATCTGGACAATTTAATTATGCTTGTGTTATAATTGAACCATTGGAACTAAATTCGAATCGAATCTATGTACGTTGTAAGAAGGAAATAACTCACTATAATCAATTTGATGAACCAAAATTGGTATCTGATGGTAGTGCGCCACTGCTAGCACGTCAATTGGCGTTGCACGCAAATGTTAGTAATTTACATGCTTAATATAATTATACAAATCTATTTACCTTAACATTGTCCATTTAATTGTAGCTGGCATCTCGTGTATACCAGAGTTTGCAGTCTCAGAAACAGGGACCGTATGCATCTAATTGGTTAGAGCGTTTACGACAAATTAAAAGAATTCGTGCATCAGTAAGACATCTACAATTGTATTTAATTAAGAAGATTGAGATTACATTAATTTATTTTTTAGTTGGTGGAGTCTTCATTGAAAGAAGCAAAGAATTTACCGAATCAACAGTCCGGAAGCAGTGGTACTGTTAATGCAACATCCAATCCAGATCTGAATGAATCAAAACATGTTCTAGGCGATTTTACCACATACACTTCGTAGTGCATAGCTTATTGTTCACTGTTACGGATTTTACAACTTTTATAATACACAGTAAGATTCATTTTGTATAGCTTTAAGATCAATAAACGATTATTAGAATATTTGAAATTATTATAAAATTTATTTATCCGACATCTTATCTTATCTTATGTGAGGATGAATAGACAATGAATTAAAATTTAAATACATCAAAGCTAATGGTATGTTTATTATATCGTATAATTTAAATCAATTTGATATTGCTATTGTTTTCAGAACATCATTGAATTCTTATTTACGTATTGGGCGATTAAGGCTATGAGATGCAACAGTTAAATTTAAAAAAAAAAATTGTGATGTCTATTATCGTTTATTCCGAATCAGGGAATACCATTCGTAATCTTCTCTTTTCGATTGATGTTAATGGACGTTCTAATAACTCAGTATCAGTTGATTCAACACCGTTTTCAAATAAACCTAAGTCTGGGAAGAGAATTTCTAATTTAGCTCTTGATTCAGGACTTAATCTTTGCTCTGGATTTCCTAAAACACAAGACCATGTTGAACAGCTGCATGGTGGTTGAACTGGTGGGCATGGTTCTGGAGGACAAGGGGTGGTTATAATTGGAGCGCAAGTGGTGGTTGTAACTGGAGCGCAAGTGGTGGTTATAATTGGAGCACAAGTGGTGGTTGTTGGTGGTGTACAAGTTGTTGTGGTGCAAGTTGTTGTAGTACAGGTTGTTGTGGTGCAGGTAGTTGTAGTACAGGTTGTTGTGGTGCAGGTAGTTGTAGTACAGGTTGTTGTGGTACAGGTAGTTGTTGTACAGGTTGTTGTTGTACATGTAGTTGTTGTACAAGTTGTGGTTGTGCAGGTAGTTGTGGTACAAGTAGTTGTTGTGCAAGTGGTTGTTGTACATGTAGTTGTTGTACAAGTTGTGGTTGTACAGGTAGTTGTTGTGCAAGTAGTTGTTGTGCAAGTAGTTGTTGTGCAAGTAGTTGTTGTGCAGGTTGTGGTTGTGCAGGTAGTTGTTGTGCAAGTGGTTGTTGTACAGGTTGTAGTTGTACAAGTGGTTGTGGTACATGTAGTTGTTGTACAAGTAGTGGTTGTGCAGGTTGTTGTTGTGCAAGTGGTTGTTGTACATGTAGTTGTTGTACAAGTTGTGGTTGTGCAGGTAGTTGTGGTACAAGTAGTTGTTGTGCA
>JXOR01000898.1:37540-188517 GCA_001014335.1 Coboldia fuscipes
GTTGTTGTGCAGGTAGTTGTTGTGCAGGTAGTTGTTGTGCAGGTAGTTGTTGTGCAAGTGGTTGTGGTACATGTAGTTGTTGTGCAAGTGGTTGTTGTACAGGTTGTAGTTGTACAAGTTGTTGTTGTACATGTAGTTGTTGTACAAGTTGTAGTTGTGCAAGTTGTTGTTGTACAGGTTGTTGTGGTACATGTTGTTGTGGTACATGTTGTTGTGGTACAAGTTGTTGTAGTACATGTAGTTGTTGTACAAGTTGTTGTAGTACATGTAGTTGTTGTACAAGTTGTAGTTGGTGGTTCACATGTTGTAGTTGGTGTTTCACAAGTGGTTGTTGTATCCCATCCATAATAGCATGGACAACCATCTGGACCACATGGATCTGGCAAACCACCTACACATGTTTGGCTATCACATTCACATCGTACATTTGATGGAGCATCACATTTATTTGTCATTGAATTGAAGATCATATCACTATCACAAATAGCTGACCGTGGCTGACCATCAATGCAGATGAAATAATTTCTACATCCTGATGCATAATCCACTAAATATTGTCCATTTTCCATTCCAACACAACTCTGAATAACACAAAATGTTTATTATGAAAAGAAAAACAATTTCAAAAATTATCAACCGTTAAAACTTACTGGTTGAATATAACGGACTGCAATTTTTCTCGTTTTTCCAATTCTGTCTTCTAATCGACATCTTCCAGTTGGCTCAGCACAGGCCTTAATATTAAACAAAAAAAAAGATGATGAATAAATTATAAATCCAATGATTCACAAGCACACGATTAACATCAAACTAATTGGTCATAAAGTATATTACCATTTGGTCAGCATCAAATTCTAATCCATTTGGGCATGTTAATGTTATCAATTCACCATAATTATCACATTTGTAATACTTTTCACACTCATAATCATGTGGTATTAATGGGGTATTCTCATCAAGTGAACAACGAGCATCCCTAGCTTGAATGCCATGTAACAGGCATAAAGCCACAATCGAGGCCAACACTATAAACAGGAAAGTATAATCATTGTAATTAAATCATTTTTTTGTTGTTATAAATGCTCTCCTAATAATCCAATTTTTAATTTGTTGTTAAGATGAATTAATTTGTAATCCTTTTTTTTTATTCTTTGGTAAATGAAATAACTTTTAATTGCATATCCAAAAATTGTGAAACTAAATTAACCAAACTTATAACTAATAATAATTAAACTATAGAACACACCTCTCATATTAATATTATTGAACAAATGATTCACGTTGGTTCACTCTTACTGAACAATGTTCGCTAGAAATGTCCCGAAAGGAAACTGATTGATGCATAATTCACTGGCCATCTTTTATACCAAAAATTAAAATCGATTTTGATTTGATTCAAATTAAATGTTAAGTGAATTTAGTTTTGATATTCATATTGATAAGATAATTATTATTAAATTAGACTAGAAGCAATTAACTGATTATTTATCGGTGTTCTTTTGTACAAAAGAAGAAGATATTTAAACAAAAAAAAAAAATAGGGGGTTTCAACTGTTCATATGAACTCTAAAGTAGAATTTCATGGTCTCTGTTATGACCGAGTTATAAATTATCTATACCACTGGACTCATCATTATATAATGAATTGTATGTTTAACTAATATGATAACATTTGTTCCACTATACCGATTTTATCGTTGACAACATAGTAACGTAAATTATCATAACGTTCTAACAAAACTGCAAGAATTGCAACATACGGTGATATCGGCAATAGACCATCCAACGATTTTAAACTTTTATCAATGTTGTAAACGTTATTCATAATTAGATTAAATCATGATAAACAATTCCAGGAACTGCAAAACTCAATTGATCAATGAAATTGAATTTCCTCTATTATTTCAATTGAATTCATAAGAATAAGGAAGTGTAATATTATTAATTAAGTATAAATTTTTATTTCTAATCAAGTTAACAGGTATTTACAGTATATCGTTTAACATAAGAATTTAATATTTATAAGTAAATGGTTTCTTATAAGGTTGAGCTTCTTCGGATTCTGATGAAGAAGAATCAGAAGAAGATGATGAATCGGAAGAGGACGATGAATCAGAAGAGGATGATGAATCAGAAGAGGATGAAGAATCTGAAGAGGATGACGAATCTGAAGAAGACGACGAATCAGACGATGAAGATGAATCCGATGATGAAGACGAGTCCGATGATGAAGAAGAATCAGAGGATTCAGAAGATTCGGACGATTCAGATGAACCGGATGTAGTTGTTTCTGGTTCCCATGTTGTTTCAGGTTCTTCAGTTGGTTCAATTGTCACTTCTGGGTCCGTAAAAGGTTCATATTCTTCTGAACGAATCGTATCTTTTACTTCCAATTCATAAGTCACTTTTTTCCTAGGTGCTGCTTCAATAGCAACACTAGCAGCAATTATAAATGTACACACCAAAAGAACTATTAAAGGATTAACAAAATTAATTAATTTTCTTGGGAAAAAATTTAATTTCTTATTAATTATTACCTTTCATTTTAAAATTAATTTTATTATATTCTGAGAAATTTTTTTTTTTTAAAATATTTTAACTGTCGTTAGTTTGCTTTCCACTGACTAAATAGTTAAATAGAATGGTTTAGTTCAGGTATTTATATAAAAAAATTATTAAACCAATTGTATGTAATCAGTTTAAAATCGCGATAAGCAAATCACATAATACATATTTAGATAATCCACCTAGAGTACTGAAACATCAAACAGTAATTATATATTTATAATGGCATTAAAACATTTCGTTCGTCACACGAAAGTTGTATACAGATAATTTTAAAGAAAAAAAATTTGTAATTGATTGGTAAATGAACGTAAATTGTTGTTGTATATTAATGAAAATAGTATTTTTTTGTTAAAAATAAATATCACGAGACTAAATTAATCATCTTTAGAGTATTATTGTGTATTATCGTCTAATTAAAGGTGAAGTACTTGACAAATGAAATGGATTAATTTAGATGATTGTGGCCCTATTATAGAATAAACCTGGAAGTGTGAAATAAAACAGTAGCAACATACGGTAGATGAAAATATTTAATAACAAAACATCTAAATGATTATGAAACAAATGAACAGATAATGTCCAAATCAAAGTTTTTTTTTTTTATTTTCGTTGGAACGAAAATTAAAGGTTACGGTTAATTAATATTGAACTAGTTAGTTAATACAATGATTCCATTTATTGATAATTTAATTTTTTTTTTTCATATTTCAATTGTTAGTGCCGCGCAGTTTTTTTTTAAATTCTTATCATACAGGTTTCTCTACTAAATGGTGACGACTGTTGATAAATTCACACGTTTTTATATTACCTGTTGAACAGATTGATTAATTGAATTTGAACTATTTCCTTCTGATATTTAGAAGTCAAATTTGTTATTTTTTAAATAGACAACTGCGATTCAATTAAATGGACTTGTGGACACTTGAAACATCTGTATATTGATAATGAACCAGAAATACTATATGGCATTTAGTGATAATGTAACAAATAGAAGTAGTCGGTTATAGTTGAAGTTCATAATTACTACAATTCTTTTATTAGCCAATAAAATGACGTTGAGCTGTTGTCTGTAATAGAATGAATAGTAACACTTTCAATGTATTTATCCGTTGTATTGAGAGTCATTCTTTTAAAATTTTTATTTAGTTTAATTGTTGATTTACTAACAAATACTATTTAAGTGTTAATTATATTCTTTTACCATTTTCATTTAATAATTACATTAATTAATAAATTTTATTTTAATTTAGTGTGTGTGTCTTTTAGTTTGTCTCCCCATAACAATCATTTTAAATACATTTTTTATCTGTTAAGTTTTCATTTACTAACAAAAATTTGACACACATGAATATTCATATCCAGCCAATATGATTATTCATGGAACTTTAATATAATTTCTTTTAATTAATTTAATGTTAATCATCGTAATAAACTTAAATTTTAATTAATTGATTTCCATTTAATCTCAACATTTAATTAATTTGAAAATGATTTATTATTTTAGTGTAATCCATATAAATTGTTCTATTAATATGTATATTGATTCACATAAAAGATAAATTCTGTTTTCTCTAATTGGAATTAATTTTTTTATTATTTTTCTTTTTAATTATTTTCACATTAATATTGATTTACATACTTCATTACTTTATTTTCATATTATTTTATATTAAGTTTTTGTGTATATTCGTCTCAAATGTAATGACTAATGACCAATTTAACAATATTATTAAACATTTAAAATGCATTCAGATAAAATAAAAGGACATAATTACCTTTCATCTTTTTGATTAATAAAAAAACAGAAAAAAGAGAATTGATTTCATATCAATCATATTTGTCAATAAATGTTGTTAATAATTTGTTTTCATGTTATTATGCATATCTTTTTAATTGTTTTTGTAGTCTGGATTTCATTTTTTTTTTTTCGGGTTGTTTGTTTCAGGTAAATTGTCTCTGAATGATATTTACATATAACAGGATGGACAATCTGTTGTTCATTTGTTCATTTTACTTCTTATCAATTTCACGTCAAAGAAACATATCGGAATCACATAATTGTTTTGTTTTTTTTTTTTTTTATTTTTTGGGAGGTATGCATTTCATTCATAATTTATTTCATGTTGATGTCAGACTGCAATTCTGTGGAACCGGCTAATGGTGAGAAAAATAATAGAAAAGTTCTGTTATTAAAAGACCATCAAAATTTTAAATTTTTTTTATTTAAATTCTTCATACCATTATCATAACTTCTTTTTCCGTAACCAATGGCTGTTCCAAGTCCATTGAAACTTGGCTTAAAGGGTACTCGACTTTCACGGTTTAATGGAAACATTGCTGAAAATCTAAGAAAAAAAAATTATAATTAAAATTCATGTTCCAGAATACCAGAAGGCATTAATTCTTTTTATTTCTTTTATAATAATTCATAATTACCTTCGTAATTTATTATATGCGTCTGAATTCATATTCGAAAATCTACTCATCTTTCCTATTAACATTTCACCGCTAGGTGCTTTACCTAGTACAATTATAATAAAACAATTTTTTAATATGAAATGATATTATTATCATTACCCTTTTTCAGTATATCTAACATTGAGTAGGTATAATGAGTAAGTATAAGAAAACCACATACCTTCAGTTAAATTGTTCAGTAGTTCGTTACGTTTTATTGAATCCTGTAATGATTGTTCCTTATCTGTTTCAGCTGATCCACCCAAATTACTGCAGAAAATTTATTAATCAATTTAATTAAATTAAATAATTATCATTGACTGACATAATAATACTCTTATACTAAGGGATTGTTTTAATTTGTTTTCATTGTATTACTATGTACATGAAACATAACTTACCTATCAATGTCTTCATCAAATTGCTTGATAAGGTTATTCAATGAAATACGCCTTTCCACATCATCATATGATGGATATTTATCTAAACGAGTTAGAATATATTACCAATTTTAATAATTAAATAATTAATGATGCATCATATTATATGTTATGGGTTGGCATTTGTTACATCACTCATAGAAATATTTTTACCGTAATTCAATGATGAGCCATCACGTTTACCAAAACCTACAGCTGTGCCCATTTTATCCAACTTAAAACGGTCTCTAGTTGATCGTGGCTTTGAAAAATGTGATCCTAACAGACCCCATGATCTAATTGGACCAGCTGATACCAGAGATTCAGAAAATACTGTAGCTGACAACACCACCAAAAATAACCATTTGTATCCCATTATTTCTGTAAATAAATGATAAAAACATAGTAATTAAAAAACCGTCTGGATTGTGGTAATCAATCTAAATGAAAACAAATATAAAGATTCACTACACCTTTCCATTAATTAATTTAATAAGAATTCACTTGAAACGAACTGACAATCAACTAATCTGTCATAGTGTTAATCTCACACGATTTACGCAACATCAATATCATTTGTTGTGTAAATAACATATCGAATTGATTGAATTAATTAGTGAACAATTTCCGATTATGATTGTTGATTTATGAATATTCTTATCAAAAATTTTCATCAATTGGTTCCGTTTATCGATGTCCATGTTAAGTACAGATGATTTCTATTTTAATCAATTGTAATTAAATGATATAAACTGTTGTGAGTGTGACACCAGCCACTTGATGTACACGTACTAGCATTTAAATAGAAACTTATCTGATTTAGAGTCACATTATGTGACTTTATCGATACCGAAAAACCCAGTGAACGCCTTAAGACGGAATTTAATTCGTGGTAAAGATACATAGATGGTTTTACAGGAAAAGTTATTTAAATAATGAATAATTTGTGTATGTCATAGTCAATTTAGTGAGTACACGGGTAATATTTATTCATTGTGAACAATCGCATGATATGACGATGATTTTAACTGATATATTGAATTTATGATGGGAAATTTATTTCAATGGGGGAAGTAGTGCACTTTCAATAAAGAGTATTGGTGACACCTGCACACATTTTTTATTTGTCGGGTGTAATCTTTTGTACTTCAGAGCTTTTATCATTTTGTTTGTCTATATGAATCGAGTTATCAGATGATTTGTAACTTTTTTGGAGGGTTCAAACCAGATAGAACGGAAATTCATAAAGAAAAAAATATTTCTTGTGAACACACGTTGAAATATTATGATTCTTTTAAGCATATTTGATTAAATTGAAGTGGAAAAAATTTCCAAAAGAATGCTATTCATTCTTAGAATAATTTTTCTTCATTTTTTGTTGGCTTTTCCTTTGAGTGAAAATTGAAATTGTTGTTCAGAGACTTAGAAGTGTGGTAATACCACAATATTAAGGAAATCGTAGGTTGATGAAATGTATAATTTTCATCTCAAATTTCCATTATTCGTTTGCTGTTTCGGCGGTGTTAAAACAAAAAGTTTACTCATTTTTATTTTCTCTGTGCCGGTTGCTGTTTTTTGTATTCTAATTCTATTACTGGGCCGCTGTACATCTTTTAATGTTAATAATTTTTACTTTAATGAAGTTTAACAGAAATTAAAATGATCAATTTCATAAATGTAAAATTTAATTAAATTATACTAGACTGTTCCAAGTTCTACATTTTACTAACGGTTTCCTAAAATTTGATCCCATTGCTCTCCAGGAAATCCATTAAATTGATATTCGCTTTGAGGGTAAACTTTTATTGCAGTTCAAATCCATTATACTCATTTAGTTTTTCGCATTTTTAACTAAAGAATATTTCGCTTGATTTATGATACAATTTATAGATGGATCCAATACTCTTCAAAAGATTTATAGCGACACAGTTTTCAATTGATAGTATACTTCTATGCAAGTGCCAAACTTGAAAGGAAATGTTTATGGTTAAACAAACTTTACAGGAAAGAAATTATTGAATGAAACTGATAAAAAACACTCATTAGTTATTCATTCATAAAGTGTTGAAATATTTGAATAAAATTCATTAGTTAATATATTCAACAATACCAAAGAATTGCTATGGTTTATTGATAACCAATTTACCTGTTAATTGATATGTTGATTTTTGATTTCCCGTAAAAAATTCCAATTTAATTTAATTAGAATTTTAGCTCTATAGATCAGTTCTTAATAATTTCCTAGTTATACGTATGTAGCTGCTAATAATTCATCAGAATAATAAAACAATTTACAAGAATCAAGATCTCATTGATATTATTATCTGATTGTTGAGCCAGTAACAAATAAAATTGACTACTACGGCGGCCAATACAAGATGCTAAACATAATTGTGCGCCATTTAACTATAAATGATTTTAAATTATCAGTTTACTAGTCGATTGCTCCCGATAACTGTTCTACAATGTTCTAGTCGGACATATCATTTGACGTGGGTGCGTTTAATTTAATCAGAATGTAGAAAAAAAAATTATTAAATAAATAGAATCACAAAAGAAATAATAACTGAAATCTTACGCAATCAAGGAACAGTTCAACTTAATAAAACAATCACACTCAGGTATTTGTGTGTAGCCGCAGAAATATAAAGAAGATTGGAAAATTCATCGTTTTAAAACACCATATGAGGTGTGTTCGCGTGTAAGTAAATTCTTATGTTTAACATAAAAGGACGCGATCGAACAAACATCAACATTTTATTTTATGGTAACTTGAGATAACCATTAATTTAATATTCGACAACGTCTATACTGCTATAGCCATGTATGAATTTGATATAATCGAAAATCAATGGCAAGTAACAAATAAGTGGAATTCAGTTTGCAATAAATTCAATTCTTTTTCTATATCACTATATGAGGAATGTGTATTGTAATCATACATTCTTTAGGGAAATTATTTTCTTTGAATTGTGTACATATTACTTGTATAACACTTGCAATTGGCTAAATAAGAGATTCATTTCGATGACGAATTATAATTGCTTCTTTGGTTTGAGAGTATACCATATAAATACCCATACATACCAATACCAATGTCTAAATACAATTATTAAAACATTTCATTTAATTACTCTCTAGTTATTCAAATTTTCAATTCTCTTTTCTCTTCTAAATTGTAGTTATCGCATCTGTTGAGTGTGATCTGTTCACACAGACGAGTGTTATACCCTGAAGGGTTTTATTTTTTTAATTTATTCATTCAAATAAATGTGTTTGATTATTTGTCAGTGATATTAGTTTAAATTGGTGAGTGTGTTGAAAAGTGTTCAATTTTAATTTTGTGTCGAGTGTTTGATTAATTGGTTTTAAGTGTGATATTATTGGATGATGTAATTAAACAGCAATAATGGTAAGTGATATTCAATACAATTATTATTACATTTTATTCCAATCTATGGACATATTCAGTTGATATTCTAATGAATCTGACGATATCCTATGTAACTATCTTATTCCAATGAATTTATTTGATTTGTAAAATGAAAATTATTCATTTCAACATAGAGTTACGTGTGTTATGGGTACTATTCTGTTTCACTTTTATATTTTTTATGCGTATGCTTGTTACCGATTGCTTTGAAATTTGATGTACCATTTAAAAAATTCGCATTTCGTTTGATGAAATAACGAAAAACAAAAAGTTCAAAACCAAAATCAACAATTGAACTATTCTATCCATTGACAAGTGGTATCGCTATTGCCTTTCAGTTCATCTAAAACATTGGAAAATCCAAATTCATCTAAATTGGAATTCGTCAAATTTACCTCAAATAATAACGTAGAAAGTTTCAAAGAAAATAGACTTTGGCGACTGTAAAATTCACCTTATAGAATTATCCGTTTATCTTCTCCTTTTTTGGGGAAAGATATTAAAAACAAAAAGTAACTTTTGGTGGGTTACCTTTTTAAATGAATTAACGTTCGAATAAAATTGTAAAAAGCTATGAAACGCAACGCACGATAAAAAAAAGTTTTCTTCTATTTGACTTTTTATTTGACCACGTTCGGTGTTGTATTTTCCCCGTAAAATACTTCAATAGGTATAATCTGTTTCAAATTATCAACAATTAAAAAAGGTGTACACCTGATAATAGATTTGAATTTCTCGTGTTGAAAGTTAACTGACAGTAAATGGTGGGCTCGGACACGAAGTCATTTTTTAAATAACTCCAGTACATTAAAATTCAAAGGGACTTTTCACCTGAATCCTTTGAGTAATTCTACACCAAACTGATTCTATTTTTGTATACATCAAGGAGGTTAATTTTAATGGAAAATTAGGAGAGACGCGCTATCAATTATCAGCAATTATCTGTTGCTCATGGGATATTAATTATTAATAGTCACTGTTTTTCCTAACTCTTTGACTATAATTAAATGACTGATGTACCCAAATGAACTGTCATCAGTTATCTCTATTGTGGACACTTTATTTTATTCTACGTATTACATTTAATGTACTTGTTGAATTTCAATTCAATTTACATCTTTTAGTTGGCTGCGAACGTAAACGCAATACCATAAATTGTAGACAGTAAGACCACATTAAAATAAAATAAATGTGATCCATTTATTAGTTAGATTCTTATCAATGTTAAATCTTTATTATATTTCGGATATCTACGATAAACTGTAATCGTAAATGACTATTTTAAGATTTACGATAAATGCAAGTATTTTAAAGATGAAAATTAAAATAATAGAATCAAAATAAAAGAAAAATAGAAATACGTTTGATCGAGATAATGTGAAATGTCTTCGTTTTACTAATAAATTTATTTAATAAGTGGGAGTTCTTGATATTAACTAGAAATAATATACGAAATAACCATAACCATAAAAGATGATGTTAAGTGTAACGATAAAAATTGCATCATCGCTCTAACTTTAAATTCTACCACAATTCCAACATAAGAAGGAAAAAGCGAAATTATAGAATGCGAATTTATAAGGAAGTCATTCAATTTACAACTTATAAAACTGACAGCAACTAAATGGATATCATAAGCCATCTTTTTTCTTAAAAAAAAACTTTCATGTCAGATTGAAGTCATTATAAGAATAATGCGAATAAAAAGAGTGAAAGAAGACATAGGACAAACATAAAATTCCAACATAAGTTTGTATGCAAATGTAACAAAGTCATAGAATAACATTGTTTAGGTCCATTTGCTATTTATCATAAACCATAAATGAAAAGTAATGGGTGGCAATGGTGAATCCCCCAGATTTCATTTGACGTAGCAAACGGCTCTTTAAATGGCTAAGTTCATCTCTGCCCATTCCACCAAAAAGATTTAATCATTTCTTTCTTCCCATGTTTTTTTTTGGAAAAAAAATAAAATAGAACTAGTACGTAAGTCTAAAGATGACATCAAGTCAGAATGTAGAAAATAAAAAAAAAATAAAGAAATTGATAAGCTGTTTTATTGTCAACATGAATTGCGTTCAACGCAGCGGGTGAGAAGTTAAAAATTTTCATAGACAATATTAAGAACATCCTAGATGGGGTCCTTTTAACATTTTTAATTTAGCCACTTGAGATTTACTTTCATTCATGTTTTCTTTTAACGAACAATAAGAAAAAAAAATTGGAAATATTTTCGTTCTTTTCAATGTTTTTCGTTGCTATTTTTCTGGACCAAAAGATAATAGAGAAAGGAATTGTTAGAATCGTCCTACGCATTACATGTCTACAAGCAATGGTTTTATACATTGAATTAAAAGATAATAATTAAAGGATAATGGCTAGGTTAATACCATTCCGGATAGAGAAAGACGTTAAAATAAAAGTTCCATTTTTAAAATCAAACACGAACGTCTGCAATTTCTATTAATTAGTATTACATACTTCTCGCTACCGCAAAACTTACTTTCATGATTTGATTGCTTTTTAAAGTAAATATTAGTTTCTTCTACTCAACCAATGAAATTGTATGTGAAATTATTTATATTGCTCAGTAATTTTATTAATTTCATTGTACTATATCTGAGGACAAAATGCTATTAATATAAAACATCCTAATAATTAAATGGTATTATACAATACACTGTTATTGTATAATATCATTCACCAACAAGTGGAAATATTAAATTTTATGCTTATGGCACCGGAAACAGGAAGTGTACCAACAGAAAACGATATTAAACAAAGTTCAATATAGAAATATAAATCATTTTAGCGCAATAACTGATTAATATTAATGTTACATGACATCCCAGTTTAAATAGAATTCAGAGAAATAAATTGTAATATAGCAACAAAATGATAACATTAAATTATGAGATCAAATTGTTGATATTATGACGGCAATAAGATAAAAGGACAACATTATCCTTGGTACCATTAAATGAAAAAGGAAATTTATTGTCCGAAATACAATGACCTCTTGGCAAAAAAAAAAGTTTAAGTAACGGAAATAGAAGTGTGATAATCCAATTTTATTCGTTTTTATTTTAGGCTACTTAAATTGATAAGCCACTGATATTCCATTTTGCCTATGGCTGACATTGAAATCCGCATAAGTTCATACGTTTTACAGTTCCGATTTGATACCATCTATATTTGCAAAGAATCAAATTAAAAGAAAAGAAACGCGTCTTTTAAAATTTTCTTTTGATAATAAAAATAGAATGCCAGTATGAAATGCGTGGGAACTGTGATTAGTATTACTGAATTCTTCATATTTTCCATAGAACATAAATCATAAATGAATCACTTTTAAGAGATTATGAACACGGATTTTTTGAGCTTAAAAATATTGAAACAATGAAACTGTGATTTTGGTTTTCATAGGAATTAACAAATCGGTTAATTGTCATGAAAAGCTTATAATGGGCTTAGTATAAAAATCTCCCACCAAATAAGATGAATTTAATTAAATGATCTGAAACCATCTATTTACAGTTGATTACTGAACAAATTTGTTTTTATTAAATTCATGTATTCAATTGTTACCGAACCAAATAATACACACGTTCATTTTTTATCGTTGTTTATGATGAAGAAAACAAAAAAAAAAAAAAAATTTGAATGAATTTGTAAAAATCGCGTCGGTTGAGTTATATATAAATTTCGTTGAAATTAAATAATAAGTAAACAGGTATAATCCAGAAGATTTTCCATTATTTTTATAATATTTTTAGTCTACACGTTTGGGTTCCATTTAAGCATGAACCAAACAAAAAAATATTATTAATAAATAAAAATATAACGGTCGAATTGTTAAATGGAATTAATATTTAATTAGTTGCATCTAAAGTCATACGGATGATGAATTTTCAATTTAAATTTTTGTTTATCCCACAAGTAAAATTACCTTTCCTGTTTGTGGACCTTTATAAAATTTGTAGGGCAATTGATATTTTAAGGTGGGACATATCAGATGAAATGGAGGTTATTAAGTTTTAATTAAACAAAGTATGCGATATCACTTACAGTGATTAACCACCAAGTATTTAATAATTTCATATCAATTATCATTTAAAACTTTATCGATTCAATATTAATTGCTATGAAATTCGGCTTTATAATGTCGAACTGGCGAGGACACTTTCATGACTGTCAATTTATTAAATGCAATTGGGAATCTCTATTCTTGATTACATTGAATTCTCTAAAAGCTCTTCTTCTTCTTTACAAGTGCCTCCACTCTTAGCGGTTTCTCGTTAGGTATCTAATCGTTATTCTAATTGATTAGAACCATAACGGAATGAACTTTAAATGTTATCAATTTTAAATCAATTCTAATTACGGTATCGTTTTTTGAAAATTATTTTTTGTTAAATTTAATGCGTAGTATTTTACGATAAATCTAGCACCCACATACCATTAAATTTTATTTTACATAATTAATTGAAACATAATGT
Organism: Coboldia fuscipes; assembly: GCA_001014335.1. Classification (NCBI taxonomy): domain Eukaryota; kingdom Metazoa; phylum Arthropoda; class Insecta; order Diptera; family Scatopsidae; genus Coboldia; species Coboldia fuscipes. The sequence continues at coordinate 50,917 of JXOR01000898.1, forward strand.
TTAATAAACACTCAATTATGGCTTGCACTTGGGTTTTATTATAACAACGTAAAATATTAACTGAATTACCAATGTTTTACATTCATATTTAATTGAATTTGTTGCTAATAATTCAATTAAATTATCCATTTGGTTTTTATTTTAAAAAAAAATATTTTAAATTTACTCGATATTTCATAATAAAATCGGTTTTATTAATTTTAAAATTTCATTCGAGGCAGATAAATTTCCCATTAAATGATGTTAAGGAGATCAAACTAATATGTTACAGATATTCAATCTACATCATGCATGTATAAATGCTCATAACTTCAATGTGGTTCAATATATTGGAAAATTTAAAACATATTTTCACTGATATCATCAATTTCAAAGAATGTGACACTCTGGTACAAGCGGATGATTCAATTAAATGTTTTACATGTAGTGCCATTAAACTTAAACTGAATTGCATTATTGCAATATTCAAACATTTGCATTTCACTTCATGAATTTATAAGAGAACGTTTAGCATAAAACAAGAATAGTTCTAAGAGAATATAAAGAACAATCATTACCTTCTGTTAGATGATATCACTCAACAATCTATTGAATAAAATAAAACGGTTTTCTATTCAACTTGCTTACTATTGCTAATAACAATCCGTTTTAGCTGATGTGTTTTTTAAAAAGAATTTTCTTTTCTTTTAATCAAACAAAAAGAAATTAAATGTTTTTCAATTTAAATGGAGTTCGTTTTTTAAAATTTTAAATAGATAATTCTTCACTTGTTAATACACAATTGTTTTATACATGAATGCACTCTAATGCCAAAGATGTTGCTCTGTAAAATAATTATCTTTTCATTGAAATTGTAGAATATCCGTCAATTGGCACACAATTCTTTTGTTTTTTAAGAAATACTGTAAATACACTGAACTTTCTAAAATGTATAGTTTCACAACCAAAAGAGTGTTAATAAATATCCTTGTAGTGTGATGATGATAATCATCAATTCTTTTTTTTGATTTTAACTCAACGGAATTTTTCTTTCTTATCACGATTGCACCTAAACAGTTAGAGATGAAATGTTGAATAGTACTGATCATACCGTTCTTTTTATATAACTAATTTGAATAGGGGAATTGGTATGTGCGCTTGGAGAATAATATATTGTCCAACAATTTGTATATGGGTCCTGTTCAAATGGGGAATTGAACTCAAATCAACACTTTCTGCGCAATGGTGATCTTTAGTTAAACATTCCCTTTTTAGTAACATTTTCAACAGGTTGATATCAATGGGTTTTCAGCATCCCACAATGAAAATCCTACGCGTTTAGCAACTGAATGTTGTTGGCTTTAATCACCGTTAGTGCATTCCATGGTGGAGATACCTAACAAGAAAATCTTTAATGGCAATCATGTCATCAACGCCTACAAAATTTAGTTATTATTCAAATGATTGAGATAATGAGTTCTACATGTGTGATATTGTTTTAATATTGAGTCATCTAGAAACGTTTATGTTTTATACAAAAAAAAATCATATGTGATATTTCACCTGAGATTGCTAAACAAACACGCATTATATTTACGTTGTCTTAAATATTATTTGACTATATCAATAGATGATGGCATAGGTACATTATGATAATAATGAATATGAATTGTGATCAATATACGTATTCAATAATATAATTCAACTATATAATTTAATTAATTTCCGAATCATAATAACTGATAAAGGTAAATATTATTAAATAACATAATCGATAGACCCAATTATAATATTGATTCGTTTTACCATAAAAAGAACATAATTCATTATCTGTTGATACGAATGTGAAAGTAATCATAAAATATTTCGTTTTCGTTAGTCAAATATATTGGCTAATATTTATTGGTCTCATTCCATTATAATTATATTTGATGAATCCTTTTTTTTTTACATATTCACTGGTTACGTTCAGCCGCATACTTATAATTCTTGGAATGTAATTTGAATCAATTGTGTTAATAGAATTTGTACATATTTATAATGTTGATTAAAATATTTTTTCGGTTAATTGTTTCCCAGTTGATTCAATTCTGTTACGAGATAGTTATTTGAATTACAAAATATTCTTTTAATTGTAAACAATTAACATTGAAACTGTAGAATGAGACCACTGTTTTCTATAGATATTTGGTGGTCAGCTTCTAAATTCTAATGCTTATAGTTATGTGTTATAGTAACTGCTACAATATTGTACTGTATTATCAAATTATTTAACAATTAAAATGATTATCTTAAGTAAAATTCAATAGTTCCTTGGAAAGAATTTAACCAACATTCAGATGCAATGAACATATAAACCAGATGGAAAACAATTGCACTTTACTTTATAATAAGAGCGAAAATTTAATTCTCCACAATCTGAACAAATAGTTGAAGATACGATGTGTGAAAGAAATTGTACTGTTGTGATTATTTATAACTGCAAAACTTTTTAGACAAACAAAAAAGAGTTTTCTGTTTAGATGAAAATTGAGAGAACGGTGAAAAGTCCTTTGATTCAATTCCATTTTCTATTTTTGAATGTTCAAAAACCACTTTAAAATCTCCTTAGAGTGGAACTGATTGAAATCGATAGTAGAAAGTTTCGTCTTACTCAAAAGGACAAATTCATTGTAATCTATATTTCTTAACTTTTATCCATTGTTGATCCTCAGTATAGAAGTAATATGGTAGTTTTTATTCATAATTTGATTCATTGCACTCAGATTTAAGAAGTGACGTAAATTTCAAAATATAAGGGAACTATGAACTAATATGTAAAGATTACGTGACAGTTAGCATTTTACCTGAATGGATGAATATTTTGTTTTGTGGATACAACCTGTTGATGAATTAGTTTCATTAGAGTTGTTACCGACTAGTATGGTTTCCGTTACATAACGCTGTTTAATTAGTACCACAAATTAATCAAATAATTCTGACTTTGTTAATTGTAAACGTATTCTCTGACCTCGTTTAATTGCCATCCGCCAACAGTATAATATTTCTAAGATTTTGTCCAACTCAAATAAAGATGAAGATAGAAACACAACCATAATTGATTTTAAGGTCGTTGTCTGGTTCTTTGTCGAGTCACCCACCTGATTGTGTCTTTCGTCCATAAAATGGTTCTCAATTTTCCACCCCAACAAAATCGTTTACCATCAAATTTTTTATTGGTTTTTTTCCATGAAATATTATCGTTATGTTCTTCGGCATGTTTGCTTTAATGACATACCTAAAATATTGTATTATGTATCAATAGCAAACAGTAAATAACCAATAGTTTATGAAAAGAGCAAAAAAAAACTGTGCCAATGACTATTCCGTATATAATCGATATTCAATGGTGAAACCAATGGCATCAAATAAAATTAATTGTGTAATTTGTGTATTCCTTTAAGAGGAATTTATATCAATTTAAAATACATTTTACAAAAAAAAAAATAAGAAACCAAAAAAGGAAAATATGAATTTATTATGGTTGTTCTACTCCTTTCTTAAAAGTTACCCTTTTACTGTCGATGTTATTCAATCAAATTGTTATGAATCGTTATTGCATATAATAAAACATGATAGACTCTATTTGACCAGATATTTTGTTGGTTTTTTCGGTTATTTAATGGATATAAATCATTTGATGATGAAATTAGGACTTTTTGCGCAATCAAATATATACCATAAAATAGGTAGTTTACAGCAAACATGTGTGTTGATATATCCCCAATTGAACGTTATTTTGTATAGGAGATGAAAATCAGTTTTGGTCTTAAACAAAACTAAAAGAAACAAGTTAAATGAGGTCCTTTCGTAATTACCGAACTGGTAAAGAAAGTCAACAAGTTTTATGGGTGGCATATGAGCAACTTATAAGAATGGATTTCTGAGTCAATTCATGAGGGAGACAAATGAAATCTTAATATTTTGGTTTCCATGGAACTAGATTTTACTCATTTCACACAGAATAATCTCATATGTGTGTGGTCTTCGTTTTAAGTTAATCCGAAATCCTATTATGGTTAATGATAATTGCTGTTGTGACTTTATACTAGATTCATAATTGGTACGGATAAAAACCAAATACAATTAATTTTAATTTGTCAAATAACAATTTAAAATAAAGAAATAGAAATAAATTATCTCATATCATAGTGGTATACTAATGACGTATATTGTTTAACAAAATCTTAAATTAACGGACTACAATCATTCATTTCAGTTAATATGTCACAGCGACGTATTGAAATACAAGAAACTTTTTGTATGCAGATAACTAATCAGTGCCTAATAAAGATTCAATTATTTATATTGAAATGTGGCGCCAACATAATATTCTAATGTTTGTTTAACGATGTTTACCTGTGAAACGACATTAGCAATACGTACAAATTAAAAGAGTTATTTATTTCAATTTTAAATGCTAATCATCTTTGAATTTATTCTAAAAAAAAAATTCTTTAATTCTAACAGAGTGACTACATCAATTTTTGTTAATAATTTACAAACAGCCAATACAATTATTTAAGTAATTTTTATTCCAAAACCTTTAATTAAAACTCTGATTCAGATTGGTTAATTGAATCGTTTACTGTTTGTTTACAGCCCCGATAGTTGTATTTTTCAATTTCTGGATGGATTTGAATAATATTATAATATGCCTGTGCAATGCGGATACACTCTTCGTTGGACAATTCAAAACTTCTTAAAGTTGGATCAATGTATGCATCTTGAAAAGTTTTATCAGTAAATTCATCTCTACATTCATCTGGATACAAATTCGATATACCACGACGGCAATACTTTTGTCGCATCGAAAATAATAAGCGAATTACTTTTTCAACAATATCAAATGGTAAATCGGTTAATGGTGTTTTATATGGTACAAACGTTACGACACCTACATCTACTTCTGGTTTTGGTACAAATGCAGTCCCTGGTATGGTAAATTTTAATGTTGGTTTCGTCCACAATTGTGACATGACCGATAATCGACACCTTTGTGCTGATAATATTGGTGCTACTATGCGTTCAGCCACTTCCTGTTGAAATGTTAGTGTTAAACTGGACCGTCCCAATGACCAAACGCCCCTTTGTAAACTTATATCCTTTAACCAATTGATTAATAAACGAGTAGAAATTGCAAATGGCAAGTTTCCAATAACATGAATTGGTGCCGGTGTTCCATTCCATTCGTACTTTTCATTTATGGCAAATGCTGTATCCATTGGATAATTGAGTATATCGCCGCGTATAATGTCCATGCGACAGGTTCGTTGTGCAGCATCGGAGAGCATTTCCAATGTTGGCATAAATCGTCTGTCCTTTTCTACGACCACCAAGTGTTGAGGTGATTGCCTTATAATTGATCGTGTTATACTGCCTGGGCCGGGTCCAACTTCAATCACATAATGGCCTTCGATTTTACCGGCCGCTCTTACAATTTTGTCGGTCAAACGTTCGTCCATCAGAAAATTTTGAGATAAACTTTTAATTGCTCGTAGCTTGTATTGTCGCACCAAGTCTCGAATCGTGGGTAACGGGGGCAAACGACTACCAGTTTGGATTACTTTTGATGTTGCACTTGCCATTATTAAATAACGAATTCAATTAAAAACAGTAAATAAATGAAATCTAATAATCTAAAATTGTTCGAGGTTAGGAATAAGACACGAACTTTATGAACTGGCTGATACTTTGGCTGGCTCTTCGAAATCGTCAAGGAATTTCTCTTGTTTCACTGCCCACATAGAATACGCGTAGATCCCCAGGACACCACTTCCCAATGACAAGGCGGTAATGATATTATTCCTTCTGGTTCTTTGCATACGTTTCACTCGCATTAAATTCTGTTGTTCGGTGAATTTCATAAAATCAATTTCTGCCTGTTTCAATTTCCTGCCAGCAAGCTCTTCGACTTTGCTTGTGGATGATGAGGTCTCAACCATATTAATTACTTATTTGCAAGTGGTATTTTGTGACTCACTTTTTCAATTATTTTCAAGTAACTTCTCGCAGTGTTTACATTTTATTTATTAAATACCGTCACATACCGTATTGTCATTTTTCCCATAAATAATTTTTCCCATATTGGTAGACCGTAATTTTAGAAGTCAGTTGCTTGAGGTAATTTGCTGTGAATTATACACCCTTATGAGCTGCATGAACAGCAGCTAGTCGAAAGGCTGTTTCATTTGAGATCCGATGTACCAAATCAGATTAATGACAATTTTAATAAAATTTTTTTTATGCAATTAAATACAATTAATCATATATCAATTCCTAATTTTCTGAAATTTGTGTCTTATGGAGACTATACTCTGTATTATGTGTGTAGAATCTTGATATTGTACCATTTCGACAAAGATGTTGTACATTTCAAATGATACAGTACCATCAACTTCATAGTTTACATCAAAAATTGGGACACATTTTTTCGCGCCCAATTTAAGTTGCAATTTGCAGACTTTTCTAGCACAAATGAGATGTAGTTTTCTGGTCCTGACCGGCGATTAATACGTTATAACTTAAAAGTATGTATTCTTTATTCATATATAGTCTTAAAAATATTGTAATTCTATAACGTATTATTCACATAAAATATTGAATAAATCTTATAAATTTGATACCGTTTAGTCGAAATAATTTAGATGAAGAAGTTCTTCTGGGAGATAATTCAAACCAGATATGTCCTTATGAAGCATATTATATCCCTTGCCATAATTTAATTCTTTCATTAATTTTGTAGGAGCATTGCGAAGATGCAAAGGTACTGCTGGCTGTGGTCCTTCATAATTTTTAATATCTGAAATACATTGCTGTAAGGCACGATAAGTTTCCTGACTCTTGGGTGCTCTAGCTAAGTATACTGCACACTGGGCAATTATACAATCAGACTCCGGCATTCCCAAATGCTGAACGGCATGCAGTGTATTTACAGCTACCGTTAATGCATTAGAATCTGCCAAGCCAATATCTTCACTGGCTGCACGAATCATTCGGCGACATAAAAAACGAGGATCTTCGCCGCCAGCTATCATTCTGGCACACCAATAAAGAGCAGCATTGTCATCAGATGCTCTTATAGATTTATGTAATGCTGAAATCATGTCATAATGTTGATCCCCTTTGCGGTCATATAACATATGGGATTTCTATAAGCATTGCTATTAGAATACAGTGTAAATCATATCGATTTGTATACTACCTTAATGCCGTCTTTGATTTTATCTAATTTAATCAATTTTGCAACTGAATCTTTTTCAATATTTTCCTCCACATTTGATTGAATCGCAAGTTGAAGACTGTTAAGGGCTATTCTTGCATCGCCATCACACATTCCAGCTAACCAATCTAGTGTAGCCTTTTCAAACATCAATCTATAATAAATCATAAGACACTATAATATATAACTGATTTTTTAAATATATATAATTACTTCGGAATATAATCTGTTTCGGTCTCATTAAAATCTTCAAGTACAATTCCATCATATACTCGCAGAGAACGCACCAACAGTTTATAAACAGATTCACTGGATAATTTTTCCAATGTAATTACACGACATCTACTTAACAGTGCTGAATTGAGACTAAATGAGGGATTCTCCGTTGTTGCTCCTATTAGAATTATTGTACCACTTTCAACGTGTGGGAGAAACACATCCTAAGCCAAATGTTTTACTTGAATTAAATATTAATGAAATGAAATAGTTGAAATCAAAATAATTCACCTGTTGTAGTTTATTAAAACGATGTATCTCGTCCATGAATATCACAGTTTTTCTGCGGAATGAAGCATCACCTTTTGCCTTATTTATAACGTCTTTAACATCATTAATTCCACACATGGTCGCTGATAACTTTACAAATCGATAATTTTTGGTTTCTTTGCATTTATGAGCGATAATATGTGCCAATGTGGTCTAAAAGTAAATAGATATATGAATCTCTCTTTATTGACTATTTCTAATCATAAGTTACCTTGCCACAACCAGGAGGACCCCAAAGTATCATACTGGGTACATCATTCTTTTCTAATGCATTTCGTAACATAGAATTGTTTTGCATTACGTGCTCTTGTCCAATGTAGTCACAAAGGTCCGTTGGTCGTACTTGCTCAGCTAATGGGGTCGGAGAATCAACTGGTTGACTTTTTCCTTTGGCTTGAGAAGTTATTGGTTTGCCTGTTCTTGGGTTTTTCTTAGCCGTAAGCTGTAATGTAAATAATTAAATTGATTGATTTAATACATTCAAAATCATAAAACTTACTGAAGATTTTGCATTAGAAGCGGATGGTTGAAAGTCCTCATCTTCTGTGAGATCGATAGCACTATCAATTTTGCTCTTTTTCCGAACAGGACTCTGCAGTTGATGTTCTTCACTGGAGCTTCGCTTGGATTTAAAAATACTGAATGTTTTAGATGATTTTGAGCCTGATCTTGGTTGCATGGAATCCAGATTTTCAGATTGGAGAAATATACACTTGTTAACGTGCTCTTCAATGACAGTCGTTGCAAATCGTCTCTCACAAATGGGACACTCGCCAACATCATCACCGGATGATGTATCAAGTTCTTCTTTATCACCAGACATTACAATTACACAAATTTATTAAATAAAAAGACTGTGGAATCTTCAATTTGATTCATTTACCGGGTAAAATTTACGTTTATTAAATAATCACAATGATAGAAAATGATAAAGAAAGGCAATATACTAATTCGACTGCTTTATGCCTTACTTCTCATTTGTTCTCAATGAAATATATATTTTAAAAGATCCTGCACTTTTATTTGGCGCATTTTGGTAAATTTTGGTATTTGGCGCACCCAGTAAATATTGTCTGACAGACCATTATGGTTGCCAACTTCACATAGCTGTCAATCTCAATAATCACCTCATGCTCGATAAAAAAAAAAAACCAAACCATGCGAGAGTATATTTAAAACACTTTCACGTTACAACTTATATATTCAATTGAGGAAAAATTTATTGTTAGTCAAGTAGGCATTGAATAGATAACAGTATACAGTACCACATGCAAAAAAAAGACTTCTTTTATAAAAGCGGATTTTGTTCAAAATTATTTATAATTAATTATGGCTGAAAATGCCGTGGAAATTCGATGCATTTTACAATATTGCTGCGACAAAGTTTAGACAGGAACGTTAATGAGATCTTAGAAACTTTCATCTTCTTACGGCATTTGGTCTTACACATGTATCATGCAAAGAACATTCAACGTTCTACATTGTCAGTTGTATGGGGTATAGTTAACAGCCCCAAAGCAACTCTGCAAATATTCTCATATAATGGTGTTTCATAATCATCAAGCATTGTTTAGTTTTGAACCAAAATTGTGCAGTCGTATCATCGGCCAATAAATTTGTATTAGGGTGATATTGTAGCGCACGGTATGCGGATGCCGTAATTTTCCAAGTAACAGATGCACATGCTTAGCTTGTTCAAATCCTTCGAATGATACTGCTTCACGCTATAAGACTTCTTGAGGATGACAATTAGACGCTAATTTTAAAAATTGGTAATTCCAATCTACTTTTTTTTCTTCCAATAATGTCATTGGTTACGGACAACTAGACCATTCAGATAGAACAAAAATGGCAGTATCTTATTTGCAGAACTTGCATATGCAGAGAATATACTTTCTACATTTGCTGTTGAATGTGGAAATGTCAGCAGCTCAAAAACGACTCCGCATACATTAGCAAATAATGGTGCTCCTTAATCATCAAGTTCCCGTTTTGCCTTAAACCAGAATTGCGGAGTTGTTTCATTCGCCCATAAATTCGCATTTGGATGATGTTGTAGCGCACGATATTCGGATTTTATAATTTCCAAATTTGCTGACCCACCAGCAATTTGTTCTAATCCTTCGAAGGATACCGGTTCGCGCTTAAACACTTCTTGTGCACGACATTTGTAGACCAATTTTAAAAATGAATGGTTCCAATCTGCTTTCTCATGCGGATTTTTAAAGCAAATTCGGTCATCATCAGATGAGGTTGAATTCTGTCATGTTGTGGTAGTGAGCCTAAGTGATCAATAGATTTGGTGCTATTGAAGAAATGCCTATATCTGTTAACTTCTAACAGTCTGAATTTCCAGTCCGACACACTACAGTAATCCAAATATTCCGTGGGTATAATGGTACAGGAATTAAGAAAAATTTTCATTATTATCTTTATATGATTATTGAATAATATGATAAATAATACCTGGGTAGAGTATAAAGTAGATTCTTGAGGATGGATAAATTTTATTTAATGTAAATTATTAACTGCTACATATTGATCGTGACTCAAAGTATGTTACAGTATAGTATACTTCATTTAATACATCTGATAAGAACATTAAATAACATCTGTTCAAATCAGTTAAATCCCTAATATGAAGCATGAATGAAGAATTTGAATCCATATTTGTGGTAAAATATTCCGCTAGAGCTGACCATTGCTCTATTCCATTATCAGAAACTAAATTAAAAGAATGTAACAACATTATAAGGTTAATATATCTTTTCATTTATTTAAAAATGATTTTACCTACAAATCTACTTAACCGCCTTGTAGGTGACAATGCGATCATTTTGTGTTTCGGTAAATCCAGTCTCTCTTGAATTTGTTCGAATTAATTTAAATTGAATGAACTTTGATTAAAATAACCACTTAGTGCATTCATAAGATTTGATAAATCTTTTGGAAGTAATGCATCTGCACTAGAAGCAACTAAATTATGCTTATGGCATATACAGCTGGAAGAATTCAGATTTGGTATGGTGCTTTGTAAACGAGCAACAACACCAGTGCGCAATAAATGCACAATTATCTGTATCAATACTGGTCTTTCTTCTTTTCTAGAGATTATTCTCATATATATAACATGATGAATAGTAAGTAACTAAACAAAAGTATTTAATTAAAACTTACCAAAGAATTAATTTCTATGGTAATTTCATTGTGATACTTTTCTTCAGGTCGATAAACCTGTCTTTAATGCATTCACTCTGGAAGCAACGTACTACAAACGCCAATACTTTTGAACAAGATTTATCCATCATTTGATAAATGCATTCAGTTTTTAATAAAAAATAATTTTTATTATTTATTAAACTTGTTTAATTTGTTCATAAAGACTGGTGCAGCCACAGTATTTAAATAATTATTTTTCGTAGAGAAATTAATGCAGCACTAACATCCAAACAATTGATTGCCTATTATATTTTATTTAAATCTATAACTAATAAATTCTATGGAATAAGCGTTGAAGATATTGATAGTTATTAATATTATTATTATAATTACTTTTATTAGGTTTTGTTTATCGGTTCGATCTTCCACTTCGAATAATTCTTATTTGGCGCCACATTATAGCAGCCTGGCAGCTGCTAATAGCATGTTGGCCAACATTATGTCGCTCTCATGTAACATCTTCTGTCAAAAGTTTGAAGTTGGATTGTTTTGATCAAATAGGTTCCAAACATTTAAAGAAAAAGGCTTTTTATTGTTATTTAATGTAATCATCATTAACTTTTAATCCTATTTACTATGTAAGTACTAATCTATGGTAACCAGTGCATTTGATTCCATTGAAAATTGGGCCAGGCTTATACAGATATTGATTGAAAACGATTGTGGTCTTCAAGCCATACGAATATGCCAACGCCCAATTGCATCAAACAACTATTAATTGGTATCAATTCAAATTGTATTAATTCCATTAGTTTCTGTTTCCTTTTAGTGAATCTCAGAGGCCTTACATAACATGAACTACGGTCGTAAAACACCATCGACTTTCAGGTCGACACCGTCCATCTATACAGGACGGTAAGTAATATTGCCAATTTGAATGATGACTCTACCGATTGAACACACTTCTAATCAAAATATACTTATTTTAGGTCATCTACAAATCTTCATTCTCAACGATCACGATCCATGAAATCAGTCGCAACTCCTTGGTATCAAAAGCCAATGTTGAAGAATAACAAATACATTGATATCCAAAAATGTGCAATGCTTGTTGCAGTTTGTTCAATCGTAAGAATTCAATTATTTATAATTGTAGTTGTGAGATTAAATCGATATATTCCTTTTAGTGCATTGCCATATTTGCTATTGCGACATCTAGTTTTGATGTCTATTGCTTATCGATGGCAGCACCAGGATCAACTCATTATGGATACTACGTTATTTCTTATGAATTCGTATACGTTGGAAATAGACACGGTTAGATAGCATTACATATTATTTCAATAATTTTTGTGTAACTATTTAGTTCTTTTTATACGTTTTAGTTCGTAATGCACTTGTAATGTTGGCGCTCTTTACTCTCATTAGTGCTATAGCGACTCTGTTCACCAGTATGTTACTCGTAATGGCTCTACGTAAGGTAATTATTCTAGTTCCGCGGACGTATATCATGGAATATATGTACTATATTTTAATCATTAACAATTTTGGCTATTAACTAAACCGAACTAAATTAATTTCATATCACTTTCAATAAGGTAATGCGTTCAAAAGGACGTATTGGGGTAATGTTTCTATCATCTTCATTAATCAATTTCATTAAGGAATGCATTTGGAATAAATGTTTAATATGATTTTTAATTCTTTTAGGAATATGAGAAAAAGATGCTTCCATACTTGTGGTCTGCTGGATTCTTTGTGGTACTACGGTTTTTCGGAATATTATTCTTTTCATTAGTGAATGATATGATATTCGTATATAATATTATGATGGTTATAATTTGGGTGCCCATTGTTATTTTTACAATTTACGGTTGGTTTGTCGTGTATTCCTTATACTGGGAATTATCCGATTTAACAAAATTGGAAGATTTGGCTCATTTGAGGGTATGTTTTCAACGGGATCTAGATATAATGTGAACAAGTAGTTAATATTATTAATTGTTTTTTAGATGGGCACAATGGCATCATTACAAGGATCACAAGCACCATCATTGGCTGGATCCAGACCAACCACACCACATAGTACAGTCTCAACAATGCCTGCAGTATAATAAGCGATACCATGAACTGTAGAATCTCAACATTATTATCATTCCGTGTTTTTGCAGTGGATTTGATTTTTTGACTTATGAAAAGTATTTTCAAGGAATTGGTCCGTCCCATTTTGTATGTAGTGTTTAAGTAATTCGTAACTCAGTTCAAAACATAAGATCCATTTTTGTACATGATCAAGCGTAGCTGAGGTATTTTTGCACCTCATTGTAGTGTTTAAGTAAATCACACTTTCCATTTGTATTAATTATAAAGAAAAGACATTCTGTAAGTGTAAGATTATTGAAATGAATGATCATTTAAAATTTCTGTAAATTACAACTGAAATTGAAATAGATTTTAATAAAAACGAATGAAAACAACGAAATTCAGTTGAATCAAATGTTTTAATTTATCAATCAAACAACAATTACCCATGATTTTAATAGAGACTATGGAGGACCTCGATAGACAAACATCAAAGATAAAAAATGTACTTTTGTAAAACTCAAGAATTATTCTATTTAGTTTTCAGGAAGTAGATATAAATTTTAACATCCGTACCATATACATTTAGGGAAAATTTTTAGAACCAAAAGTTTCAATTCTAGCCGATACCGCTAAAAACTAGCTGTGTCGGCTAGAATTGAAACTTTTGGTTTTTAATTTTCAATTTTTTTTGAAAAGTTTCAAAATTGTTATTGTAATCAATGCTTTGTGTCGGTGTAAGTGAATTGCATTAGTATTAGTGTTTTCTTATAAATACTACGGCAATTAAAAGAAAATAACTAAAAACCAAAAGTTTCATTTTTCTAGTTTTCACTATCGTCACTAGATGGCGCCACTATCGATGAACTGGGGATACTTGCCTCCTAATGTTATGTTCCCCTGTTACAATTGCATGGAAAAAGTAAAGAAATTTTTAGTTTTACAAGAAAATTTCCGACTTATTTGGTTTCGTTGGAACAGGCGATCATAAGAACAGGAGACAAATATCCACCAGGAAGAATGATAGAAAAAAAGTTCATATCTTTTAACTTTTGAAAATCAAAAAATTCCAAAAGTTTCAAAATAGTTGTTGCAATCAATGCTTCGTGTCGGTGTACCAATTTGCATTGGAATGAGTATGATAGAACAAGAAGAATTCATCGAATCTTTCTTGGATCATTAATTAACTGTAGAACCATGACTAATCCATCAATCACTGATAAATATGTCTTCTTCTAGTCCTTGAAACACTGTAAAAAATCCTGTAACTCCTGAATTATTATAAACAAATCGTTCAGCTATTTGAATTAACCCTAATAAAATAAATAAAACACAATGAAATGCAGTTAAATTATTAAATTTATTTACCAATAAATATTGAATACTTTCACTATAAATTAATTTCATTTGTGATTCCGTGAAACAAGTTTATATTTTATATTCGTTTTAAATTTTAATTTGTCTGTGAAATAAAATTAATCGATGTCTTTGTTCAGCATCCAGAAACGGTCTGATGAACGTAGCAATGAAGTGCGCCAGGTAGGAAATAAATTACATCTTAAATATAATTTCATCATTCTTCTAAATAGGTAACATAAACTATGCTGTATATAACGTACACGATACTCCACAATATCAATTTTTTGTGTTGTGTTATCGGTAATCTTCAAATTTACAATTGGAAGAAAGTTACAATTTTTGTTAAGGAATAAATATTTCATTTTATATTTTTACTAAGATCTCGAAAGGTGTCGATATACATTAATTTAAGTAGCAATTTAGGTTTCTGTATTTTTTTCTAGATCTTCATCAATTGATAATAATAACGTTTTGCCTTACGATATACAGTTGTGTTGTTGTGTTGACTACCTATAATTATACCAATTGAAATATTTTAAAATTTATGTATTCCAATATTTTATTAAAACGAATCCCAATAATTAGTGTGTAATTTAATTCCATGTCCAATTAGAATTATCTGTACATTTATTACAGATACACATTGATGTTTATTATGAACATTTATTAAATTAATAATTATTGTGAAACGGTTTATCCGACAGTCTAATCTATTTTTATTTATAAAAAAAAAATCAGTTGTTGTTATCTTTTATTAACCAATTGGTAAACAATTGATTTATTTATTGTAATTTGTTGTGTGCCATTATTTAGGATTTTCAAGGGCATTACGTTTTTATTTAATCTGTTATATTTTTATTACCAATTAAATTGGTTATTGTGATATACGTAGGTGCCACAAGAAAATCCTAAGTTAGCGCAAACCAATTTCTTTTAATTTTTTCTTAATAATACAAATACTGATTCTAGCCAGAGTTGAACTAAGCGAATCATCAAATTGGGACTTAGTAGGCCAGTAGCATTTGTAAATAACTTCTGGTCCATAAAATCCCATCCTGACAAATGCTTATTTGCTTTATCTTTCGCTCTCTCTCATCCATCAATCTTAATTATGATCAAGTTGATGAAACATACTGAAACGATAATGAATACAAATCTCAATTATGTTGAACATCCATTTTTTTTAATAGAAAATCAATACAAATATTAATGTAACACAAGAAAAATAAAACAAAATAAATCATTAATGATGAACACCATACAATGGTGTATTGACACGTAATCCAATTTAAAATAGATTCAATGTAATTTTCATTTATTCATTTAGTTGTTGTTACTTACGATCGCAGAGCTAAAGGAATAACCAGAGATGTACCTTTAATTTAAATTGAATATCATGTATGCCCGCATCAACTGATCAAACATACAAGTATCCATAATGTAACTTAGACTAAGAGTTAAGAAAAAAGGAATACAGAATAGATCGTTGTAACCAGAGATAGAAATTAAAACAGCAAAACTTAGTTTGATAACATGAGAATGAAGACAAGTACAATTCGTTATAAATAAATTGATCTGGATCATAATTCTATTAGACAGTAACAGATAGAAACGATTGGCCATAGTACATGATAACGTTATGCTATTGATTAAATATGTAATTCGCGTACAATACGTGAAAATTTTAATTCACAATAAATTATAGGTTTCGCTAATATTTACATTAAAACAATTTTTCCAATGACTCAAACAGAATAACGTTATTTAACTTGTACACCATTGAATTCATCTTGGTAAAAATTAACTGAATGATAGAATATGAAAAGTATAATAAAAATTTCTGTTTATGTTGAACATGTTTGATATGTTCAACCATCATATTTGGCATCATATTGCTCTCAATATGTGTATTGTATCAGATAATCGAGTTAAACAAGAAATAAACAATTTATAATTAAATGTTTTAACTTGACATGAACAAATTGACGTCTTGTAACAATCAAATAGCCAAACCGTATCAACTTTATTGCCCATTTAATTAATTTAATATTGATTTACGGTGTGTTTAGTTAAACATAAAAATTAACTCTGTACACATTGCAATTGGTATATTGAATGAAACCATATAATAACGATCAAGTTCGTTACAAAGCAAATCAGAAGTTCGTTAAGGTCATCAAATTGAAAATTTTAAAGGAAAACATTTTTAAATAGAAATTCCATTCAATTGACTTGATGAGTGGGTGTTAGAAATTATTTGTTATATTCTTCTGTTTGAGTTAACAATTTATTGATTAATAATTTACAATATCGTTACGGTTGATTAGAAATGTTAAATAACAAGACCGGTGAAAAACTCAAGAAGTTGCAATTATGTTAAATATTCACGGTAATTCATATAATGGAATATGTTTTTTTTTTTATCCAAATCAAATACATTTAAGATGATTTATATGTAGTTTTGCTTTGAATAATAATAAAAAATCATTTATGATTCTTATTTTTACTAACAAAATTAAACTCCTTCCGCATTATATTGTGCTAGACAAGTTTATATGATTTTACTATTTATGAATTTATTTCAATATTTAACACACTCGATTTTAACTAACTTTTCTAAGTACCGATCTCTTACATAAACTCATCATATTCCAAATGAATTTAAACAAAATAAAGAGAAAATTATATGGGATGTTGAACAATGCAATTTAAATATATCAAAGTGTAGTTGTGGAATGTAACACAAAGTGAAATGCATGCTAATGGCCATTAAATGTCATATTAAATTAGTATAAAGAAGAAAATCCCACCCACAATAAATAGAGAAAAAAAAAAAACTGACGATAGAAAGAGATACCGAAATTTTAACGGAATTAAATTGAATCGAGTGGTACGTGATTCAGAAAGAGATGGAGAGTAATGAACAACAGGAAAATCCTGCTATGAATAACACGACAAATGATTTATATGAATTTGCATATAAGAAAATATTTCGTGTTAAAATACCGCACAAGAATTACAATAATGTTTTGACTGGTCAAATGGTGTGTGTTGCAATTCCGGCCGGGGCCAAATGGTTCATCAAGAATATAAATTCTGTTAGCGAGTCCTATTCATGTTTTAAATTATGGACTCTACATCGATTACATGAAAGTGTACACTATTAAGAACTTTAACTGTGTAAACTAAAATAGCCTTCATGACGTCTTCAAATCGCTTGATTATTCTTAATGCACTTTTAAGTATCCACATGATCCATATGATTCTCTTCTCTTTCTGCTGTTGTGCCTTGTTCAACTGTAGGCCATTTAGTCAACTTTGTTCAATTTGGTTGGACTAAGGTGAATTCTGTTTTTATTTTAAAATTAATGGAACTATCATGCCATTATTGCTTCATAATTTTGTTCGTTTCCCCATTTGTAGATTTTGTTAAGCGCGAAAATTCAAAGACGATTTTTTATTTTATTTATCCACGGATTTTGAATGAAAGAATGAATTATTTTTCACATATTAGTGCCCGATGGCTTTTACCATTCTTTCTTTATATTTGCTCGACATTAATATCAAACACTCACTGACTTTGGATTTCCCATCTGTGCTGAGTTCAAAACATTTATCTATTTACCTTTTTGAATAAAATTTTATAATAAAAAATCGTTTGTTTTCATTAAAACTTATTACAATGTTCTTCTATTTGCCATTCAACGATTATTATTTTGATTACGTTCATATGTAAAATATATGGCCAATTGGTTTTAAGAGAAATTATTCATATAGTGAATTGGTGATGGTTGTATTGTGCAAAGGTACAATTCATAATTTCATTGAATAGCAGTTACTTAAGTATGAGAAATGCATTGACTTTGAGCATTAAAAAACGCAGATGCAACAAACCATTTAATTTGATTGTAAAATTTTCCTTTATTTCTCTAAATGATACCAATCTATTATTCTTAATTATAGTTTATAAATAACTGGAAGGGATGTTATTTGTTATAGAATTGTGAGGCCCACAATCATAATCGTTTTAGCACAAAATGAAATTCTTATTGGCTTATGAAGTATTAAGGCATTATAATTCTTAATTTTGTTATTTTACCGCCGACATAAAATAATCCACACCATAAAGTCATCGGGATTCTGTATCAACAGTTGGAAAGTAACAGATTGGATTTTACGTTTAAGTTGCACTATTTTTATGATTGTTTACGTATTAAGAATTTTATTTTTTCGCAATAGAATTAGTATCAGCTATTAATATCAGCTAAATGATTTTGAATTCAAAATCCAATTAATGGTAAGATGTGTGATAAAGGTTAGCGCGGGTGGTGTCATTACATTGAAAAAAGTCATTTAATAATTGGAGTTTATTTACCGTAATAAAACTTCAACAATTCTTCCAATGATTCGAATTTTTATTAATCCCAAGATAACATAGCGATACCATAATTTTATAAATTTAATTGTCCATTCATGTAGTGTACATTCATTAAAGAAATTAATGCACCATTAAACTGTATATTTATTGATTTTTTTACACCTTATAAGTAATTGTACAGTATGGATTCGTATTAATATGAAATCATAAATGAGAAATTATTATAAACACTTGTTGAACTTCGGTTGATATGGCCACATTCAGCGCCTACATTTAGTGCAAGACATTTCAGCTTAATCTGGAATAACCCAAGAGATGATTATACATTTAATTTGCCACTATTTATTCAATGTAATCTGAATCAGTTTTTCTCAATTGACCATGTCATTTAATATTTAAAATTCCAATCGTTTTAAAAACATAGATTTTACCATATCTGATTAGATCGCGACATGATCGTATGTTCATTGCAATTAAATAAATATTTAACATATTCGAACATATTGATGTTTCCTCTTTATTGAATTGCTATTGCATATTACCAATGCTATTCAACGGTGGATCCAATTTACAATAATTCAAATGAGCAAATAACAATTTTTCTATTCGCATATGTATCGAATCCAAAGATTAAAGCAACAAACACTTAAAGTTATCCACCCGAAACTAAATAACGAATGATTTTATTAATAAATTATTGCCGATAAAAAAATTCTGTTCCTGGTGATCTTGTGTCTCATGGTAAGTTGGCTTTGGTTAATTTTGTAGCCTTAAACCCAATGGTGTTACAACTATAAGTTTCTAAAAATGAGTGCATCTCAATTACAACCGCGTATATTAAATCGTATGTGGATTCATTAATAGAATTGTCAAAGTAAATTTACCATTCATAATAACTATATGAAATATCCTATTGGGATGGGATGATGCCAATTACATTAATACTGAACAACAACACCGTAGGCTAGACGAATTTTATGTACTCGTATAGTAATGGCACATTCTCTTATACGATTCTATTTTACGATTTCTGTTTTTTCGTTTTATTTGATTATATTTGAGTATGAAATCAATGTGATTACCTTCAATGCATTTGCACTTAAAGTGAAAGAAACATTTAGTATATTAAGATATTAAAATTCGCTACCAAAGAGCATAAATTAAAAAAAAATTATTTAAAGATAATCGGTTGGTGGTATTTAGTTTGTCTTTTAACTTCTTTTATTCTCTCCTTTATTTCAATTATGTATGTCCAATGATTACCATCTTAGCAATATGTAGCTTTATTTCCTTTAAAATGATCCGCAATGATGTACTGTATAGCTTTCCATTTCTCGCGCAAAGAGATGTCTCAGTCAATAACAAATGAAAAACTATCGTTTTACTGTGATCTTGTTTTCAAATGTTTACCCGTCTCTTAATCAGCAAAGACATTTTTCTTTATACATTTTTTTTGCTTGCTTCTTTCTTGGTTGGCAAATGTGAAAATTAAAATCAATCACAACGGTGTCGTAGACTGACAATCTTAATGAACTTTTCTTTTTTCTAACTTATTGGCATTTGGTAACACCGACTGGCTTTGTGCTGTTTTGTTCTTTTTTTTTTCTCTTACTATCGATTTGATTTCCTTTTGGGTTGGATTTTGTTAAGATGTAACAACAACAAAAAAAGTAAAATAAATCGAAAGAAAATAACAAGCTGTGATTAAACGAGATATCTAACAGTAAGAGAGATGTGCAAAGATGTCAACCACCATTCGAATGTGATTAGAATCGACTAAAGTGCAGATTGGTTTTTTATTTGATTTAATACTGTAGTGAAACAGTATCATTGCTCTATTATGGTATCGGTAGATAAACGAATTTTTTATTATTGCTGTAATTCAATTTGTTTGTTTGTAGACACGAAATTTTAAAGGTAAACCGTCTTAATTACAAACGATTATAACCAGCACTTACCGATATTGGCTAATAATAAATTTGGTAACGTTACTCATTGGAAATTTTCAAATAAATTTTCTGCCCACATTAATTATTCTTCAGGAATGTGTCTTAAATCAAATGGTTGTATATCAGGTGACATGATTCTCATACTGAATTCATATAACAAAATTTTTTTTTATTCATTTGATTCTTCTAATTCATACTCAAGTGGCATTATCATGTAGAATCAATACAAGATCACTAAATACGTGACCACTGATTTAAACCAATTGAAATAAAATCGAGATAAAGTAAAAAGAAAACTGTCAATTTTTCAATAAAAGAAAACATTAAATTCCAATGCATCTTTCGTGTCCATTTGATGACTTATTCACACGTGTGTAAGTTTACTTTTGTCACTCGTTTTGATAGTCTTTAATATCTTAACTAACTAACTAAACGAGATGGAATCCGAAACATTGACCAATAAGAACTCTATCTCTCTCTCTCTTTCTGATTAATTTCCCACATGAAATTCACAGTTTTAGTTCAACGTAAGATCGAAAATAAATGATCAATTTTTTAAGCAAATAAAATTTGTTTCTATTTGAGATTGTATACCAATTTACATTATCTTATCGGTGTACTGAATTTATTGTAGTCATTTTAAGATTTCGATGAAACAACAAAATACTTTGTATACGAAGATTTTTTTTTTTATTGAAATGCAAATGTTACACTATAAAATCAGCATGTTCTGATTAAACTGATTAGAATAAAATTAATTTATCGGATTTTAGTAATTTAGTATCATCCAATTACAGTTTAATGTACTCTAAACCAGTGCTATATAAGATGTAGTTATATCAATCTTTTGCACTAATTTTCATTGCATACTTTTATCTCTTATCTCGATAGGTAATTATTTTGAGCCATTTTAAGATAACTAATTTGTATCGATCTTAGTTCTTTTTTAATTGTAATTTGTTGGCTTAATTACTCAAGAAATAAAAGAAATATTCTTAATCTAAATGTTCGAATAAAGATATTTCAAAAAAGTGTTTAAGATTTAATGCAACCGAGTTTATTATGCTTTCCAGTAAAATAAAAGTAAGAAAGATAAAAACTCGGATCTTTGAAGAAAATTGAATAAAGAAAAACCCGTGTGTGTCACCTTATAAACTTACGCGCATTGATTTTATTATTCAATTGATTGTCTATGATTGTTATGGCGGTTCGTTTATTATTTACTTTTATTTGTTGTCATCTAGTTAAAATGCAATCGCATAATGATATTCGGATTTCCATTTTATTGGGCATTGAATATAAATAACCGTATAGTAAAATAAGAAATAAAATAAAACTGTAGAAGAATACATGATATACAATTGACAATGCTTTTAAATTAAAATCTCTTCTGTCCATTATGAACAATAAATTGAATAGATTTCCGTGTATCATTTAAATATCATTGGAGGTTGGCACATCAGTGCCGTGTAATAGATTTATTATCCTCCACTTACCATAGTGGTTGAATACAAATCTAACCAAGTGATATGATGAATATTATGATAATAAATCAAGTGATCTTAATGAAATGCATATGCATCTCTATACAAATGTGATATTGATGCCATAGAATTCTTATGGTGAAACAAAATAGGTAATACAATGTGTTTGTTTTATTCATTTTATGATATTCTTTACCATTTGACATTAAAAGCGTGAAAATTACTTAATCTTTGAGGTCTTGTTCATCTTTTATTTTTCGTTTCATGCTGTGATTGTTGGTATGCAATCCTTCATCCAAATCAAGACCAAATATACCAAATGTAGCGAATTGATCTAGTACCAAATGATAGGTAAAATAATAAATGACGATTGATAATTCAAAGCGAATAATTTTTTCTTTTCTTTTTCCGTTGCATTTAAACTTCATTTTGGTATTTATGGGGTTTTATGTAAATGGTATATTATTTCATACCAAAGTTCTAGATCAAGATGCAATTGGAATGAGTTAAAAATAAGGAATTCAGTGTGTTACCAATTCTGACAAGATATGAAACAGAGTGGATATATTTCTTAATGATCACCAATCATATTGGAATGAAATGCAACCAGAGCAGTTTGCCAACATAAGAGAATAGGAATAATTCATTTTACTTATGATTTATAATTGTATAAAATTCATATGGAACAGAAGCACATTGGATTTATAAACACCTGAAAGAATCGCACATTTAATTCTTTATGGGGTGATATTCTTATTCACATTTTGCCTTATGCACTTATATAGATTATAAATGGGACCTAAACATGACCAATTTAAGAGACAATATCATATTTCAACGTACATCCATTTAAAATTCTCTTCATAATAATGCGTTTCTCTGAATATAATCTGATCTCACAATACTAAAGATTACTGGTAGTGTGGGGCCTCACCAAATGTAGAAATATTAAATGAATTGTAAAGTGGCCAACTTAAAGTGGTTGTATTAAAGTTGAAAATGATTACGATTATTTTTACTTAAAAAACAACAATCTGGTTAATAATCCAATGTGAAATATGAACGCTTATCTCTTCATTAATCCACATAATGAAGTCTTTATACCGTTGAATAAGATCATAACTGAATTCATAAATATGATGACTTGAAAATAAGTGATCATTTCACATGATTGCTAAACATGAACCAATACATGAATGAAATTGTGTTTTTTTATTCTTTTAAAATGATCATTTATAATGTAATATAAGAAAAGATCAGTTCAGTGTTTCAATCTTTTTTTTTCTCCAGAAATTCTTTAACTTAAATTCTATTCGAATTGAATAGAATAGTGCAATCGCAAAGGTGACCGGTTTAATTAAAGTTTTCTCTTCTCTATCTCGATTTGATGATTTAATTCCATTCGAATGTACTTAAGCCTTTGATACTTCTTGCTGTTCGTTTCTTTTTTGTCTTGATAAAATCCATAATTATAAATGAAATACTATCACTGTACGAAACGAATATTTTCTGAATCGATTACAATACAATAAAGTAAGAAATGAAGTATTATAAATCAAATGGAATTCAAATAGATTCACTATATAAGATATCAATTGTGAATATATTACATCTATGATTGGATAATATTCATTTTTGTCCACCATCAGTTTGTTAATACTTTAATATACGGTTCTGATGAATACAAAGTTATATGAAGCATTTGTTTTATGTTTTTAATTCAAACGGGTGTGGATCTGCCCAACATATGTAAGACCGTAAGGCGTCAATGTTTCACCAAATGAGTTGGCATAATGGACCTGGATCTAAACAATTAGTTATCGCAAAATAATATCTAAATAGCAGTAATAAATTGAAATGATTTTCCTTTACTATTACACGATAGAGTAATGTTATGTACAACATAAATTAAAAACAGAAAAAAAAACGATTAATAGAAAAACTGGGTGCATTCTATAATGCAATGAGTACATACATAGTATTGATCTAAATGATCGCGTGTAACTACATCGTTCGGTTTTAATAATTTTGATGCAAATGATTAATAAATGCCTAGCGAATAATTTTGATCAATCACCTGTTTGCTAAAGTTAAAAGATCGCTAATCGCACATCCACTTTCTGTTCCTGTATCTTTTTACAATAAAAATGTCATTGTCATATGCAAGTAATACAGGATGAAATCAATAAAATAAGAAAAGCTCTAACTGAATTGGTATTTAAAAATTAAATGGTTTTTCATTGAATCTGTTAATAGAAAATTCAACTAAATAATGCTGTTATTACATACAGATGTACATATGTTTTGCATTTATAAAAATCATTACTTCCATTAAGTGCAGCTTAATAACTTGTATTTAACGAATTTAATAATAAAAAATTCTATTTATATCAAATAGTTTATGTTTCTTCGATTTAATATGAGTTTAGATTTCTTCCATTTAATTGACGATATTATGATCTTAAGTTTTATTAATAAGAAGTGTCTTAATTATAAATATGTTGGCATGTCAGTGGGCTGTCATCTGTTTCTTTAATTAAAAGACAAATCGATTGAATTTATTCCATTTAATATGTATATGCGATTTTAATCTCTTACTGTTTTACCATAATTTGTTTAATTATGATGGCAAGGTGTTGACCACTGTTTTACCAATTCAGAAGTCACTCACTGTATATTTATTATTTATTCATTGAAATATAATTTATTAGAAACGGAACTATTTTACACATACTGTGAATATTAATGGTGGTCGAACTGTTTATTTTAAATATTAATAGATTGAAACGATAGCATATTTTAATAAATTAATTTATGCTGTTTGATATAAATAATGGTTAAATAACTGACAGAAAACACTGAGTTAACTGCATGTATTCGTCAATGAATTTCTGTTTTATTTTGAAATAAATGTATCATGGTCTGCCCCCATGTAAATGTGGCCTGTCATTTATTGTTAAACATCATCCATTTAGTTTAATAGGATTCTAATGAGAATTTAGCGCTTGTTCATCTCTTTAACGTAATTTTAATTAATTAACCATTCCAATGAGATCTAATTTTATAGAGGAATGATAGAACAGCTCTCTATAGACTTCTTGCTATAAAAATCATTTGATTTTGCGTTTTAAATTTGTTGGTATTCGCATGGTAAACGATAATCGTATTTAACGTAAATTGGTTGCATGTTACATAATCAAAATGGTAAGTAACATGCTACAGATTGGTATGCTTCCGTTGATAAATATTTTGTTTGTCCATACTAAATTGAATAGTTATGGCACGCAAAACAAACGATTTTATTTAAAATAAATTTTTTGTTTCACTTAAATTACGAAGCTATTTAGCTAATTTAATAGATTATAATTTTAATGATTATGTGTGCTATATGTTACACTCATTACAAATTCAGTATAAACATAAAATTTGATACCATGCTGTCTCGTCGAAAGATTTAACTAACGAATACCAATACCAATTTTAATCCTATTAATGATCACATTCACATAAGTTCTTCAATATTCACAGTTCCTATTCCATTTCATTTAAATCTTTCGTTCATTTTTCATGTTTTTGTATATTCATTTGATTCCTTTCAGCATCGTATATATCATATTTTTAGTACGTTGTGTTTATTATAAACATTCTAGTTTCATTTTAAGCTGTTTATTTCTTTTTTATTTTAATTTAAAGAGGAAACGGTTGCATATTTCTGTCAAAATCAGAAATGTTAATAAACTAAAACTAAAAAAAAAAAAACGTTAAAAAGTCCGTTGAAATTATACATATTTCTGTTAATACAGTAAATGGTAACTAAAGTTTAATGCCAACACTTCTTTAGCGTAATGGAATACTGTCAGATAAACCGAGTCTTCATTTATGATACTCTTTACTCTTTTACGGTGGTTCTTAATTTTCATGTTACATTGATTTTTATTACAGAACTTTCATTGCTTATAGTTAAAAAACAAAATAAATATAAAACATATCAAGATGATTCTTTAAGTGAACAAAAGGAAACACGGTAGTTACATTGTACTTCGAAGTGATACCATAAAACCAAACAAAATATAAAAAAAAAAATGAAAAAATTAATTTTTATTCAATAGCAAACGTGTTTATATTCACTTTTGGTTATACACGCGATCGGTAAATGAAATAAAACAAAAAAAAAATTGTATTTCAATGCCAAACACATTTCATATTAATGTTCGTTTTAGTATTTTTTGGCTTCAAAGCCAAGAGACATCATCTCATTTTTTTCTTGTGATAAATATTACATAGTATTCATTTGAGCATATGATGATTTAAATTTTATGTAGTACATGGTAGTGACACTGTAATTCATTTATGTTTGTTCGTATAATTTTATTTTAATGAATTATTTTTAGCACCCACCAACTAAATATAAATTAAAATGATATTTACTAGTTAGTTGAAATGGTGACCATAAATCTCTCTTGGCATTGAAGAAAAGACGTATTTGGTTTTTTATGTTTTCTATACGTAAACGTATTAAAAGAAAATTGCACGCGAAATTATTACGTTTAACGGATAGTTCTGTAAGTTGAAATTCTATCACCTTTTGAATCATGGGCTCAGGTGAGATGCATGTAAATGGAATGTAATTAACTATCGTATATAAGTAACAATAAGTTGACAATCATGCAATCTTAGGCATATTTTTAGTTTATCACCACCCCATATGTTTAATGGTTAAATCATTAAAATGATCATAAGGTAATTTAATTAAATAGTGTATTAATTGACAAACAATTGGAATACTATTTTAACTTATGCGATAAGTCATAGGAAATTCTCAATGATTTCTACGTTTGAATTCAATAAGAATTAATAAACAATTAAATCAAGAATGTAATTAAAATCTAAAGGAAATACTATTCATTATTGAACTTTTAATATGCGATTAACTGATGGATAATTTAATTGAACTTAATAATAATAATTAATAATAAATTTTATTAATTCCAGAGTACTTTGATTCATTTTTAATTCGTCTTATTACCATTTTATAACTGAATTCTTATTTGGTCATAGGATTAATTATCCATTTGATTGCACGGTGCTTCAATTAACAATTTAATGAATACACAATGCTATGAATTGTATGAATATATGCATGCTATTTGCTATTATGTGATGATATCCAGTCAGAGTAATCTATTTCAACGAGTTGCTATTTTAGAAATGTTACTATGTTGCAATCAAAATACATAAAGATTCAATGTAAAACGAAAATGATATCAAGAAGACGTGAAAATGTTTATTAGTTTTAATCATTTTATTCACTCCAAAGCGATTAACAGCCGGGTCTATAAGACAATGGTTTTTACTTCGGTTTTTACTGTTTGCATTATTCTGTATTGCATCTTAAGCTGGTTACTTTATAAGATTTAATTTTCTTTGTAATTCTTTTTTATTCCTTGTTATGGACAAGTGTAAAATATCACCATTTATGGTTTTTATTATAAAATCATTAGAGTTCACATTTACTACGAATGCAATCATTTAAAGAAATTTTGTTGTTGTTGTTGTTATTCAGTTAATGTTAATATCATTAAATAAAAAGGAAATATCATTGAATGGTATTTCATTAAATTAACCATAACGTTGAACTCATTCAATATCCACTGATATGGTCAATTGATGTGATTGTGTTGACAATGGATAATACAAGAAGATGATGGCATTTATGGTGATATGGAAATGGTTTTTGCTATTTTTCTTATTCACATTGATTGGCAATAATGTTTTGCTACTATAGATTCAATATTAAAACGTTTCTTGTAATCTAGTGCGACATTCAACTGATTCGGAAAGTAAGAAATTCACACCAATCATTTGGCATTTGATTATATTGACCAATTTAAGGTGAAAATGATTTAAAAACGATTGATTGGAATCAAAAACACTTACAGTGACGGATTAAATGTGTAATCATTAACTGTTTTTATTATTTTTTATTTCTAACTTGATGGTAAAATAGAAATTATATAGTAAATTTGATTGGATCATATCGAGCTCAATTCACCATAAATGGTGTGAAACGTATTCTTCATTTCTTCACATACAAACACATAGAAAATTATCCAATAATAATGACTAAATTTAAGTGAAACACCTTCACGATTTTATCATTTACAGAAGATCAAAGTGATGCATTTCAAATAAAAATTAATCAATCATTCAAGTGCACATTCATAAGTGTCTGTGACTGAGATAAGTTTTTAAATATTAAGAAGTTTTATCGGATCTATAAAATCTGATTGATATGATCACGATCCAACGATCCATTTAGGTTCAATTAAAATTGTTTCTTTAATATTACCGTTCAAACACAAAATAAGAATCAATCATTAGCTTGATTACTGGATGACATCTATAAATTTATGTGAAATAAGGAAGTTTAATCATTACAATTACAGTTTTTGTTTAAATGAACCATAAAATGCAGATACAATTAATAATTTTATCGGATTTCCTACAGTTTGTTACATCCTTATACATATTTAGTGTTTAATTATCAATATTTATTGATAAATTAGATCGTAATAAATTGTTCAATAGGAAATGTTATTGTAAATGAATTGCATGTAACCACAAGTTTAATGTTCATTAATTAAGCCCCTTTTTTTATTGTAATTTCTATGTAAAACATTTGTTGTCTTATTCCAGCCAATTTAATACCACATCAAAGGAATACAATTAATATTCTTAACAACCAGAAATTATAGATTCACTTACCATAAAATTCTATTTTCTACATACCGTTTTGCGTATAATTATAGACATTTTGAATTGTACGTTTGTTTTAAAACTAATGTAATTGATTCACTAATAAAATAAATTTTTAATTTACATGGTCAGTCGGTAATTTTATGTTGGCGAATCATAATGTTTATTTTCTATTATAAGTATTACGAAAAATAACTAACAAAGAGTGTCGAATAATAAAATTCTATTTAAATTTTGTTCCATTTTAGTGAACCAATGTAGAGAAATTATTATCCAGTTGATATCATAACTTGTATTAATTTCATTCTATCTCTTTCTAGTCCAATGAATTTTAATCGATAGATTGTACACAACTGTGGACACGATTAGATACAATTGACAACATGGTCACCTGGGTATTATTATAACATCATACAATTGAACACCAATAGTGTAAGAAATCAGACCAATGCTTCTGAATATCAAATTCAAATAGCATTGCAATTAAGTAATTATCATATTTATCTTAAGATTATGGTAATTATTTGATATTTATTTAAGTGCTTCGCTTTTAATTTTAATTTTGATGTTGTCATAAATATCCATAATAATATTCTATAAGATCTCTTATGCTCTTTAAATTTTCCTTTTCATTATTAGTTTCTCCTAATCTTACCAAATGAATAAACAATAAAATTAGTTGACAATATACAATTTTAATTAGATCTGACAACAATTTAAGTCGTTGTAATACAATGTCCATTCCAATAAACATCAGTTGAATTTAAATGAGAAGTTATGATTCTATGTTTTTAATCTCTTGTTTCTTATGTAGACATTTATTACAACGTATTTTCCTTCGACTATTGGTATAATAATTTTATTTCTTATTCCAATTGAACTATTAAATGTGTCAATTTTTATATATTAAACTTGTTTCAGGTGTTGCCACCGTCCAGATTTAAAATATTCTTCGTATTGTTGCTGTTACCAATCGCTTGTTTAATTCAAAATACAATTTTTTTTTATGCTGAAATTACTTTATAAAATATTTACATAATTGTTTGTTATTTATTTTATCGTTAGTTGTATCATTATCATTTACTTGTTTATACGAAACAACATGAATTGCTATGGCAAATTATTGGCTGAATGTAACTCTCTATTTAAATTGATAATTAATTAATTTATTCACACATGTTTAACATCATCTTTATGCCGCCATATATGCCAGATTTTACAATCTTGTACCAATATGAATTATGAGTTAATAATTTTTTGAAATACAAAAAATTATATTTCTTATGTTTCCATGTGCCAAATGTGATTTACATTCATTGGCAATTTCATTAACTTATTAAAAACGTAATGTTTATTGAGCCACACACCGTGATGGGACACTCTTTCTGATTTAAAAACTATGATAAGAAATTACATAAAATATCAAGAAGAACATCATCAATTACAGTTTGGTAGAATATTATTGAGATTAGAAAAAGAATTTATGTTATTTCTTGATATTTTTGAATTGTATATTTCTCTATAAGATCATTTGGCATCATTATCAATATCCAATTAATTTATGAATGATCTGTTTTTATAGAGTTGTTTGCTCCTCTAGATTTCATACTTAATCAGAAACTGTCAAGTCATTCATTCACAGTTTTTTCTTTATTTTATCTTTCTCGCTGTTATATTGTTTCAATGAGTCAAGTCTTAATTCTTAGATAGTTTCTATGTTTTGATTTAAATCAGTTGTCTTCAATCATTTCTTAAAACGTATTATTTTTCTATTAAAGAAAATGAATAATCTTTTCCAATTTTTTGTTTTTGCTTATTCAAGAAAACACAAAGTGATTGAAATTAATCAATAATTTTTATTTGAATCTAACGGTGGGTGAAACAGTTAAAGTTAAACAATCCCATTAAAAATATTATGAATAATAAAAAAGAATTGAAAATATTTTCTTTTTCGGTTTGCAAAAAACTTTCGTAAGAAATTGATTCACGTTTGTTTCTTATAAATAAATTGAATAAATATTGATAAAAACAATAAAAAATTAATATGCGAATAATATGGTTAGAAGTAGCAAGTTAAGAATTAAACAAAAAAAAAAAACTATCGAGATCGATTTGTTATAGAATCGGTAACTAGTCGAATTGAAACACTAGAAATGAGAGTTTGCGGTTAAATCGTTAATTGCATTTAATACCTATCACACAGGTATTCATAAGAACATCATATACTGTATCGGGTGTTATCTTAACTAACAAGAGTGGTGTATTAATTTAATCGTATGGCATAAACATGGCGCAAAAGAAGTTAGTGCAAAAAGTTAAAATCGACTACATATCATGAATATGAGACAACAACATAGCAACTAAACCATAAATTGATCTCAAATATCAAGTTGTGAGTAATCATTAAATCATAAATTTCATTTATATATCGGGATGATCGGTTAACGTTGTATATTAAAATGATACATATCCAATTTCTGAATCGTCACTATCACTAATTGCAAAAAGGAAACCAAAACTGAACAAGCGAAATGTATAAAAAGTATCGCGATATTCATACCATTTGACTTCAACTGGTCAGCGCACATATTAAAAACGATTTTAAATTTTTCTATTTTGTTTTTGTATTAAATCGAATATTTTCATTTATGATGAAGTGTAAGTAAAACCAAACAGAAATTTCCAGTGAGTTTTCTTCTTCATGTAAGATTCTGTACTCTCTTTTTTTCTTATTTTAATCAATATTTTCTTACCGTAAAGTAAACTGTTAAATGTGAATTGTTACCTTCCTTCATACTGGACGTATATATCGCAAAATCATTCGTTATGCATTACTTATTTTCATCAGTTTCAAAATCTTGTTTTATTTCATATCGTTGGGTTTTATTCTATTTTCATTTCAATTTTTTGTACGTTCGTATTTTTAATGATTCATGAAGTCACTTTTCATCGTTAAAAGCATCATAGAATATGACATACATGTAATGAGGTAAAGATTCTCTTATAAACGGATTGATTTAATACATTATCATCTATTAACAAACTGTTATGCACTCTGTTGTAGAGTTATTTTCTATATTCATCTATGATTGGTACAATTCCCTATGTAAGGTACCGGTGATTTCTTTTTTCCTTAATTCCTTTTTGTGTATATAAATCGAATGATGAAATGAACTAATGATTTAACAATACCAATAGATCATAAATCTAATAGTTATCCCCCTCGATTCGAAGGTACCAAATCGTATAAAAATTTTATACTTTTTATTTTACTTTGGTTATTATTACCTTTCAATAATTCGCATATTCAACCGGCTACATTATAAATCATTTATGGAATCATTTCAAACAATTTTTTTTGTATATATGGGCAATATGAATAACAAAACTATAGCAAAAATAAAGAAAGAATTAAAGGGATTAATGTTAACGCCAAATAGATAAGAAAAAAACAGAAATTACTTGAGCTTTTCATTTCATTGAAATGTGTAATATCGTTTCATATGAATCATTTGCCGTATGAATTGGAATTTGAAACGGTTTTTATTATGAAGTCCATCGAAATGATCATTATTAAATTGAAAATTCTCTCTTCATTATTATGTAATGGTGCAATACTGTATTGGCTTATATGGTTATGATGATGGTTTTTCTAGACCATTGCAAACAGAGCTAAGACAAACGAATAGTAAATTCGTTATAATTTCAAATTAAAAGTTTTGATTTTGAAACAGATTTTCTCTTATTTCTTATGTATGATAGTTTTATGATTATTAATATGAATATTTTAATTCAAGTTGAAACAATTGGCAAGAGAAAAGAGTCAACCTAAAGTGGTCCAATAAATGGTGAATCATACTTTTCTTGTGTCCAACATTTTAAACAAAAAGCAATGAATTACACTTGGGGAATGTGTTACCTCGGGAACTAAAATCCATAAATATGCAACTGAATTATAGTTACAGATTTACAATGAAATAAAAATAAAAATTTCAGTTAAATTGAATGAATTTTAATTCCATTTCATTTATTAGTTATCATTACATTAGTAATAATCTTAATCAGCGCTCTATTTATAATTTTAATAGTTTTTCAATAACAATAAATGAAACATTTAAAAGTAAAAATTCTTTAAAAGTTAATTTACTGATATTAACCTGTGTATGTACCATTTAAACTGTAAGAATTTTGATTGCTCAAACATTCTAACTTGGCTTTTTTTGATTATAAAATGTTTTATTATTATTCTATCTCACTTCCTCGTTGTTAGTTTCAATCTCATTTTTGCAATGAAATCAGAACAATGCGCAAAATTTTTTCATTGAATTAAAAATTATTTTATTTTCTTTTTCCCGTAATATCAAGGAAAATACGAATAAAGACAAGCAAAAAGCACAAAATAGAAATCACTGCCGCATTACCAATGGCATGAAGTTTTATCCATTATCTTAGATACATTAAAACAATTATAACCCGTGCACTGATACCATTCAAGTATTTAGATAGCACAATGTTAGCGAGAAAGGAATAGTTTTAAATGCAGAAGCGCATTTAAGGTGGAAATCAGGCAGCTAATGTACTGATATCTTCTACCCCATTATATTGTTAATGTAATTCTTGATAGGCCATTGAAAATAATAACAAAATGCAATTTTTATATCGCGATAGAGCTAGGCATTTTATTTAATTTTATTTATTTTCATTTTAATTCATTCTTATTTTGTAAATGTTTTTTATCTGCGACCATTTGGGCTTAGGCCATTGGGGTCTCGAAAAGGTCTTGTACCAATCTACATTTCTATGTTCACCTAAAAGTGCGATGAAAGTACCTAAATTGAATAATCTAAAAACTACTATCTATTCACTCAATTGGAAAATATTTATTTTTATATTATTTTACTGCACCATTACATACTTTTAATTTAACTAAAGTTATAATAAGATAGTTTGACTCTTCACAATGTTATTTACTCTCTTTACTCTTGGCTTATCAATTAAAATGAATTTTCATTTTGTTATTCATATTCCCCCCATTGTAATTGGGTAATCAACAATCGGGTTTGGTGAGAGAATTAAAGGAATTTTATTCATTTATTTCTTTTTTTCATTATAAAATGAGATCAAAATGCTAATCGATTTAACTGAATTAGAATCTATTAAGATGACTGTGATGCTTTAGTTTTCCGTTAAATGAAAATATTTTCTTTCATCCGTTTTGGGTGTTACTGTAGGTGTTCTTATTCATTCAAATTTTTTTGTTTTGTCTCTTCTACCCAACATATGCATATCTATGAATCACGCATCACGTTTATGTCCCTTTATGTAAACTTATAAATATTTCTATGGTTCAACTATAAATCTACAATGTGGTTTATGCATATCGGTTTTCTTTTTTTTACTTTTGCATATCTTGATATTTTGACTATAACTTGGTAAATATTTTGTATCGCCTGTGGTAGAGGTTGAATAGAGGCCGTATTCGATTTTCTTTTGGTATTTCTACTCAGCTGTACCGTAACATACCAGACATTCAGACATAGTGTGCATAGTTTAGTTTGATCAGAATGGGTTATAGGATGATATGAAATCGTTTATGCAAATCGTATAATTATTATTTGGTCATTAACATGAAATAATCAATATGGTTAAATACCGTTCAATTTGAACATTAATAATCGAGTACGATGAATAAAGAAGAGTTTCATACAGAAAGTGTCCAGTTTAAAAGTGATACATAAATGTCGAATTTAGTTTAAATATAATTAATTGGACTTAGAGGCTCCATTCTTGGCGTGATTGTTAGCATGTCAATTTAAGTGGCTCCGTTGAATTTTTTTCTTTGCTTTTGCTTTACATCAATACAATTCCCTTGGAATTCAAACCATAGAATAAATGAAAGAATTAGAGATTATGTGTGACTCGAGGGGTTATGTTAAGAACTGTTGAAATCATTCGATTCTGTGCTCTGTTTTTCTAAGAGTAAAACAATTCCATTTGGTATTCAGTAACATGCGACATAACAGCATAGTTTGTGGAGAATTTAATGGTAAACACCATATCGTTCCATTGTGGTGAACATTAGAGGAACAATTGTAGCGAAATACCGATTTATTTGATACCAAATAAGTGTAATATATAAATCTAATGGACATCAGAGGGATTGGCAATGAATTAAAAACGCATACCATCTCGATACGGTACAATTTCGTTGGTTCAAAATCAATAGAGAGTGTATGGAATCACCTTTTATAGTTTGCTCTTGTTTTACTACATTTTCATTATATTCGATTGCATTTTGAGCTGTCTCCACTCTTCAATGGTAAAAGAAGATAAAAAATTATTTTCTAATTGCCCCTAAACTATTTTACAGACATTCTTTTCCTCAGTGTAACAGACAAGAAATAGAAGAAACACCGAATCGGCTTTGGTACAAAACGACACATTCTTCACTTGGTATCCTAAACCACTGGTTATGGAATTTCGTGGCATTTAGATGACCATAAGATTCTTGTTACTAAACCATGAAAACACTGATTTGCACAATTATTATCATTTCATTGAATTTTTTAACGTTTTTCCAATGATTTTCCAAAGGTTAAGTTTATTCATATTTCATATACGTGATGTTACCACTCATATTCCTTCAATTAGAATTTATTCCTTAATTATCCCTTATTACCCTTTGATTAAGATTTACGATTACTTCATTTAGTGCGGTCTAATTCTTGTATAATTTAATACATCAATTGATCCGTATTTTTATTTAACTTCTATCTTCTCCATTTATTTTCATTCACATCAATTTAAAGGCATGCAAACAGGAGGCAAAACATGCGATAAATAGCTAAAGAAAATGCCACACACTTTGTTTTAGCAAAATTGTACTATGATGGTATTTCTCTTAAACTTTATGACTTTCATTAAACCGTTGATGGAACTTAAGGAAACGATATTAAGTGAGAACTAGTGGAAAGAACCATTTAATAGTTAGATAAATACGATTTGGTTTTAGGTCGGTTCCCTTTAAGAAAATTATTTAACATTTAATCTGTAACTGCTTCCACATTTATGTATCATATCAAATTGAACCAATTTATCTGGTGCATATAATATGGTAATTTAACGTAAGCCCAGCTGTCATATACCATCGTAAAATGTATCTGATTGTAACTAAACAGAATTTTAACTTTAAAAGAATAAACACATAGTTGTATTACCTACACTAAATTCATTTAGTGTGGAATTGTTTAACAATATGACTTGGATATACAACACTCGTACTACACTCCAATTTTAACGATCACCGATTTATTTGATCAATTCGATACCATTTATAGCCATAATAGTCAAATTAATGGCATAAAAATACCACTGGGGAGTTATTTCTCTTTCTATCTACTTTATATGAAACTGAACTTTTTGTGTATTCCGTATTCTGTATACGGTTCGCAAATTGTTACGATATAGTGTTACCAAATGAATATAAAGACACATCGAATAACAAAAAACAGATATGAAACGCGGTACCGCAATCAATTCAATTGAGTTCCCTACCATTTCGGTTCAATAGTGTGTGAAAAGGAGTTGATCATCTATATGGAGTTATTATTATTTATATATTTTTTTTGTTGTATTAAACAAAAGTTATTGAAAAGTTCATAGATGGAGATTATTAAAATGACATAAAATGTAATAACTTTTATAGTCATTATTACCACTAAATATAGGTAAAGTACACGCGACAAGACCAACACCATAGTTGGAATATTTGAATTTACAATTGTCTATAACTTTAATGTATGAAAATATAAATAATTTGCAAACAATGGAATAGTAAAATCTATAATCATAAAACGTTGTAACATAGACAACAGTGAAATTAAAATAAAAAAAAAAAGAAGGTGTGAAGTTTTACATCGTTTTATTGATTTATGTGAAGGGTCGATTTTCCATAATTGCATAATTCAATTTATGTGGCGCAACAATAAAATCAACAAAACACTTCACCCAGAAGTGAGGGAGGTGTCTAATCAATTGTTATTTATCTTGTCATTTCCCCTTATTCAATATGTAACAGTGTTATAATAAAACAGAAAAATATTTATTCGAGATCAATTCTGGTACCTAGTGCAATGAACTTGAAAGTATCCATAAGAGAATTTACGTCATATCGACTTCAATATATTCTTGAATTTTGATTCAATTTTATTCCATGATTAAAGTTCACCTGAGAATCATATTATAAACATAGACAGCTCTATATTTTAGTTGATCTTGATCTGAGAAACAAAATCTTATAACATAATGTGAATATCGTGGATTCTTTTTTAATTGTCACGGTTTATTATATTCGAAATAA
Source organism: Coboldia fuscipes (assembly GCA_001014335.1). NCBI lineage: Eukaryota > Metazoa > Arthropoda > Insecta > Diptera > Scatopsidae > Coboldia > Coboldia fuscipes. Next base: position 88,229 of record JXOR01000898.1, read on the forward strand.
AAATTTAGAATACAAAAAATTTGATCTGGATATTTTGGGGTACTGAAGAATTTCTAATGAATAAGAAAGGTAACTTGAATGATTGATAGCTATTGGAGAGTGGCCACTGTATGACTTCTTAGTTACTGAATACGCACGCTCAACAACTCGATGAGATCAATTGAAACACTACAAGTAATCTTAAATTTGTAACAATTAAGAAATTAATCTTCAATAGGTGTGTCGTAAATTAACGTGAAACAAACAAATTGGGATGCTGTTTTAATAACAATTTACCAAGACCACTCTCAAGTGAAAGATAAGATTACCAATTAGAAAATGGATGTAATTAACATAAATTGTAATTGAGAAGGACATAATTTATGGGAAATTTCTATTTTTCTATTATAATTGCTTACATAAATTAACGAATGCTAATAACTTTATTTTATCGTCTCATTAATTTTTGTTTAATTGTGAATCAATGAATCTTACATTTTTATTTCTAGTCTTCTAATGGTATTGAAACAATGATGAAATATATTGACCCTTTAACATTACAACAGAATGACGTGACAAGAAGTTATGAAAATACAATCAAATATTAAGATCGTGTAATGGTGCTATTAAGTAGTATGATTAACTGAATTCAAATTGGTTAAAGAATTATACATAAAGTTCATGTTTTAGTTGTTTTAAATTTTTTTTTATTTTTCTCATTTAACATTCATTCAACTTTACAAGAAATCGAGTGCCGTCCATATGATTTACGAATATTGTATAACGATTAATTGAATATGAATATAAAGTTAAATGAGAACATTTTTATTTGTTGCTATTGAATTAAAATTGCGGGTGGTATCGTTCATACTTCTTGTATTTCTCTTTAATATTCAACGGTTGAGACACAATTTTAATCGATGGACAAATTGTTATTTGTTAGTTGGATACTCAATTAGAGTGAGATTGCATAAGAGAAATATTCTAATGGATACTATAAAGGGATGGGCACAATCAATTGCTGAACGAATTAAGATTTTCAATAAATTTTAAGTTTTAGTATTACTATTTTATTTTTTTCTTTCAAATCGATACTCGATGATCGTGCAATTGAAATGATACGTGCAACTAGTCAAAGAACAGAAAATATATTGCAGTCAATTTAATTCAATCGACATTAAAAATATTTATATATAAGACTATGAATAACCACGAAATAATATAATAAAAACATATTATAGGAAGCATAATTTTCTTGGTGATCATTAAAATATATCAAATTGAAATGAAATAAAATTGTATTTTCTTTCAATGATGAAGTGAAATTAAAAGGGGGGGAAACGAGAAGTAATCAAACAGAAATAGATCCTTTAGTTCGATGTATTCCATGTATAATAATTTAACTCCAGCTGGTTTTTATTTGATAACACTTTAAACGTAATAATCTATGATTGCTGCAGTATAATTGTGTAGAATTTACAAAAAAAAAACAGAAAAGAAAAATCATAATAAAATGTCTATATCGTATAAAGATAAATTCATAATTGAAGTCAATACGAAATACTGGAATCTTATTTTTTTCTATTTGGTTTTCAATCTTTGATATCATGCAATTGAATTGATGTTTAGATTAATATTGGTTGCGGAATACCAACAATAAATGAAACATTAAATAAGAGATAACATGAGATTGTAATAGAAATATAGTTAAAATAATAAAGCGAAAAAAAAAACAACTAAACTGGAGTGTTGTAACTGAATTATTGAACATAAAAAAGAAAAAAAAAATTTTATGAATTTATACGGTGGGTTCGTCGCTTCAAATCTTTCGTTTTTCGAACTCATTAATAACAGCAACGGTTGATTGGTTTCACTTCTTAAAATTTATTATTATTAATTGATTTTCTTTCGATTGAACATATAAATTCTCACTATATTACATACAGAAGGAATAGATACAATTTGCAAATAACTGAAAATTAATAAACGATGTTACGTGTATCTTCTTCTCTTTCAATAAATTTGTGCCTTTTTTTTCGATATAAAATAATTTTCAATTGATTTTAAATAGCAATGAAAAAAAATAAAATATTCAAAAGAAAAAGAAAATTGGAAACAATTTCAATGTTTAATCTGAATGCAAATCGGTTTTACACTGTTTAACATGACCGCTAGCGATATAATAGCCAATTTGATTGATATAACATTCATTCAGTTGGACACGATTTAAGTGAAGAAGTTCTATGTGTGTCCATTTCATATGGCATTCAACATAAATCATTATCATTGTAAAGAAAATTGAAAACAACAACAACAAATTGAATTTTAAAAAAAATAAATGAATGGACAACGAATAAAAAAACAAAAAAAAAACCAGAGCTCTGGTCTTCAAACGACATTTTCAATGGCACATGAAATATTTATGTAGGCACACACTTAACAGTTTAACTCTCTCAATTCTGAATTCTTATTATTATTATTACTTGAATTTCAGTTCTATATGTTGGATACTATTTTAATTTTATTTCTCTTTAACTCTATTGCTGTTGTTTAATCTATCTCTTCTCTGTTGCTTTCCATCAATTGATTGCAATGAATGAAAATTGTAACATTATAATACATAAAATTTGCTATTCAATTCAATAAATTTTAATTCTATATCGTTGTGGATTCTACATATGCACTTATAATAAGATATCATACCAATGCCAATTCTTCTTCTTTAAAATTATGCTTTGTAATGTGTCTTTCTTGCGCTATATATTTTTTTATCACAATTCTATGATTCTTCTTTTTTATTTTACATAAACCGAAACACGTATAAATGGTGATTCACATAGTTTTTTTTAATGTAAGTTTTTGTTATTATTTTTTTGTGCTTTTCTTTTTTTTCTTTTTAATTCGAATATGAAACAGAATAGTAATGGGGATCTTACCAACGGTTGAAAATCTACAATGTGTACCGTATAGTTTATGCTATAGGTACAAATAAGGTGTGCAAATTAATTTACAATAGCACTAAATCACTTTGGTATGGTATTTTTTTTTTTCCTTTTATTTTCTTTTTTTTTTTTTTGGTTTTCTGTATATCAATTCTTCTTGGCGCGCGTTATTTATGCGACTTAATAAAAATCTATAGTTTAATACCAACTGTCTGTTTGGTGGTAGGATTTGTGCAAAAATTAGGTATAAAAATAAATTATGAGATACAACAATTGAATTTCTTTCATATTCTTTAAATAAAATATTATATCAAATCTAACTGAATAACTTTACTATTTTATATTAAGTCAGAAATAGAAATTATAAGAATTTATTATGTTTTCAATTTGATTTAAACTGCAATTAAATATCACTTGATGTTTCTTTATATTCCTCAACATATTGATACAATTTTACTAAGAGAAATTACATTTTGATTTACGTTAATTCACTGTAATGTAACATAAATGATTTATTCGAATATCATTTAAATCGTAAATTTTAAAAATTTATCGTCATTTTAGTGTTGGAATCCTTAAATGATAAGGAACGTTATTAATTCACTTCCTAAGATGCAGCTATTCAGTTAAGATGAACGATAAATCTTAAGCAAAAGTGCACTAAATATAGACGACAATCTAAACTTCTAACTATGAAACTTCACTAGCGATAGAACCCACGATCTTAACTCATCAAACGTTCAATGATTACTGAAACTAACCAGAGGAGCATTAAAGTCTTATTATTCTTCAATATCATCTGAGTATCATGATACTCTTTGGCTCTCGTACCCTGAATCTTGGTACTATTTTTGCACATATGAATAGATGAAAATTTTCTACATTATAACCAGCTAACTATAGAGAATACATAGAGAATACTAACTTACAAAATATAAAAAAAAAAATAATATGAAACTGTAAGCAGTTGACTTTAAAACAAGAAGGTGTGTATTTAAAAAATGTAAATATACAAGTAATATGTTATAGACAAGTAATCCACTCTACATTCACGTACATATTTAGATCTATAACACGGTTTGTTACATGGAATCTATGCTAATGGTATGAAAGATCTACTTAACTGGCAGGCATTATTTGTATTATCGATTTATTTATTTTTTTTTTTTCGTTTTTCATTTTCTTACTCTCTTTCTCATATATTTTCTCTCAATAATGCTCTCCTCTTTAAACTGATTGTCTATTTCGTTTGCATAGCAAAATAAGAGAAAAAAAAAATCAAACGTTAAACCAAAAGAACCAGTGCAGTAAAATATAACAAACTAATAATATTTAAATGTTAGTTTCGATTCATAACCATTGCCATATCCTTAGCTGGAAGCATCAATGAATTTTACACTCATCTAAATGCTCATTCCTTTAGTTCATTTATGCCGTTAACCAACTGAAAACTTCACTATTTCATTTATAAAATGGTAAAGAGAAACTTTTATACTGTACGGTAGAGTACAAGAGATCGGAGTAAGAAAATTATTACAGTTCCAATTAATTGTTATCGCCTTGTCATCCCTTCATATCCATTAATTTAATCATGTAATTGTAAATGCTATTAGTCAACCATAAACTTTTATATCGATACAAATAAACAAAATTCATTTGAATTTGATTGCATATTGCGAACATGATAATTACTATTGAATAAAATGTGAAACCTTATAGGTTTCTACTCGTCAGTGACAGCTTAATTAACAAATAAACAAAAATTTTTAATTTTAATTGTAACCATTACCGTTGATTATTGGTAATAAAATCATAACAATTTCATACAATTGAAATGAAATATCAAAAATTGACGGAATTCTATTAGAGTAATAAATGTTATTGGGAAAATAAAATTTAATGAAATTCAAAGACAAATTAATTTTTACTTCTTCATCCCATCTCTCTATGTCTCTTATAACCGACATATTCCGCCTAGAGGTGCCAGGTGATTGCACATCATTGAGTCCTTCTCAAAATCTCATTGATCTTAATTTTGTTTTAAAATTGGAAAGATACAGTCAATATAGAATCATTATTATTATTAGACAAAGAAGAGATAGAGAACAGTTTAAAACTGAATTAACAATCGTCTTAATAATTCTATTATGAGATTGAAAATAGTTGCTATCTTATAAGTAACTCGAATATATTATCATTAAGATCTCATTGAAGTGTATCACATTTACGTCGAGGAATATGATTTTTATTCTTCTATTGATTCATCTTGTATCACAATAATCGAATTTTAAGAAAATATCGTTTAAAATCATTAAGTTTGGGCGCATTGTTCGTCAAGAGACAAACTCTATTGGAAAGCTCGCATTTGAAAATGTCTAAGTTTGACACCTAGAGAGAAACGTTGAAAACTGATCCCTATAATCAGATATTTCCTAGTGGCATACTTTTGTCGATATGATATACAAGAGTACATTATCGGCTTGACGAAATAAAATATAAATTATCAATACTGTTGGATACTAGTGAATAATGTTAAATTACATTAATTAAAATTTATGGTAAATAAACAGAATTATGGCACCAACTTCCAACTAATAAAATGTAATTAAAGTTTTATTGATTTCCATTATGTCTAATCAACATATAAAAATAGTTCATTAACTGTCTATAATCGTGTTGAAATGATACACATATTCATCTAATTATTGTACCTTTGATATGGTGAATTTATTATAAAATTAATTGAATTAAGTAACTTATTGCTGCACTACAAATACAATTATTATGAATTGCATCATACCTTTGGCTTAGCTATTTATTTCATTTTGATCCCACAAATGAGCGGAAATTGATTTCTTCACAGCAGCCTACTCAACTACTTAACCATTTTTTTTTTAATCTGACCACTATTATAAGATTGTTAAACTACTCATCATTGACATTTTCTGTCGCCATGAATAAAAACTTATATCCGTATTCGTATTATCATAATTTGCAGTCTATATCATCACAATTTCAAAGAATTGAATTAAAAATTTTTACGATACAAGTAATAGGATTATATTCAATTAAACATTTATCGACACACTTTGATTTAATTCAACAGATTTTCCATTTAAACCTTTATAACATACAAACGGTGATGATCTTACACACCGAATAAGATGAAGCAATAAATGGATATATATGCTACTCATACTGGATAATACAGAAAAACACTGGTTACCGTTTTTCTTTTTCAATAATAGAGAGCCCGAATAAAAAACAAAATCTCGACTCATAACAATCGGAATACAATGAAACCAATGGATAATAGCAGTTTATTATAAAGATGCCTAAAATTTAAATAAATTACCAGGTAAACTTTCATAGGTAATAAAAAATCCAAGAGAGAAAAAGAGAAGAAAAACTTTAAAACAATTTTATATAACAGTGATCAATTGATCTGGGCGCGTGCTTTAAATCGTGATGTTCACTTGAAAAATTCTGTTTTTTTTTTTTCGCTTAACTTTTACTGTAGCATAATTCATTTATTTTTTGTTACCTTTACTGATCTTTGTAGCGGCGCACCAATTGTAATCTATTGCATTATAGTTCACCTTATTTCTTTCATATACAGATGAAAATTGTTTATCCATCTTTAATGTTCCGGTTCACAATAAATTCAGGAAGAATAATAATGAACGTTGAATTATCGTATATTAAAGTCACAAAGGAATTTTCAATGCCTTTTGAATAAATCAATAATGAATATTGAACCTGAATACAATATCATCTTGCTAGATTCCTTTACACTTTGATAACAGCAAAGTAATAACAAAATCTATGTAGTTCCGTGATGCATCAAGCACGGTTCGTTTTTTTTTTCGTTAAATTATGAATCGGTCCAGATTACACAAAATCAATACCGATTAAATTATTATTTATGCTTAAACGTTTTATATATAAAGGAAAAAGTCTTATGATAAATATTTGGCATTCCAATGTAGTAAGTTCTTTTATTATCAGCTGCAATATTGGGATTCAACCAATAGAGAAATTTACTCTCTGATCGTCAACTTGGTGAAAATAAAATAGGAAAAACTTTACAATAGAATTGCGATTTTTGCCATTGGGCTAATTTGCTTTTATCATTATATTACCGTTCAATTTTTTGTTGTTGTTTAACTTGAGTGCCATCACATTGTTTATGATTTTACATCTTTTTTTTTTGCAAATGCTTTCAGGCTAAAGCTCAACAATATCTTAATCTTGTTGGATTCCAAGTATAAATTCCGTATAAAGATGAATGGATTTTGCATTCGAATCAAGCGATATTCATCGTGTTCTTTTCGTTAATTTAATTGGTATGAAATTGACCTTTCAAAGGTCATTAGTATTAACTGTACTAAAATCATCAAGTTCATTTATGATACCAAATAAAATTTAGAACAACTGTGTAAATTAACCTCAGGCTAAAATGAACAATTTTAATTCCAGTGTTTAAGAATTCAACAATTTCTGTTACAATAAATCAATTCGAATACATTTATATTTTTTTTTATTATTTGTTTAAATTCAATTAGACAAATTGAGTACTTCTACATCATCATCTTGGTATTTTCTTATGATTTTTTTTTTTTGGTAGCAATCAAGAAAATTATAATGCAATAAATTTTTTCTCGGGACCTTATTTGTAACATAATGTCGACGAGATATTTAAAAACGATGATAGACCTTTATAAACATGAAACTATAATAAAACTCCATGGCGATATTGTTAAATTAGATCGAAGACAAATAAATATTATTTTAAAATTTATTAGTCATGGTTATAGTTGATCGGTAAATGATTTACCTGGTGATTGTTGTACACCGTTGAAAATATTCTCATTTTAAACTATTTTAGTGTTCAGGTATGTTGTTTTTCTTTTTTATTGAATTTAAATTTTCTTCTAATGTGTAAGAGTTATAAGAAAGCACATATTCTGCGATTAGTTTATTTTTTTTTTATCTTCCTATTGAATATGAGAACATATTTATTCCTTATGCTGATCGCTATTTTAGTTTGTGGACTTTTTTACAATTTATTCGTTTCAGTCAAGGTGTGTGAGTATAGTTTTTCGCTTTTCCTCCTTATTTAATGGTTTTTTTTTTTTAAGTTTTGCATTGAATAAAATTGTATTAGATTCTCTATTATATACCCATAACTAGAAAATCGTGATCTTTCTATCTTCATCATCGACATATACATAAATTTAAATTTGTTACATGAACATAATTTATATTTTCAAATAACACTAAATATAATTTAGATAAATGTGGTTTTAGTCAAACATAATTTTTGTTTTTGTTTTCTATGCGGCCATAGATCGATTTTCTTTTTGGTCTATTCACCCATATCATCTAACAGAGGCATAAATACATAAATTCTATTCTTGGATTAATTCAATTAAAATCAACTTCAATTTTCTTTTAAAATAAAAATCATTTTATTTAGATTGGTTCCAGTTTAATGTCATATTCGGTAGGTGATCGTTTTATACCGTATCGAGGGTATCCAGTATTTCATGCGACTGAAAGGGAGGAACGTCAAGTTTATCATTTCTCAGAGAAAGTTAAAGAATTTGATATATTCACTGTCGTAAGATGAATTTTCAATTGTTTTATTATCCGTAATATGTCAAAGATTTTTATCAGATTGATCACTCTCTTTCTATCTCTATGTTTCCTCCCAAATGATAAATGAATTTAGAAAGCAAACCCATGCTATTGGAAGAAAGCCATTTATAGGAAATATTTATCTGAGGCACTTGGTATCACTGATTTGCGGAATGTATACAGCTATCGTATCGGTGATAACTTACAGGAGTCAATGAAAGCTCAGCCATATAATGATCAAGATTGGAAATGTAATCATAGAAATAAGTCGTGTGTTTCACTGATTTCTCTACATGATTTACCAGGATTTAAGCACTTCTATCGTAATAAATTCCATTAAGATTCATTGTATATGATTCATTTAAAATGAAATAATTAATTTTAGATCGAAATATCCTTGAATGGACAAGTAATAATGAATTGATTGTTTGTATTGGTAGTCATTTATGTATCTGGCATATGGATAGCAATTCAACAACGATGTATGATGTTCCATATGTGTATGAGATCGCTTTAAGCGCTGATAATAAAGAAATTGCCCAATCAACTGATGGTATGGAATTTTTATATTGCAATCTCAATTAAATTTATTTTAATTCATTTTATTAATTGAATTAGATTCAATTATATTTTGGAATGTTGAAAATTCAGCAAGGGGTATCAGATCAAGTCGACTGCCAATTAAATGTAAAGCTTCACCTCTGTGTATTCGATGGACAAACGATAATAAATACATAATAATGTAACGTAGTTGCATTTCGATTAATTGAATCAATCATTAAATGTTTTGGTTTTATTTTAGCGGTTTCATAAATGGCAGCATTGCTATTGCTGACTTAGCGAAGATGAATTCAGAAATTAAACCGATTAAAGCACACAGATCGCCGATTAAGAATATTTCATTATCTTGTAATAATCAATATTTATCAAGTATCGATCATGAAAATAATGTGATTATTTGGCGTATTACACATAATTATGTTCAACCGTTTATCAAATTACTGCAACTGAACCATAGTGATACTGTACAACAAGTTTTCGTGAGCTGGCATCCCTGGGAAGAAACCGAATTCATTTTAGGTTGGTAATTCTTTAACTAAATAAGAAATAATTTAACTGAATTTCGATTTAAATTTACAGCCATTTCAAATCCAGCTATAATCAAATTGTATAATTTGGCATCAAAATCATGTGTATCTTACTATGAACGTAGCGATAATCGGATTACAATTGATTGTATTTCATTTAATAAAATATCAGCTGAATTAGTAGTTGGTTATTCGACAGGAAGATGTAAGTAATTAATTATTTAATCGTTATACTTATTAGTATAAGTAAATAAGAAAAAAATCATCGTCTTTAATTTTTGATTAGTTAGAAAAGAAACGCATGAAGTACTTGTTCTGGCTGCTATTAATCAAGTTGTTGATGTACTAAATGAACACAGGGCAGCTGTTAAAGCTTTAGTATGGAATCATGAGGGTACTAAATTAGCAACCGTAGGATACGATGAAATTCTTATATTATCGCACTTCCTCGACAAATCAAAATTCCCAAATATGAAAGAAGTGAAGAATAAGTCTTTGTTCTCACAACTATCAACACAAATACGTTAAAAATTGAAACAATTGTATGCCCATTATTTCCTTATAAACATTTCACCATTCATACTAACTATTTATTCATTAAAATTTGTGATTGTAGGCTGGCCAAACCAAAGTCACTAACTTAACAACTGAACAGTATTCATATAAGAAATAAAATAATGCCAAACAGTTGAATGAACAAAAAAAACCATAGCTCAAGAGAAACCGCTAATTAACTTAACTGGTAGGCTGGTGTATAGTTTTTGTTGAATATCACCTGCAGAAACACCTAATATTTTCTAGTCAGTTATTTGTTGTTTCATATTAAAGAAGTGGTACTATTTTCATTTTGCCTCTCCAATTGGTAACTACTTTATTATTTGTACTAGTTATTTACCATTTCTATAGATTAAATAGTTTTTTTTTTGTGTGCATTATTTTTATATTATGTTTTATAGTAAGGAAACCAAAGTATGAGAGAGAGAAAATAAAATTATTTGTAATTATTAACGAAGAGCTTCTGGTATTCAATGTATTACAATTGTATGTAAATTCTGGTGGCGAGTGCATCGTGACCAGTTTAGTTATTTTCTTTTTTCACTTTAAGTTTTTATTTCTATTATAAGAAACCCAATGTCTTTGAAAAGTTATGCAAAATATTTGTGTTTTTAGCTTTTGGCATGGGCGGTACTATGTTTGTAAAATCTTTTAAATGTTTCCTCTTTACATTGAGATCATTTAGTAGTTTGTTTAAAATCAAAGTAAATAAAAAAACAATTAATAATATAGTAAGATTCTTAATTTTCAACATGATTTGCAATTAAATAATTTCAATTTTATACGATTTAATAGACATGTCATGGGATTAGTGAAACATCTTTATTTACCTTACAGGAAAAGATTAACAATTCAATGAGATTAAACTATTTTCGTTTCAGCAATTCATTTATTCTTTGGTTGCATTTGAATTTTTCTTCTGTTTTATTTTTATTATTTGTAAATAACAAGACAACGCATTCGATTTTGTGTTATTTTAATTCACTTGTCAGATTTTGCATTAACAACTAAATCATTTCTTATGTTCATGGATTAATTTACCTAATTTAGAAACCGTGATTCTCAATATATCGAATAGTAATGTTAAAATGAAGTAACAATTGGATTAAATTGATTACACCAAGTTTACGGAAAGATATTTAAATGGTTATAAGGAACTTAAATCATTTTCAATGTACAGAATTATACTAATCTGGAATGATTATGTCGACAGTTTTAAACTGAAGTAGAAGAATTGAAAATACGATTTGCTTTGCTTCTGTGTAGTTTCTGCTACATTCTAAAAGAAAATTAATTAATTGATTCGTATCGGTGATTTTGGTATGCACATAAACATTTGGCGTAATTGTATTGATTTAGTATAGGACTATTATTAAAATAGTAATGCAATCAAATTAATCTTTTAATGAAGAAAACACAGTAATTCAATTGGTTTTACTTAATCAAATAATCTTGTAGGCTCCCATTACAATGGTCAAATTGTGGTCAATTTATGTTTCGTCGATTCCTTTTTCTTACATTGTTTCGAGAATAATTCCTAAGTCACCTTTCATTAGCCATTTATTTTTCTTCACTCAAACGGTTTACATAAATTTTAAATTTCAACATAAAGTGTAGTTTAAATTCGTTTTCATATATATTTTTTGCTTTTAATCTACATCACTATTATCATCTTGATTTTGCAAATGTGAATAACTTTTTCATATAAATTGTCTATTTTCTGTACATTTTGAGATGTTTTCTCTCTTTTTTTTTATTTTATTCAATACGATAATCTTGATATTTAAAATGATTTCGAATTTGTTATGCGTTTTAATTGAAATTGATCTAAATGTTTTACATTACAATTTATCTTATAAATTTAATATCGCATTTGGAGTTAACCTACCTGACTAATGTTCTTTCATTTAGAGCTTTTTTGTTGATTTTTATTTATTCGTTTGGTTGTATTTCTGTGTTAAATTGATGTTTCAAGATAGCAGGAAAAATGAGAAAAGGTTTATTTTTACCGTTTCTATGATATTCAGTATGTACTTTGTGGTTGTACGGGATATACATAATTGTACCAAGACCAATTTGAAAAGACGGTTGAATTTGATTTCGTTAATAAAAAGGTATCGAATTGATATTTAACTTTAATCTGATTTATTCGTTTAATTTCTTATTTCTAGTACAGGTATAAATTAAAATAGTCGTTTTGTAAAATTAAACTTAATTTTATCTGAAAATCAGCACCTGAACAACATTGATATGTTGTATGGAGCTGGTTAAGCAACATACCAGCGAAATGTACATGAAAATTTTGAATCAATTCAATTGATCGCATACTTCCATTGTCTTTAAAACCGTTAAATTGTCTTTGAATTGATGAATGCTTTCAAGGAACAACAAATAAAAATGAAGAATAAATTTACATCATGACATTTTAATCACGTTTAGGCGATATTTTATTGAATTCCCTTGGTAACTAACTGATCCCAGTAAATAAATACGTTTTGACTGATTGACGTTCGATACAATTTTATTTCTAGTTGTACAATGTAATGCATATTGTAGAATTTGATTTGGATGCAGGAGGATTGTATTTAAACGATTTTGGAATATAGTGCAGGAAATTTTAATAAATTCCACTTAAAAATTTGTTACATAGAGGGTGCTTTTAATTACGCTAATTTAGGGTATAATTTGCCAAATCACCACCAGTTGAACAATTTGAAATTGTTGAATGCAGGTGGCGGCAATATGATCCGTAGAACTTGCGACCACGTCAGAGTCTGGAAGAAACTAAGCCAGTTGCTGGGTGTCTCATTATGAGCCCCATTCATACGGCTACGATAAAACCATTGTAGCACTATCATAATCAACCTACTATTCGTAATTAAGTAAGTATTTGATGTTTCCTAGGGTTTATCAATTGTAACATGTAGTTTTCTTTGACTTTATTTGAGTTTTAAGAAGTGGTGGCTTCCTTTTTCACAGTCACAAATCAGTATAAAGATGAAAAATTTGATAGACTTACATTTTTAGTAGTATCTCTGGTCATTGGTGAACACTTTTATTACACACGAATTCACTTTTAATCACAACACATTTGAAAATAAAAATCGGAATAAAAAATTGTGCACACTTGTTGATTTGTTTTCACCCACTGATGCAATGAAACTTTCTCACTGACAGTAGCGACCTCAAAGTTATGATACAACTGTGTGTGAAGGATTAATTAAACTCGCTCAAGATGCGCAGAATGCTTAAAAGCTTAGTTCTTATTCAAGAGCAAAGCGTGCCGAAATTTGGCGCCATGTTGTTTAATATTTTCAGTCACAGTGATTTGTATGCAAACTAGTGGTGTTTATAATTTCTAAGTGATTAATTTTTAAAGTGAATTTAGAGTAAAGTGAAGTGTATTTAGTGCAAAATAAAGTTGAAATATCCATTAATCACATTGAATTGCAGGTAAGATGTAATCTCAGTTATTTTGCATGAAAATTTAGATTTAAATATTTGCAATTTATTTGCATTGTTATGACACTCGATGCACCGTCCAAAGGGCCCGGTGTCGTACAATTACAGTTTATTGGCAACTTCCCAATTTATTCTGGACAGTTTTGTAGAGTATATGTTTCTAATTATCATTCTTTTTCTTATATTTTTAGGTAAGTCCAATCATTTTTCATCTTCCCTATGGCTATTTGTAACTTCCTATCCACATATCGTAAGATACCAATCTATTTCTTATACAAACACCTATCCAGTATTTAATTATGCTGTAGTTATTTATGCTGACTGACTTAGATATTCTTCATAGTATATCATATTAAATTTCAGGAAAGTAATTCAGTGCTGACCAGTGCATTTTAAAGTTTTTAAATGAACATTGTGCTCAATAGTTAAACCAAGTAGTTGTGCATAATTTACAAAATATATTGTAAATCAATCGTACTTCAGTACTATAAAATATCTGATTTATTTCATTGGAATACAGTTTGGACTTTTCCCATCGTTTAAATATTTACTGTTTATTAGCCAGTTGATGGAAAGAAGAAAGATGGCAACAGAAAGAAAGATTGTGAAAATGCTGTAGTTCGTTGACAATTTGCAGAGTGTAACACGAAAACTCTTAATAAAGTGGAACCGTCTTCAAACCAAATAAAAAATCCAAAGACACAAGAAGAGTTGGATACATAAACAAAAAAGTATTGAAACAAAATCCCATCCTAATGCCAATCTATATTCGAAAGAAAGTGGCCAATTCCATGGAAACTGACTGGTGCATTAGATACCAATGCAATTCAATTGGCACACGTCATCCACGTGCAGTCTCTCCATTACAGTATCGTAATCATGAAGATTGATCTTTGGGCATACCTAACAATTCTTCATTGCTGCCTACACACCGAAAACTACATTACAATGCATGCAAGCAATGGCACTATCGAAACGTTATTTCGTTAAGTTCCTTTTATTATTTTTACTCTTCGCTGAATAGAGAAAATGAACCAAATACAAGACATTTAACATTGAATGATAGTTCAAATGGCTGGTATGATGATACACCAATGAATTAAAATTTAACGGGTGCTTTCGTTTTACACAAATTTGATACGAAATAAATAATTTAGAAAATATTCAATTGAAAGCAGATGACATTTAAACAGAAATTGCATGCTTAACACTTAATTTTCCACATTTAATAACAAAATATTTGGCGATGAATTTTCTTTTTTTTCAAAATAAAACAAAAAAGCGATTCACACAAAACATTCCATGACCGTTAAGATGTGTAACGAAGACACCCAAAACGAATCTTTAAAGACAGAAAATGTAACGATTGCAGTGAAAAAACGTGGTGGCTGGTTTCTTAATATGAACAGCCTCTGATCATTATTAGAAGAATTGAATAGATTTTTCTTTAGCTGTTTTCTTCATCGTGTGTCTTAAATTGTTCGGCGTGTGCGCTTCTTGTTAAATGATTCCGTGATCAATGACTGCAATTTTAAGCGGTAAAATGTTTTATACAAATAAAATAAAAACCGAGAAAATTACTTGAAAAGACTTCAACGAAGATAAATTGGTATTTTGCTTATTACACTGTCAGGTAGTTCATATTGATTCTGTTGAAATTTCTTGATCACATTTAACTGATCTTCGGTATTTCATTTCCAATTTTAATTATGTCCTCTGATTTTCACGATTTAGTCATTATGTTATTTGTTTCTATTCGTCTCTACCTTTTACATCAGGTCTTGTAATATTGTACGGGTTTTCTCTGATCAAATATTAATAATCTAAAGAGTAATACATCAACCAGAAATAAATATTGATTTGGAAAAATTGAACTTAACAATCTTTGTGTTTGCAATTCAATCGTTCACGGGTTATACGATAGACAGAAAAATAATAGTAAAATATCATGATGGGTAATAAATTATTAAAGAGAGTTCATATGCAATTTAATTTTAATCACAGGAGGATATTTATTACAAAAATCATTTAATTTAACATCAGCACGTATAGGAAAACGAGAATATTTTATTTCGTACGGATTAATTTGTTCACAATACAAACGTGGCATCTCTTTGAGCGCCCCCCGTCAATTGGTACTGTATTACAAAAACAAGTGAATAAATTTTCAATGGATTTAAATTATTGGAAATAAGAAATATAAACTAATCGTTATGATTATTTATGCTTTTTAGATTTAACTACTTGTTTAAAATTTTCATATTTTGAATGTGTTTTCTTTATTTTGTGGATGGAAATAAAATACACTATCGACGTGAGCACTTGTTAAATTGAATCGGTTTCTAAGTACATATCAAACCAGGATAAAATGTTAACAACCTTCTTGAGATCGACCTTTAAAATTGTAAACAGAAAACTATAGTAATTCATTTTAAACGAAATTGTAATGCGATTATGTGAAAATTGTATATGCTGCCTACTGTACCGCAGTGCTCTAAATCGGATTATTATTTTTAAACGAAAAGCTCCATATAGTTCAGTCTTTTCGGTGAGTGGAACACGTCAATGCAGTTAATAATTTCTTGTTGTTGTTGTTGTTGTGTTAAACAAAATGATTTCTTTTCTTTTTTTTTTGCTATTCTTAAATTCAACGGAAAAGATTTCATCGCAAAGGAATGCATTGTAAAGAAATTGCAACCAGTTTCACAAATGTACATTCAACATAAAGAGGGTGGAGAAATTTTCATACAACATAAATTCCAGATTACACGATTCACTGTTACCATACCTCTAACACAGTTAATTGTAATCCAATACAGAATGGAATTGATGGTATCAATAATTTAAGAGTGAGGCGTACTTGGCTGCTTCAACAATTCACAGTGTTATGTATTTTAGGAAGTACATTGGTACTTTATGAGGCCCCATCAAAACGAATAACGATCAAATATTAATTTCCTTTAACATCGTTATCTTATTCAATGGTTACGTTTACAAATAATATTGAATGAAATGGGTGCAAGTGTAAATCAGTAACCTAGATGACCTTTTGATGTATACAACTCCTCTTTTTTGAAATACAAAATCTGACTGTTTCATCTGAAATAAGAAAGAGAAACACTATTTTCTTTTAAACGGTTGATCTGAAATGTGATATTGAAGTGGCTGAATTGCTAACAAACTACTTGTAATATAATCCATGATGATTTTCATTAAATTAGAGCATAATTTTTACTATGATTTCATTATATACACGAGTATTCGGATTGTAAATTACATTCGATTATAAGTTTTATGTTATCAGTTTCTACCTAACTGAGATTACTGAGATCAAAACTCTTATTCTGTGAACAACATATGATGGGGATCAGCTTGAAAATTATTATGTTTCAGTTTTAACACGTCGATTTGGTAGCTGATTTCGAAAATAACTAAAGGAATTTTAACAGAGAAAAAGAAAGAAAAATTATTTTGAATTTATAAGATAATTTTATCTAATTAGTTAGGTAAATTACATTTGAACATGATCACAATTTTTAAATCGATATGATGTTGATCTGGTTTCTTTATTCATCACGATTGCTATAATTAAGACTCTGAAGTTTCGTATTTCAATGGGAATTCATTGGAGAATGGAATGCTCCTGAAATTCTTTTTGAAATTTAAATAAAATTTTCACCTGTTTAACTAGTCGAAATGAAAAAGCGACAAACTGGACGTCATTTTGTGTTGACATGTACATGAGATTAACGGATTATCCTGTGTTTAATTCAATCAGTCACTATTTGATATACAACACCATTGTATTGGCATAATAATAGAAAGACACTAACTCAAGATTACTGTTTATGAATCCATAAAAAATAAATAACTTGGCCCAATAATCATTAAAAATTATCACACTCTTACCGATACTTCAATACCAATTATAGTCTACCATGAATATGCAATAATGATTTGAATCGTTTTTGCTTCAATTTTTTTTTTTTTGCTTTCTGTAACTCAAAAATTACAAAAGAAATAAAAAATTTCAATTGACTTCAAGTGAATAAAGTATAACTAGACTGCTGCTGCCAACAGTAACAATCTGTCGTTGATTATCTTATATGAAATATATTCAAATGGTATAAAATGAATCAAAAGAATCGTTATATATGGGATAAATTGGTATGAATAGTTTTCTGATTAGCACTGAGGGTTACTGCAACTGTGGCTCGTTAACAAACGAATAGTGAGACCTAAATCATTTCTTTGTATAACAAAAATAAAAATTCCAAATGGATATGCAAATTCTTTGATGTTTTCTCGATTTTTTGTTAAACAAAATTCACAATTTCTCTTATTTTAAATTATTTGATTCACGGTCAATTAGATTGGGGCGTTTCATCAAATTATTCTTTTGGTGTCATTATCTACCATTCTGTAAATTCACTGGCTACCAGAGCAGTCAGTTGAGTTCACTAAGTGCTAATGCCAATAACAATCTAAAGCAATTGTAATCATTCAATGATATGAAACGAACATTTGATTGCGGTTTGATTTAATAGCGTGTCAAATATGAATTGGATGAATCATGTGATGCAATTTAACGAAAGAAAAACTAATGAACTTCTCTATTTTAGAGTATCCAAAGTATTTAATATGGAATTTAACAATCAATTAGTTGATTCAGGTACACCTGAAACCGTAATTTCATACCGTTGAATGAGGACAATTTTAAAATCATTTTAATAAATTATCAATGGTACATCCTTCTACACGAAACCAAGACATCAATATGATTAGACAATTTTTATTCAGCATTTTCTCATTTAACAAAATTATTAGATTAATTTCAACGAACATTTATGTTAATCATTTAAAACCACTTTGATCCTATTAACGTGACCGACTGTGTGTTAAATTGACAGACATGTTGTTTGCAGTTATGTTTAATTCAAATTGGCTAAAAGTATATTATAACAAACGTATACCATTAACCAAATCAAATGATTTGTTCTTGTTTCTTCTTATTTTATTCATCAGCTAAACATTAAAGTCGTCCATTTAATATGATATTCATTTATCTTAACGTATTTAACAAATTTATATCCTCATGCAATTGATTGTCATGAATTGAACTTTAAAAGCGTAAAAATAATGTTTCTTTCTTGTCGTTTTCTTAAAATAGTCTATTGAATTGAAATAGAGTGGCCACTCACAGTGTATGATCGTTAATTCAATGATCTCAATTTAAGTAAACGGAGATATTAAGATAATGATAATGCGCGAATATACATGTTGTATATCATTTTGGATTTACAATTAAATCTACTGAAAGGAGTATGACACAATCAATTAATCAGTTTATAACGATTAAGTATTTCTTTCGGTTTTATTTTTTTTTTCTTTTTGCTTCATTTACTAAATAAATTTTAATACTTATCATGTGAAATTGGATAAGCTGACATGATCATGAAAATAAAAATAAAACAAAAAAGTTGTAATGTGAAATTAGTGAATAGCCGCCTCAATACAAAACGTTCATTATTAATTGTCTACTAATCGATTTTTTAACATATTTATTAAACTGTAAATGTACATAAATTTAATAAAAATAATATGAGAAACCACACAGTTCCCTTGTTCTATGATACATAATTTCGTTTTATGCTACATTGACCAAAAGATCATATCCAATGCACAATAAAGCGATAAATGAAATTCTTATTTCTATATTTTATTTTGTATGTTTCATCTTGAATGGCGTTTGCATATGGATACATTAATATAGATACATTTATTACACGGCAAATAATGGACAAAATATCCACATTGAATGTAAAATTTATGTTTTGTAATGGATTTCATATGTTTAGATCATATTTATCAATTTTGATATGAATGATTAGGCATTAGAATTTCCATACTATCTAGCTATTTTGGATTTTTCTTTATTCAATATGGTCTTTGGTTGTATTGATATCAAATGAAATCATATGTGATCTTATTCGATTACAACTAATATCGTCGCTTGTGATCAAACAGATGAAAGAAGAATAAAACTAAAGTGGTTTTTGGATTAACTATACAGATGTAACGGATTAAAATGGCAATAATTTGAAACGAAATTTAAATGGCAAACAAATCTAATGGATATTGAATTGGACCACACACATTGATCTTAAATAGACTGTTATTACTATTTTATTTTCTTTCGTTGAATTGAAGTCAACTTTGATTTACATTTGACTATTAATTCTTGAATTATTGTCAGCTATATTCCGATTATCGTGGAATATTTAAAATGATTTGGTGGTGTTACTGAGACTCTGTTGGTACAACTTGATTCTGACTTTATTGACTGGTGTTTTAACAATTGTTGATTAATTATAATTTATAAGAATAATCAATTAACTTCTTATTAAATAACTGAGTTGTGATTTGGTTTTATCAAAAATACATCGTGTTTACAGTGCATCAAATTTAAAGAGTTTATTTACTGGTTTACTGTTACTCTCCGACAAGGACAAGACACAGGCTCACACTTACATGGAATCTAAGAAGAAATTTATAAAAAATATTTAAAATTAACTGATATTTGTAATCATACCAAACCAGCAAAAACACTTGTCACACTTAAGAACAGTACTCCTAATGCAATTGTAATCGATTTAAAATTCATCTCGGCTTCTATATGACTGAACTTTGATGATTAACGATAATTGTCTTGATATGAACTAACAATATTGAGATTATTCAAATGCTCTTATAGCTGCATTATATTACAAATAATTGCAGTTTTATAATAGCGTCATAGGATGAATATTCAATAAAATTGGCGGTAATAAATTTTGTCGGTTGTCAGTTATTACTCAAAACATAACTATTGTTAAATAATAAACCTTTTTTTTATCTAACTTTATTGTGATCGTAGGTAATTAATATTTCCACTATTGATTGCTAATGAATTGTAGTATAACAAATATTTGTTGTATACACGTGGATATGTGAATTTATTCGTAATAATAATTTTAGTAATTAATATCGATAGTCCTTATTAGTATTAGTTGAAATAAATTAGAAGAAAAATTCTATTTCATTAGAAACCATGTAAATTAGCTCCCGTATTATTGAGATTTGGGATTAATTAATCATGTATTAGTAGAAATATTATACAAACTTTTTTGGGTTAACACAATATACATCTCTCACAGAGTAATGTACAATATAGACAATAAGCAGCTAATTTTGTTTGCAATACGTGTGCAATATAACAATAAATATATTTTATTGTAAACAAAAAAGAAATAATATAATTTCTGTTTCATATACATATGTATAACGTTTATGATTTAAAATAATTTAGATTCTTAAGTTCGTATAAATTTAATATAATATAAGTATTGGCTATAATTGAAGTTTTCAAATAGTAGAATGGAAAGATTTTTCTTTTGTTCTTAACTGGATGCTTAAATTACTTCATATGAATCAGGACTTAACTGATTATCGGTTGTATCACTGGTGAACTCACCGGAATGACGAGATTTTGACTTCTTACTTTTCTTCTTTGTTTTATCACCATGTTTACTGCTGCTGTGCTCCTTCTTCTCTTTTTTCTTCTTTTTCGGTTTTTCTTCTGTCTCTTCGTCAGCCGTGTTGTGGTTAACCGGCGACACATCTTCTCCACCTTCTGGAGAACCACGTTGGAGCCAAGTATCAAATTCCTCAGCAGTATCACTATTATTGCCAGGGACTCCACTTCGAATTGAATTTTTCGCTAATGGATTTTCTTTCGGTTGTTTTACAGTCTTTGGCTGATCACAATGAAAATCATTATCAACTGTTGCGTCCGGTTCCTCATGGAAGGTAGCCACTAAAGGATTGTCACCTTCTTCATCAGATTCTGAATCTGCGGTATTTTGTCTATCACCTAAACTGAGTGCGTTTGCGTTAGCAACCATATCGTCAAAAAATGATTTATCTAAGCCACCACTGTCAGGACAGAATTCATCGAGGCTGAGATTTTTATTTGTGCTTTGAACACTTCGCTCGCATATCTCTAAAGCCTCCTGGCATATTTCCGCTGGTGGCATTTTAGAAACCATTTCTCTATTCGAACGTTGATTCAATGGAACAATCGGTTTGCCACCACCAACTATTATACTCTTTACTGGTTGAATGGGTGGCATAGATTGTGTTGGTTGAAATGGAACTCCATTATTTGTTAGAGGTGGGTAATTTACAGTGGATGGTTTAGCAGCATGTGATTCGGCCTGTTTCCTGCGCCGATCACTCAAATTGTCCAAGAACATATCGTAATTAGCCTCATCTGAGCCTAAAAATTCCGTAATCTCAAATAAACATATACCAGCGTCCCGTGTATTTCGCTCAAGTTGAGCAACTAATGAATCATGTTGTAAACGTAAGAATGGCAATCCAAGAAATTTGTGTAATAGGCGTAGACCGAAACCATTTCTCATTGAACTTTCACCATAAAGTACTTTTCCTGGACGTCTAAAATGATCAAACAATTAAAAATAAAAATATTAACTGAGATTTGTTATAGTTACTGTTCATAAGATTCCACTAAACTAATGGCTTGGCCAGTACTAACTATCCGATGATGCGACATATCACAGTGATTCCCTAAAATTAGTACAGGTAGTTCTTCAGGTATTTTTGGTAGTTCATTACAAACATAATCGAACGTCCTAAAATAAACGAATACAATGACTGATTTAGTGAGTCATTATAGTAAACAAGCCAAAATTTATACCAAGCCTTTGTGATATCCATCATCAAAATAACACCATGAGTCCCCTTGTAAACATCCAGGAATTCTGCGTCTAATGCAGGCATTTCGGGTATAGCTGGTTTATCGGAACTCATCTTCAGTCCGGGTAACTTTACTTTTGGTTTTCCTTTATCGACGACATCCCATACTTCAACCTTTACAATATCTTCGGTTGCCTTAAATGACCATTGGATCGGTGCAACCTGAATCTCGTTAGTGGGTGTATATGACTCAATGAAACCTTTACCCTGCAGTCGCTCTAAGAGACATGATTTGCCAACATTCCGATCACCTTTAATAACGATTTTCACTAAAATGTATGAAGAGATAAAATGAGAGTCAATATTTACATTTTTATTTAATTAAATATTTGATTAAATTTGGCCAATTACTGTTATATTGCACTCCACGGGCAAATTTTCTTTGGAATGAACTAGCCATTGGCTGCACATTCGACGAGGTCCCCGCATTATGATTGGATCCATCTGATGTCTTCGTCAGCTTCTTAAGTGCACTAAACATTATAATCGTTTCAACTATATTTATTGTTTATCGCGAAGGCAATTGCACGTTTAATTACACTAATTAGAATTTTATCTCTAAAGCCATATGGATTCTCCAGCACTTTCTCAAGACCCTTTGCACTGCACACAACAAGTAGGGCAAATAATCACACATTCATTAATCAATAATTTTATTGATCGTAATTGCTTGTGCGAATTTTAACACAGTTCAAAGTTAATCTCACTGTAACAATACAGGCGAACGCTAATTAATTGAAGTGGCCAATCAAATTGATAAGAAATAGAAATTCAACCCACTCAATTTGGATGAGATTGAGATTTTTAGACTGAATAGTTACTTGTTCGTGTTGTTGTTTTAAGCAATTGAACTGTATATAGTTTGGAAATTTGCTGGTGTAGAGGGCGCAGCTGCAGAAGTACAGATGTAAACAAACTGCAGATAGAAACAAATGAAATCATCCGTTCGGCAATAACAAGTTGTTAATTAAATCGGTGCTTAATTAATTTAATTTCAGCTATTTGTTCAAGAGTCGCATTTAATAGATAATTGCGTCCAACGCAAAACCGTGTGTTAGTGATGAATGTGTTTCTGAGCAGTATTAGTGATTGTGCATTTCGTATTAATGTCTAGAGAGGATAGGAATCGCGCCTTGCTGGAACCAGCCTTGAGTGACCTGCACAAGGCCGTGTACAGCACCAACCACAGGATAACGAAAACAGATTTGTACGAAGCGTACAAAAATCATCTAACTTTTAATCTAAATCCAAGCTACAATAATCTTATCTTGAGTTTGTTAATATTACTGTTTGTGTTCCTGGCGACCCCAATCGTTTATGATATTTTTATCTATTTGCTTGGAATTCGATGTGTTATTCCAAATAATTATTTGGTATGGGAAGCAACGAGGCCTATATCCGATTGCACTTATTGCAAAGGGATAAATGGACCTCTGATTCTGCCCAATATGACTCGAGAGGAATTTAAGGTATTTCCCCGCAATGTAATAATAGCCTTGAACCGTACTAATTATGATTCTATTTTTAGCCATACGCATACTCATCGAATCCAATAATATTAAAAAATGCCATAAGCCATTGGCCTGCAGTAGATATGTTAAATTACACGTTCTTAAAGGATCTTTATTCAAGGGTTCCAGACGCTGCTAAAAGTGTTCAAGACGAATGTCAATTTTTGCATTTCAAATCGAATTTTGCTTCCCTAGAAGATGTTTTTAAAATGTCTCCTGATCGAGCCGAATTTAAAAACAATGAGAGGCCGTGGTATGTGGGTTGGAGCAATTGTCATCCAGAGATTTTAGCAGAGCTACGAAAACTGTATGAATTCCCACATTTCTTGCCAGCAGATGCAGAGATTCCTAACACTGATTTTATATTTCTTGGTTACGATCAAGGTGCCATAATGCATGTATGTTGTGTTATTAATATTTCTGATTGAAATTTGTTACAAAATAGTTCAATCGTTTTAGTTGGACTATATTCCACGTCTGATGTGGCAAGCTCAATTACGAGGCCAGAAAACTTGGAATCTGGCACCGAATCCGGAATGTGATTCTGTTTGCAAACCGTTCAGCTTTGAGGCTGAATCTGGTGATGCTGGTGAGTTTAATGAATCATATTAATAGAATTAAAAATCTTATCAATGTTTTATATTATTTTAGTTTTAATTGATACTCGTATTTGGTATCATAGTACTTCAATTGCCAAAGGAGACTTCTCAATTACAATACAATCAGAATATGGTTAAGATAGATTAACTTATTGGTTTTAACTTAATTTTCTTTTGTAAATATTTATTTAGTTTTCGTGTGAGTGTGCCAGTGCAATAAAAAATTGCCTAAGTTTTTATACGGCATAAATACGAATGTAATCAATTTCCATTGCTGCATTAGATGGCTTAAGCCAGTTAGGATCATCTTTTACGGAACGCCAAAATTTTGTTAATGTTTTAGCGTCACCAAGATGCCATGGTAAATTATCGGTGAAATCATGAATACCTCCTACACCCACACCAATTGTAACATAAAATTCTTTATCGAATGGTGCCATTCGGGTACCTCCGTGCCAAAGTGTTGCGTGTTTTAATGGTTTTTCATCAATAAAATATGTTTTGAAACCTCCTTCAAGCCGGCAGGTTACAATAGTGTCAACAGTTACAACAATTTCCGCTGAAAGTGGTATAATAATTAAATATTATACCACGCTATCACGCTATGCCGTATTAGATAATTACTTACTTGGAGTCCAAGCCAATCCGTATACGTGAAAATCATCTGACCATAACTTATCGTGGATACATGGTTTCTTACACATTGCTCCAATTCTATCGGGATAAGTATCCCCAAGAACTGGACCACCCCAGATAGTACAAGAGCTATCTCCACCTTTGAGAAATGCTACTCTCAATTGGCCAGACTGATAATTCGTTTTACCATAAATGTTATCTTTTGGCTCAAGAAATAGTTGTGGGAAAAGCCATTTGGCAGAAGGCAAGCGAGCACGGATTTCAACACGTCCATAAAGAAAATTACATGTTTGCTTTGTTGTCAGTTGACCAGTAATAATCGGTGGCAAAATATCAAAGTTATTAATCTGTGCACATTCTTCATTTACACCCGTACAACTACAATCAAATAGAAATGAATATATTTATAAACAAGTGATGATATAGCCTCGAACTAACGCAATGCCCAAGGTTAAGTTATCTCTCAAACTATCGGATCCATAAAAATCTTCGGTTTTGGTTGGCGTTATTTTTAATATGCCGTTATTGATCGAATAGGTCTCTGGAGTTTCGTTATAGATCACGAACTCGTAATCTGGTTCCCGATTGAAACGTATCTGTTTTTGCCATTTGCTCGTGTCAAGTTGATCAAAATTATCTTCGAATATTATGTGACCTTTACATACGGTCTTGCCAGTAACCTTTGTGCTTGAAGCAATACAACCTGAAACTGAAATGTAGATTGGTAATCGCCATAATAAATACAATGTGACTAATAAGATAATGACCAGGTGATTCTTCTGTCGGTGTGCTGCTTGAATTTGCATATTCATTAACGACATAAACTCCGTCATCTTCTCTATATCCTAAGCCTTCGTAAATTACATAGGTCCAGTAATATAACGTATCACCAATCTGTAAATTGTATTCAATGAATTACTAATTGTGTGTGAGAAATCGAGGTTGTTACCTTTAATCTAGTGACTTTATCAGTAAAAGTATATCGATTATTCTTGGGTTTGAGGATATCACGAGCCCATGTTCCAGCTTCTAGTCCATCGAATTCTTCGTTCAATTTACCGTGGAAGGCGAATAATCTCATTCCATCCTCAGCTGAAAGTTTCAAAATTTCATCATTCATTTAATAATTATCCAATTTGTTTCACTTACCTGGAATCGACACCTGAAATCCTTTGGGATAAAAGACTTCAATGCGTGCCTTGGGTACTTCGTAGCCATAAATTAATATTGGAATTGTCAATAATAAAAAATACTTTACGCCGATCATTGTTTGGTTTCAATTACCAAATGATTAACAGAATAAATTAGGCAGCAGTTGCTTCGAGTGAAGCACTCTTCTCACTGATTAAACAATGACAAGTTCACTGTTTAATAATTCAATTTATTAACCGGTTTTGATTCATGAAATGTATTTAGTCTGGTCATATCAAATGAATTTATCTAAGTGAAGAGGATGCTGATTATTTTTTATGCTATTTATAACTTCAATGCATACATAACTAATTACATATTAAATGCTTATCAACGTAGAATTAAATTCATTTCCAAGAAATCAATAATTTCTTTATTAAAGTGAAACCTATCTTAGTCGCACTCTCATGGGGAATTTTCCGTAACCGACTAAGACGAACTTTACAGGTTCCACTCTTGACAGGTTTCCAAAAATCAACCATTTCTTTATATCAAACATTCAAAAGTTGCGCTTTCGCTACATCACAAATGTTACTTTTTGTGTTTGTGTCTTGGCTTAAATGACATTTGATATGGCAAAAATGAATTCGCCATTTTGATTATTTTGTGTCTTGTTGTTGTTGCGAAATGTTGCAAACTTTCTTGTTTCATTTAAGTCTGTTAAATATTCGTATCCAAATAATGTTTATTATCATTTTTTTTGTATCAATTGCAGTGAATAAAGTGAATGTGATCAAGTGTATCAGTGAAGTTGAAGAGTACCGTTTCTGGTCAGAGAAGCAGTTGGAGCTTCTGGTAAGTGATTTTATATTTTCATTTTCTACAAATTTCTATTATACCCGAATTGACTGAATAATGGTCATCCTTTAATTAAATATATCTGA
This sequence comes from Coboldia fuscipes, assembly GCA_001014335.1. Lineage (NCBI taxonomy): Eukaryota > Metazoa > Arthropoda > Insecta > Diptera > Scatopsidae > Coboldia > Coboldia fuscipes. The sequence goes on from JXOR01000898.1 coordinate 115,533, forward strand.
TACACGGTACACTCTATTTAAATGTTAAAAATACGTTTTAAATTTACCGTATCGGTGGTAACCGTAACTTCCAAATTTAAAGTCAATTTCATTATTATTGATAATGGAATGTATAGCTACTCCAATTTTTATCAAATTGTATGTTCCAATATCTTTCTTATTATATTGAAATATGAGTTGCACAACGTTATCATCCTTTAACCGGTATACAGTAAAAAAATCTAAAGAGACAGCACCCGAATTAACCCTTTTTCACCCGAATCACTTTGACCCAAACAAAATGAAGGTGGCAATCGAAACGAAAGCGGCCAACCAAATCAAAAAAATAAAAGAAAAATAACAACACAGAATAATAAAACGAGGTAAACAGTTCAGAAGAATGGAAATAAATGGTGATAAAGTGCATGTTCCATTGTCTATAGAGAGAATGAGAGAAAGAGAGTTAGATAGTCAAGTGAATGGGTTGTTTTGCTCCCCTCACTTTATCCATAAAACGTCCTGTATAAAATTTATGAAATATTTACCCGTAAAAATGGAAATATGTTTGGGTAATAAATTTACCTTTCGGTTACATGGTAAAAAAAAAGAATAAAATAAAAAGAATATAATATTGAATCTTCTATATCCACGGACACACATAAGAACCATACGACATATTTAAGTGAACTCATCGAAGCAGTAAAGTCTCTTGAATATTGTATAGTTTTCTAGCATAAACACCGAATATTTTCATTATCAATCGAATGAAAACCTCTCCCCCTAACATTGTATAACGTATCTATCAGTACATACGTAAAGAGAAATTCTCTAAATTTCCAATGGATTTGAATAAAGCACATGCGCACTTATACCGTCTAGTCGGTTATATGAAGAAAGAAAAACGAGAAAAATTAATTTTTTGGATTGCTTCATTGACGGTTACCCGAAGGCAGATGATGGAAAAACGTTATTTCCATTGGAAAAATTGTGACGCTCAGCGCGATTAAATATTGGGAATGAGAATATTTCCCTCAAACATTTTAAAAAACTGAATACAGAGTTCATTATTCGCGTGAATGTCTTAAGAACAGCAAGGCGTGAACGCGCGCGGATGCAATCCGCCTTGCTATTTGTTTTGATTAAAAACTTTTAAAGGTAAAATTTACATCAAAGGCAAGTTTATTACTATCTGGAATTTATTCACTTTAAATAAATTAAAGTTGTGTGTGTCTGTTAACGTAATTCGTTGAGTGATAAACGACACAAAATAATTTATAGCAGGTACACTGTATCCAGGTGTACAGGTGTATTTTTAACGTGTCACGAATTAATAATTTATATTATTTTTATTACTTTATTTTGGAGTAATTCAAATTAATTTTTATATTTCTCATTAATTGAAATATCAGTTATCAATTTAATGGGTAAAATTTTCCATTCTGTTGTTGTTGTTGTTTGAATTGTTAAATTCTCTTATTACATTTTGGGAAAAATTAAAACTGATACTTCAGTGTGTGTATGAGGAAATAAAGAAAAATAAAACAACAAACAACTGAAATAAAATAAGAAAGAAAAAGAAGAAACTAAAAGTGCCGGAAAATATTTGAAAATTTTTGTTTGTTTACAGTTGTTTTAACATATTTTGATCCACAAGGGACATTTTATCATTTGGTTGTGTGTGTATTTGATACGGTTGTGAAAGAGTGAATTTTTTTTTGTCATTTTGAATATTAATGACAGCGAAGAGGTAGTATTTGTATAATTTTCAGTGGTGATGCATCATAAAGAAAATTTGTTCAAGTTTCTTGATGGTTAAAATAAAATGGGAAACAGAAAAAGCGAAATGTCTTTCTATGTAAATTGATATGTATTGCCGCAGGTGAATTTATGTGTATTGTAATCAGGTACTTCACTGGTATTTTCGTTGATTGGCGTTATTTTCATATAAACAGGACGAAAATATTCGTTATTCATTGGATTGTAATGGTTAGACATCGTGAGTTGTGATAAAATTTCATATAAAATGAAATTAATCTATTGCTGTATTGTCATTTTGTGAATACGGTAATGATAAAGTAGAAGTAATATTCTATTCAGTGTATTTTGAATGTGTGTGGTTTATTTTTTTATTCTAATGTTGGTGTTCTTTTGGGGGTAGACAGTACGGTATTGACAGCAGTGGTTATACCCATAACCACATTTCTTTCGTTATACAAAGAAATGAATGGGGAAAAACACGGGCGGAATAAAAGTAAAAATAAGAAAATTGTTTTTACTGTTAACTACCACAAAAATTTGGTTACATCATTAAACACTCGAAACACCTGGTAAATAGATATGACTCATCAGAAAAGAAATTCTCTTATTCCTTAATGGATTATCAGCGTTATTATCGTCGTTTTTTTTTCATTAGGTACGTTGTTGTTTGTACAAAGTTTCCATTTGAGAAGGAAACCGGAATGTAATTTCATATTGAATATTATTACTTTTATACATTTTATATATTCTATTTGCCTCATATAGAGTTTCGGAAGTTTTAATGTAACCATAAAGGAATTGTATATAGTTAATGTGTATTGGGCGACTAGTAGTAAAAGATTAATTTGTTGGTCCCCATAGTTTGGCCCATTGAGAATATTATGAAGCGAAAATGTTCAGAATTTAAATGAAAATAGCTTGAGGGGAATGGGGGAACGGATAATAACAGAAGATTACTATTAGCACACTTGAATCTAGTGGAAATTAATTTTCATTGTTGTTGTTCCTTTTAACGTTACCGTTCATTTGTAGTTGTTGAACATATTATGGAGTGGAATGATAGGCGTTCTAAGGTGGATCAAATGATTTTCATTTAACGGTATGATTCAATTGTTGGTTAGTCGGAGGTAGACACACGAAAACCAATTAAATAGATAAGAATGGTATTACGGAATATTTTTTTTTGGGTGACGGAAAATCTAGATATAAGAGTAGCGGAGACAACACGTGAATTATGGATTACCTGATATACCTGAGGTATATTTGGATAAAGAGATTACAGTGCAATCTCAATTTCCCATTGATGGCAGGATAGAATGTAGATGAATAAATGAAAAATTCCTGACCCCGGATAAAAGTAAACGATGAAATTGTTTTTTATTTTTGTTCCAAATGGCTAACGGTGAAGATTAATTCAAGCATAAGAAGAAAATTGAATATTTTTTTAAGAGAGAGATTGCATTATTGATCTCTAGCTATATTATAACATTCAATGTAGTGATACGTAGTGAGAAGAGGTAATGATGTTTTTATAGAATGAATAATTCAAGTGATTTTTATTTCTATCTTCTATGTTATTCGATTGATTTATTACCAAGTTTGTGTAGTTGTGGTTGGTAAACGAGATACCGGGTTAATCTAAATAGATATTTTAGAAAATTTTAATTGAAATAGTAAAATAAGATGAACGGAAAATAAACAGACGAACGTTGAGTGAAAACACGTAAAATTTAAGTATTTTTGCAATAAACAAATTTGGATAATTTCATCTTCTCATTCATAGAAGGTGGTAAGTTGCACATTAGATCTTTTCAAGATATTTAACTAGGAGATGTAGGACATCAGAATCTATATCATGTGAAAAACTGGTGCAAATCGGAGTTATATCTCTATAACAAATTGCTTCAGAATAGGAATACATTCTTCAAATTTCTATAAATTATACACAATTTAAAGAAAGTCATACTCAATTATCGCGATACTCACATTTACCATTTGCAACCTTATGTGATTGGGTAATGATTTGTTCTTTAAACAGAATTTATTTATATAATTTTAAATTAAATGCTAATGATTATACGGCTAGAATGATAATTATAATGTGGAAAATGAATGGAATCAGGAAACATATCTATTCATGTATCATGTATGTGATACTAAAATAAATGTATGGAATTCATTTTGATGATAAAAGTTTTATTCTACCAAAATAGAAAAGAGCTATTTTATGGATTGCAATTTACGTTTTATTATACTGGCGTGATTGAAAATACAAGAACTTGTAATTAAAATTATTCGGATTATTTTATTCTTCACGAATGCAAATCGGAAGTTTACAACCAATTATTTGATACTGTCAATTGGTAAATAATGCGGTATCAAAGTGCAGTTTTATTGAATTTTAAATGTGTTTCTGTAATAAAATCTTTATGATACTGAGGTTTTTCTTTTTATCTTTGGGCGAACGTAAAGGAAAAGTTCATATTTCACTGTTTCGTTATGATAAATGTGATTTATAAATGATGAACGATATTCGTTATTGATTGATGTTTGAGCATTTATTTTATATGTTCTGCTATATAACAATAGAAGAAATTCAATATTATCATTATGGTATATTCTTTGTAATGTATCGGTACTTTACGGTATATCTGATGGAATTTATAAAACAGAAAATGTCTTATTCAGTAAATTTTCTTTTAGAAATACGAATAAAGAAAGAGTTCATATACATGTTTTTTATCAATCGATAGAATAATTGAATTCAATTCTTATTTATTGTATGTGATGTCTTATCTGATGAATTTGAATCACCATTGTGGATTTCGTGTGAAACGTGACAATCACAATAGTTTTTTGTTACCCTTACGACCTGATACTGAGAGTGTGTGTCGGGTTGGGGCATTATAAACCCCAAATTTGCTGTTAGAAACGTGATGATTATAACTGACTGATAGAGAACTAAGTGCACTTTTGTATGTTTTATAAATGGCATGGTATGTGGTATGTGGTATGTGGTCTGATGAATATTCATATAAAATCGATATTATTGTCATATATCGTTCATAAATTTAGTGCCTTATACATAATTTATTGTGTTAACAAGCAACTATTCATAGTACAAGTTTATTTTTTTCCCATATTTTAAAAATAGTTAAGTACACATCGACATCATTGTTGTTGTGTTTTCATTTGTTGGTGTTTAGAATCAAATAATACATTCCTTGTTTGATGGTTGAGTGTTGAACTGGGGTAGAGGTCGGATGTATTTAATACTTTATTCAGATGCTTTGACCTGGAATTATATGAAATTGTTGGATCTTAGCTATTCCAATTACAGTACAATTCATTTGTAAAAATGGATTTCACGTTTATGAGGCTCTCTGGCAAATGGTTTTGTTATTGTCAAACTTTCATATGATGCTTTTCCGGTTATAATCATATTGTAAATTTATAAGCAAATAGACAATATGATACCGTCGTTTAAAACTTTTTAATTGCTACGATATTAATATGGAAATCAAAGTTGATGATATTACATTTTCAATGTTTTTATTCGGTATTTTCTATTATAATTTGGAATTAAATTTTTGTACAAATTATGCCAAAGACGAGATTTCAGAGAGCAGTAAAACTAACAAGAAAATACAATACAATAAGAATAACAGAAATATTAATTCAGTTGAATAGCAATCATGGGATATAAATGGTTTCTATGAAGAATATAGTGGGTACAATCTCATTTGTCTTTATCATAAAGCATAAGAATAATTTCTTTTGTGAGACTTTCAAATATTTATGTTAAGTAAATGTGGATTTATGTGGATACTTTTGTCTTTGACAGTAGAGAGTGATACTATGGATTTCATTTTCGGGTTGAAGTGTACAAAAGGGGTGAAGAATTCATGTCAAAATGATGATCAAAAAAAAAAAAGTAAAAAGTTTCGTTCAAACGGGTGTTTATTTGGCAAAGAAAGAAGAATATACATTGTGCTTCAAGAAAACTTCTTTTGTTTATTGCTTTAGCATAATAAAACTGAAAAGAAGTACATAAATTTGCATACAATTCATGTAAAAAAGGATTATAGACGGTTGGATCATATATTACCAGTTACGTAGTACATCATAGAAATAAAAAATATAAATGTTGAATAATAAAGAATACAATCTGTATGGATTGGGTATGCATAGATGGTTTATATAACTTTCCTCCACGGTTTTTATACTTAAAGACGATCAACTTGACAGTTTTGTTGTTCTCAACAGAATAAAGGGAAAATAATAAAACAGATTCCGAAAATATCATCTCCCCTAAACCGAAGATATCTGATGAATTCATGCCACTTAACATTAAATTCATTTTCGCATAGAATTACAAATAACATATGAAACGTGATAAATTACATTATAAAAGGGAAATTTAATGGATACCTATACCAACCAGCCGCAAGTTTGATATGTAATTTTTCAATTTGATTTTGGCATACCAGTAGAATGTTGTCTATTATTAGACAGTTGAATGTAAAAATCAGTGAATGGAAAATTTTATTTTAAAGGAACAGCCCATGTATGACTGATATGTGAAGTACCTTTAGTGTTCATTCGAAAATTTTTATTTTGTTCATGCGTTTTACATGAGAATATCATCAATCTGATTTCAGTTAAATTACTTAAAATTACGTGAAATCGATTTTGGTTGTAATTCAGTGGCTTATGGTTCTGGTATAATAAAATACCAAATAAAATAAGAAAATAAGAAATAGTAATGGTAGCGTTGAAATAAAATGATTTCGTGTCACCTTTTTACAATTGGGAATTGACTACAGTTGCTTTTTTTAATATGATGTAACCATAAACATGACGGCATAATATAAAGAGTTATTTACATGCATTAATTCAAATTATATTCGCAAACATTGATGTGGTTTGGTTTTGAAATGAATTACTCTGTACAATTTGTATAGGTTAAATGTTATTCAGTTAAAGTAAATCGAAAAAGAAAAGTATTTTGGTTGGTATGTGATAAAATAAATATATCAGAGCTTCAAGAAGAGATTGAATAGGTTGGTTTACTTTAATGTACGATGGAAAGACGAGAGAGCTCAAAAATAACCATGAACAACATGATAATCAGAAAAACTGCTAAAGAAACCCTTAAAAAAGGAAAACAGAAAATAATAAAATCAATATGGGTTAGATGCGAGAAATTATACATAATATTGGATCCCAGGGGAAAAGAAAAGTCAAGTTGTTGTGGAAAATACAAATAAGGACGTTGTATTCACTATCATCTTTCTATGAATTTGAACAAAAGTCCTAGTTGGTTTTGGAGCAGATGGAAAACAATTGATGATAAACCTTCTGTTGAAAATTAAGTGAAAATGAATTTAACAGTTTTCGTTGTTTGTAAATGAAAATATTCAAAAAATGTTCGGATCTTTTGTCGACTTATTCATATAATAATTGTTAAAGAAAAGTGAAAAAAGCTTTATGCTGAACATTCTATGATATTATTTACCATTAAATTCTTTCATTATTATTGTGTACATTTCATTTATACATTTGTTTATTGTGAATGAATAGAAAGTCTAAACGAACATAAATAAACAAAAAAGAAAGAAATAACTAGAGAACCCTTGAAATCACCTCCAGCAGTTTAAAGAAAATAATTTGTGATTGCAATTTAATTAAAAATTCAGTTTTTTTTTTGTCCATTGAATGAGATGGTATGAACAAATCTACCGATTAAAATGAAGAATGAAAAGAATTCAATTCACTTGACCCCATCATTTTGAAGAGGGAAAAATCGATGACACGCATTTTGTTGTTTGAATCATTTTTTTTTTAGTATTTTACCGTTGAAATTATACTTTGACGTTGGGGTTGTAAGAGGGATGGAAATGTTTATGTCGTCTATTGTACATGGATAGATAGTGGCAACCAGGCGTGATCCACGGGATATCTTGTTTTTCAAGCCCCTCTTTTTCTATTCTTTGGTCTAACAAAACGGTAAAGGATAACGATTTATGCGAATAGACAACGCGTCTACAGTAAGGATATCAGTGTAACACAAACCATCCGTTACAAGCATAAATTTCCATAAATAACAAATAAGGCAGTTGAACTAGGAAAACTTAGAAATCAGTTAAATATTTGTATTCGATTAACCAGCGACCGCAAGAGAATATTATTTCGTAGTTTCTTTTTCTTTATTCGATTACTGTAAATATAAATTCAGGATTTAGATGTTGTATTGAGGACAGGATAAATGAATTGACATTTTTTTTTCTATATTTTTATTGATTTGTAACAGTAAATTGATATACGTGGTATGTCGTGTGTTAGAAGTTTTGATCAAAGTTTCATGTACGGATGAGTAAATTGAGCAATTGAAAAATATTTGAAACGCAATGGGAATTCTATTATTGATAGAATGTTTTATTCAATCAGTGAATTTGCTTAAAATATTCAATTTTCTTTTTATCTATTGGATAAATGTGGATGTTGCTGTGCCTTAATCTCTGTCGTCAATTGAAGTGTATTGGATTAGAATGAAATTTGAATTTTATGAAATTTCTAACTAAAAATATTTGAATTGGAAAATTATGAATGGTGGGAAATTTATTTTATGGAATTTTATTGGTATCGTTATTGTAATAATCTAAAATTGTTCTAAATATTATGTATTATTAGACAGAGATAACGTACGATTTAAATGAAATATTTTATATTTTTTATTTTGGGTAAAATTCTATGGTATACGAATAAATTATGGGCAACATTATAATATATTTCAATCACCCACACAATGTATTTGGTTATAAGATATAGAGAGAAGCCAAATGGGCACAACATATATCATAATAAATGAATGGTATTCTATATACAATAATACTATTTTCCATTCACTGTTTGTTACAGTTGGTGTAGTTATCGTTTCAAATGTTTTATTTTATGAATCCCATATCGTCTATAAATTATTTAAAATAAAAGTCATAATCAATTTGTGGTTGTTGGAAATGGGGTTTAGAAGCAACAGATTTTATTCACAAAATACTTGAACTGTTGTATGTAAATTCTCTATCACTTTTGATGTTTGAAATTCAAATGTTTTAACTTTATATAATACTGGGGTTTTAAAATGAATTTTCCAGGAAAAATGAAAAATAAAAAGGCAATTTATGTAGCATTACCTTTGGGAATTAATTTTACATAATAGTTTTACCTAGAACAGGTGTAATTCATTAGTAGAAACTAACAATTTTTCATTATTAAATATTAATTTGAATTAGTTTTTCTGTGTATTTAACTTTGTTCTGTTAAGTGAACTATTTATTATTATTACATTTTTGTTAATTATTGTTCATCCTGATGTAACATTCATGTTTTTAAATTTTAGTTCTGTGGAATTTATATAAAAAATAACGGAATTTATTAACAATTATACTGAGAGTTAATTTTAAATTAAGGATCCGGTTAGAAGGAACATTTGTTAGACGGAAATAACATCGTTTACGTAAATGGAATTTCTGATTGTTCATGACTCGATATTTTCGTTTAGTTATTTCCATTTAATATCTTTACAATTCCCTTGTTGTTTTCTAAAATTTGAGTATATTAGATAGTAATTTGTTAAATGGATTTCCTTCTCAGTTTAGTAATAAAGACTTCCTTGTTATCTGTGGGAGATATGAATAGCATTGTATATGAAGAACAATAGAGAATCCGGCAAAATTAACTAATAGCTATAGTATGTGATAGTGAAAAGTGCTTGGAATATGCGAATTATTTATTCATTTTTTGTATTTAACGTCAATTTGATATGGCGAACCAAGGGTGCTGACGAATGTTCAGGGAATTATATAGACGATCCTTATTATTCAAGTGAATCGTTTAGGGTGTGTGAAAGTGGAATTTAAATCAAAACGTTATAGAGCAACGGTTGAATTATTTAAACTAAATAAAATTCCAACTCCATTGGTACTCTCTTCTGGTCAGCTTGGTATATTCCATGTCACCTGTTATAGTTTCACACGAGAGATTAATGTTACCACTATTTATACGTTTTTCTAATAATGTATTAAGGAAAATGTTTAGGGTTTATCTGATACATATTACCATTCACCTGGAATGAATGTGGGTGAAACAGTTAATTGAAAGAAATTAGCATTTTATTTGATGGACTGAAGTTATGATAAAATGTATCTGAAACATTCGTTTATTACCTTTATGAATAATCATATTCTTGTTGTATATTGCTTTAAAATGTGTTCATGTTATAACTTTAATGAATTTGATTTTCCATCAAGTGTATTGATATTGAAGAAACATGAAATCAAGTATTATTGAATTACTGGTATCATATTTTTGATTTCTGTGATGCAAATAATTAGAAGTTACTTTAAGTTGTATACATGTACCTCTAGCATTAAGTATTGTGAAGTTCAATTAAGGTGTCCTTGTTAAATATTTTTTAAATTAATAATTTTGTGGAAAATTTCCAATAAAAATCATATCGAAAGCGAATCGCACGTATATCACCTTTAATTGATTTGATTTTATTCTCATTAATATGATATTAACTTCAATATTATTTCACACTAAGGACTTTTTAATTGATGGTTAACCTTTTTGATTTCATCATTGAAATTAACATGTTTTCTTTTATTTTAACAAACTGAATTGAAGTAACATTAATCAGTCAGTTTCTCAGTTTGATGTTAGTCAGATGTTCCTAATTGAATCATAAAAATGTATATTATTTATTATTATCAATTGAGTTTTTTCATTACAAATTTTATGTGGCAAATTGAGAGTGTTAGCCAGTGTTCCCGAAATTATACAGAAGATCCATATTATTCGAATGAAGTGTTTAATGTTTGTAAATATGGTAGTAAACTTAAAGCATATCGACCATCAGTTGAATTCTATCAATTTGATGCAATTTGGACTATGTATGGCTATAAATATAAAGAAGAAATATTTCAATACTATGAGAAATATTCATCAGCTTGTCCATTTGGATTTATCGTTAGGTGTATAGAATTCCCCTTAGCAGTTAATCTTTATCCATATTTCTATCCATGTATAAATGAATTTGATCCAGATATATATGCAAATGGTTTTCAAATGCCTGGTTATTCTGAAAATGGACGTTATACTAATTTAAGTATATCAACCTTTAATTTAGAAATTGATCCATATTCAATCGATGGTAAAACAATGCGATATTCATTTGTTACATATAAGAGTGATTTAGTTGCGTTTGTAGACTGTTTTATGGTATGTAACAAATATAATGAATGTATTTACCCAAGATTTGCATTCGTTTTGAAAGAAGAAACAAAGAATACAGTGGAATACAGTATTGTAACATGGATTGTAGTTATTATTTTATTCGTTGTGAAGGTTTTATTAATGTATTACCTATTACGTAAATTATTTAATTAAATTAAGAATACTATTAAATATGATGTAATAGGGAACTGCTTTTATTTGAATTACATTAGTTTCTGGTGTTGCAAATAAATGTTAATAATGATTTAATGAATTGAACGGAAATCACTTTCTATTTCACTCAAATTTCATATTGCTATAAGGAAAGTAACTAAAAATACCGTACCGGTACCGTTCATTGTAATTAACGGTGATGATCTTAGTTGCACTACTAATAATACGGAAGATAATCTCTCTATTCTGAACGTCATTTGAATATTTGTGAATATGGCAATACTTTATTTTCGTTTAAAGTAAATCATATTCTATATCAAGTGGAGAGAATTGATAAAAAGTATGTTGCACCATTAAATGGTTTCACTAATTATCCAACATGGGATAGTGCACTTCGAAGTAATTTTGTTATGAAACTGTATGTAAATTATTCGGAAGATTTATTGTTTTTTATATTTTTTTGGTTTTATTCTCATTAATATGATATTAACTTCGATATTATTTCACATTAAGGACTTTTTAATTGACGGTTAACCTTTTTGATTTCATCATTGAAATTAACATGTTTTCTCTTATTTCAATAAACGGAATTGAAGTAACATTAATCAGTTAGTTCCTCAGTTTGATGTTAGTCAGATGTTCCTAATTGAATCATAAAAATGCATATTATTTATTATTATCAATTGAGTTTTTTCATTACTAATTTTATGTGGCAAATTGAGAGTGTTAGCCAGTGTTCCCGAAATTATACAGAAGATCCATATTATTCGAATGAAGTGTTTAATGTTTGTAAATATGGTAGTGAACTTAAAGCATATCGACCATCAGTTGAATTCTATCAATTTGATGTAATTTGGTCTGACTATAACTATCAATATAGACAAGAAATTTTTCAATACTATGAGAAATATTCATCAGCTTGTCCATTTGGATTTATCATTAGGTGTATAAAATTCCCGTTAGTAAGTGAGATTAATCTTTATCCATATTTCTATTCATGTATAAATGACTTTGATCCAGATATATATGCAAATGGATTTCAAAGGCCTGGTTATCTTGAAAATGGACGTGATACTAATTTAAGTATATCAACCTTTAATTTAGTATATGATCCATATTTAATCGATGGTAAAACAATGCGATATTCATTTGTTACATATAAGAGTGATTTAGTCGCGTTTGTAGAGTGTTTTAGGGTATGTAACAAATATAATGAATGTATTTACCCAAGATTTGCATTCGTTTTGAAAGAAGAAACAAAGAATACAGTGGAATACAGTATTGTAACATGGATTGTAGTTATTATTTTATTCGTTGTGAAGGTTTTATTAATGTATTACCTATTTCGTAAATTATTTAATTAAATTGAGTAATAAGAATACTATTGAGGATGATGTAACAGAGAAATGTTATTATTTGAATTACACTAGCTTCTTGTATTGCACATAAATGTTAACAATGATTTAATGAATTGAACGTAAATCACTTTCTATTTCACTCAAATTTCTTATTGCTATAAGGAAAGTAACTAAAGATGGATCTCTTGCAAATAATATTAGTGTTTATTACGGTACCGTTTATAGTAATTAACGGTGATGATCTTAGTTGCACTACTAATTATACGGAAGATAATCTCTATTCTGAACGTCATTTGAATATTTGTGCTTATGGTAATACTTTCTTTACATTTAAAGTAAGTTATAATCTATATCAGGTGGAGAAAATTGATAAAAAGTATGTTGCACCATTAATTGGTTTCACCAATTATCCAACATGGGATAGTGCACTTCGAAGTAATTTTGATATGAAACTGTATGTAAATTATTCGGATGATTTATTGATTTTATATTTTGTTAATAGTAAAAATGATAATGTATTAGGATTAAAACAGTTTCTTTATTTTTTAAGATTTGGTGACGGTGTTTATTCAATGAATTTGAGTATGGAAACGGTTGCTATTTCAAAAATGAATGTTCTACCATTTAAATTGATTAAACAAAAACTCTATGAGTTTGTAACAATTAAAGAAAATTTAATTTATTTCGTTTCATGTTTTCAATTATGTAACATTTTGAGTGACTGTGAAACTGAACGATTAGTTTACATTATTGATTTGAATATTAATACCATTAGTTATATAATAATTGTTACTGTGTGTTTGGGCATATCCATTCTTATTGTGATTTTGTTCCATCTATTCTATAAGTTGAATAATTGAATCAACTTTCTTTAATGAAAAGACAAGGATCATGGCCAAAATTCATTACAAATTAGATTTTCTTGAATTATTTGATGTCACTTAATATTCTTAACTGAATTTTATTTACTTTCGATATGTTGGATGAATTAAAATGCACAAGATATTGAAGAGATTCTTACTAATTTAGTGAATTATGTGATGTAATGATGATCAACGATTCGTTAATTCAGAACTGATTCTAAGACAGCATAACAGACAAGTTGATTTAAAATGAATAATAATTTCTTTATCGATCTTACTAAGTATGTTAATCATTTTAATGGATAATTTATTTAATTAACTGAAGTGATATGTTATTTATTGTGAAGAAATCAAGACGTTTCATTATTGAAATTGAATCAGGAGCATCAATCGATTATACATGTCTGATACAAATGAATTTGTTTATGCTTATTAGAATCATTCAATTGATATGTTGTTTATTTACAAGAAGTAGAAAGTAATTTACGATGAAATTTAAAAGAATTATTTTATTGATTCTAAGTGTGTTTGAATTATCTCTATCTAGTGATGATGATCAATGTGCTGAACGTTATATGAATGATAAATATTATTCAAATGATTTGTTACATATTTGTGATTATGGTAAGAAAGTGCATAACATTAAAATCAAACATAATTTTGATAAATTATTGAACTTTGAAAAGAAATATAATCCAAACTATGAAATTGCCGTTTATCAAAATTTACCAGTGTGGTATCTTGCGATTGATATGATGAGTAAAGATAAAAACGATGATATAAATTTAATATTTTTTTGTGAACATGATATTCCATTTTATTTTTTCAAAGGAACTGTTGAAGATAAAGAGTTAGATGATATTATAGAAACAGCAGACTATCAATATAATTTTGATTTAGGAACGGTTACAAAAAAAGATTATTTCAAGTTTAATTTCACTGTAGAATCATTTCTTATTGCAGATAAGATGATTAGTTATATCAATAGTATTAAACAATTGAATTATGAATATGTAACATTTAATGGTGATTCATTTTATTTTGTTAGTTGTTTTAAACACTGTAACAGATATACTGTGTGCGACTATATTAGATTAGTTTATGAAGTTAATATTGATTCAGGTGATTGGAAATCAAAGCTTTTGTCGTACCTGTGGATTGGAATTTTGATAATTTCTTTATTAATCGTGATTTTCTGTATTAGTTATCTGGTTGTGCGAACTTTGTTTACGAAATAATTGGAAATTATAATTAAACGTTCAATTGTCGTGTACAAATTTGAGAATTCAAATTCTGTTAAAAATGATTTACTGAGGACAATGAGATGAATACGTATGGTTATTCGATAAAAATTCGACTTGTGTATGTACTAGATCTGCTATTGCTCATGTATACTAGATCTGTATATGTTTAAACTGAACATGAGAATAATTGATTTTGAATGGATAAAGGTGTCATTATGAATTTTTAATCTACTAAAAGGATTTTTTATTTCGTCATATATCTTAATGATATATATGACATTGTTTGTGACGAAACCAGGAAGTTTCATTAATTGAATTGAAATATTATTAACTGTTGGCCATTAGATTCATTTCTTATAATCAATTACTGTTTTAATTTATAGATATGAGGTAGTGGTTTACAATGATTTCACTAAGAAATATTTTATTAGTTCTAGTTATATTAAAATTTTCATTAACTAATGAAAAAGATCAATGTGCTGAACATTATATTAATGACAAATATTATTCAAATGATTTATTAAATATTTGTGATTTCAGTAATAGAGAAATTAAATATAAAGTAACGAATAATTTTAATAGATTGTTTGAATTTGAAAAGAAATTTAATAATATCAATTATGAATTTGGAATATATCAAAATTTACCAATATGGTATATGTCATTTCAATATTTTAACCCTAATGATACTGATATGAATTTAATATTTAATTGTCGTCGTAATGATGTTACTTTTCATTTGTACAAAAAGAATGATAAATCTTTAAGTGACATTATTGATCCAGTACAATATGACTACAAATTTCAATTCAATACTGAGAGTTATAGTTTTTACAAATTGAATTTTAGTAAAAAATCATTTGCGGTTTCATACCTTAAAGATGCTGTAAGAAATACAATTAAGGAATTGTGTTATGAGTTTGCAACATTTAATGGTAATACATTTTATTTTATTAGTTGTTATAAACATTGTGACAGCTATAATGTTTGTGAATATGTAAAATTACTATATGAAGTTAATCTTTATTCAGATGATGGAGAATCGAATTTTTTCTTACACTTATGGATTGGAGTTTTGTCAATTTTTTTATTAATCGTGGTTTTCTATACTAGTATCTTGTTATGCGAACTTTGTTAAAGAAATGTTGGATTATTTTTGTTTTAAAAACGATTTAACAAGGAGAAAGAGATGATCAAAATTAATTCAGAATAGTTATTTGCTTCATAATGTCTATGTACTGCGGATATGATTCTAAAACAGTAAAAAATCATTCAATAATTGATTTTGAATGGATGAAAGTTCCATTACCAGGAAAGTAATCCATTAAAACTATTTCCTGTTTCGTCATATTAATTTTTGATGAAATGGATATTGTTTGTGACGAAACCAGGAAGTTTTAATCATAATTAACTGTTGATTATTAGATACATTTCTTAACCTTAAGGTTTAATCAATTGATATTTTGATTTACTGGAGAGAGGTAGTGATTTGCAATGATTTTACTCAAAAATATTTTATTCATTTTAATTTTATCAGCATATTCTTTATGTAATGAAGAAGATCATTGTGCTGATCATTATACGAATGATAAATATTATTCAAATGATTTGTTAAATATTTGTGATTACAATAATAAAAAATTTAAATATACAGTGAAGAATAATTTTAATAAATTCTCTGAGTTTGAAAAGAGATTTAATGTAAGTGATTTTGAATATGAATTGTATCAAAATTTACCAATATGGCATATGTTATTTCAACATTTTAATTCAGATATCACTGATGAGGTTTTAGTATTTACTTGTAAACGTAACGATATTGATTTCTATGTATTCGACAAGATTGATGAATCGTTGAAAAAAATAATTCGTTCAATGGAATATAACTACAAATTCAATTTTAATACTTATGACTATAGTTATTATGAAATGAATTTTACTAAAAAATCATTTGCGATTTCAAACCTTAAAAATATTGGAATAAATATTAAGAATATTAAGAATTTGTTTTATGAGTTTGCAACATTTAATGGTAATTCATTTTACTTCGTTACCTGTTATAAACATTGTGACAGTTATAATGTTTGTGATTATGTAAAATTACTTTATGAAGTTAATCTTTTATCTGAGAAATCCGAATTTAGTATATCGATTTACCTATTTATTGGAGTTTTGATCAATTTTTTAATAATAATTTATTTTATTGTTACTCGATTATTATTTGAAAAGTAATTGAATGATTTAAGATTGTCAGATGTTGCTGTAAGGAAGTACTACTTGTATGTTGTGAAATCACTATTATAAGCCATTCTAATTATCATTGTAATAATATTAGTGGAATTCTTCTTTCCTCATATTATTTGTTTGTATTGAAACTTAACTCTGAGGAAGATACAATTTTGGGATTAATCATTATAATATTGTAAGTTTTCTTACTGATGGAGTAACGTTTAAAAATATCTGTAAGCTTGTTCAGATATTGAGTGAGTAGTTATCACTCAGTGACACAAAATTAAATTGCTTCTAATGGCTTTATATTCAAAATAATTCTCCGATCAAAAAATGATTATAAGTATTCTACCGATAAATTACGTTTTAATCATATTTAATTCACATAGAAGGTATGGAATTAAAGATTCATTACACACAAAACAGAATGTTGTAGTCGAAATCTACTTAAAACTGCTTAACAGTAACAGTCATGAATTTACCAGAGCAATCTAAGATGAGATTCCTTTTAATATTTTTGTGTTCCTTAATTGTAGATCAATGTAATAGTTACTTCAACTGCACTGATAATTATCGAGATGATGAATTATTTTCGCATAAACCAATTGTTAGTATTTGTAAATATCCGATGTAAGATTTTACTTATTCATTTATTTTCAATATTTCACCAGAAAGTTTTGTAAAAATTGTGCCTGAAAGTGTTTGGTATCCAATCTATTTGGCATTGGATGTCAATTCTTTAGTGCATTTCAATATCGAATGTATAGACGACATTGGTGTATCCTTAATGATAACTGAAATTGGAAAGCCTACAAATTTATTCATTAATTCTTCATATATCACTGATATAATATTTCCTTTCTTTGAGACGATTATTGTCTTTATCCCAGATGTAGATGATATTCGTTTTTATGAATTAGTAACAATTAAAAATGATGTTATTCAGTTTGTTTCTTGTTTTAAATTTTGCATGGGACCGATACCATGTGAAAATATACGAATATCCTTAACATTTACTCCAGTCGTAATTAGTGTGAAAATTGCCATAATTGATACGATAATTGTTCTATTAATTATTTTTGTTGTAGTTATTGCATATTGTTTTCTACTTTATATGTCCTTAAATTGAATGGTAATTGGTATTCTTTAATCGCATTTTAATCATTTTAATGTTGTAATTTGTTATCACACAGACAATAACTCATTATCTGATTAACTGAACAAAATTAATTTATCGTTAAAGCTTAATGAGATTTTAAGTACTGATTAGTTACTCTTCGTATTACGTTTTTAATATTGAATTGAGCTCATGTCATTAATTAATTTAGTATTACACTAAGTGCATATATTATAATTAAAATGAACTGGATTTCTTATTATTTGATAATGAATTTCCAATAATCGAGGATTTAAAATTTCTTTAAAATGATCCACTTTTTCTATACTAGACATGTCTAAAATTTTATTAAACCAATATGTTTTAATTATTCATTTCATACATTAACCAATCGTCGCCGTAATTATATAAGGATTTGATTGTCACCTGTAAAAATGGTACAGATCAGAGTTATATAAATATGGCAAATGTGAGTATGCAAGACGTGTACTTATTTAATATCGAAAATATGGCAATGGTGAAGTTGTTTTTTGTCAATTATTTTTATATCTATAATTATTGGAATTTTAATTTTTTATTACGTACTCAATTAAGGCTCGTAAAGTGGTAATTTAAACTAATTTGTAGTGTAAAATAGTTGCTGCTGAATCGAATATTACGTATTTTGAAAGTTTTACCTCACTGAACGATTTAAAAGTATTAATAAAGATTTAATATGAATATTTTATGTATGAAAAATCATTGGTTCAACCATACATCTCTCTGGTATTTATGATCGTTATTATTTGTGCATTAAAGCCATTTTATTGAAAATGTAATTATCAATGAATTTTCGATCATTCATATTCTAGAATATTATGTATAACGATGTTATTATCAAATGAAAATTAAACTGTTAAATAATAACTTACACGTCCAGTTGTCGAATGGAATAACTGTCATTTCATATTCACATTAATCGTTATTTTCAAAAAAATGTTTTCCATTCCTGTCCAATACTGTGAGAATTTAAAACAACATCCATAGTTGATTTATTTAAGAGCAACCTGAAATGAAAGTAATTTATATTGTTGTTTGGCTGTATGGAATGTAGTGAAAAATTCGCAAAAGACGATGATTATACAAAGACACTCGTTAGAAGTGTATCTGGCATACGTTATTATTTATTTTATAATCAATCTCCTAATACATTGCCATTAATGGAGCATGTAGATAAAAGCAATTGGCTCACACAGCTAATCGAAACACAAATTGGGATTCCAAAGAGTATAATATGAAACGAATATGTTAAGGGAAGGTTTGCATAAAATTAAATTTTGTTTTGTTTATTGAATTAAATCAAATGGTTGTGATTATCCACATCCTTTAACAAGGGATAATACAAAATAAAAAGTATTTTCACTTATTATATTTATGATTTGTACTTTATTCTTTTTATTAATCAAGTAATTAATTATGAATTAACGATCAGAAAAATTTTCCAAAGTTTTGTGTCTAACTAGGTAGTCTGATATTGTTTTGAAATCTTTGCTAAATTGATTAATAATCACTTGTACGGTATTTGAGGGAAAAATTATTATTATCATATTCAGATTAATCTTGATTCTTGAAAACTGTGGGAATTAAATGAACATCTATAGTGTAATAATTTAAGAGTAACGTAAAATGAAGGTGATTTATATAATTGTTTGGCTCATAATTGCTAATGTGGAAGGTAGGTCAAGTACAGAATGTGGTAAATATTACTGGGAAGACGATGATTTTTCGAATGAAACGATTACAGATCTATTTGGAAGTCGCTATTATGTGATACATAATTATACTGATAATATTATGTCATTGAAGGAACATATTACAAGTGCATTTTGGCTATTTCAACTAAGGAGAAATATAAATACAAATTTAATTCTACAATCGAATATTATACTTAGATATAATGAAGACATTAAAATTGAAATGGTTGATGAGAAAGCTGCATATTCAATAATTATTCTATTTCGATTTGATAATTTGTTAGTAAATGAGAATCGATCAACATTCGGTATTGAGAATCCACAGGGGCGTATTGATGGTACTTTTATGTATGCATTTGCAACATATAAAACGAATAGTTTGACATTTACCGGTTGCTTTAAAATCTGTAATTCGCAACAGATTTGCAAGTATACTAAAACAAGATTAATTTACGTAAAGCAAGGGGCTATTGAATATAATTATAATTGGATATATTTTGTTAGTACTATATGTTGTGGTTGTTTTATTATCCTGATTGGGTTGTATATTTGTTATGTGAAAGCTAAAAAATAATATTCATAGACCATTAACTTTCTCGACATTAGAAGTGAGTTTTACATTGGATACTTAAGGTTATATTATAATTGTAGATTGTTTTTGGCAAGTGAGATCCACATATGATAAAGCGTCAGTATGATCCATTTCAATTGTTTAATGATTATGTCAATTAAATGAAAAGATAAAGTGGTGGATCATGTTATAATAATTATAATTTAATGTTTTTATTGTTGCCATCAAATATTAATCCTTAATGAAGAATGAAGAATACAAATAAAAACTAATTTTAACATACACATCATATGAGGAATCAGTAATTAATAACACTAATTGACCGTTATCAAATTTAAAAGTATTTTATAATTAGAAGACGTCACAAAGTAGATATTGTTAACGATATTAATTTCGAAGCCTTTACACAGTATAATTTGTGCAATGAATCACATTTAAAAAAATTTATTCAACTTTGAAAAAGCATTTTATTTAAGTGAACAGTTCACTCGTTGAGTTATATTCTCAGTACGTAGCATCATATAGAACTAATTATTTGAATTATCGGCAGGATAATATAGTTTCTATGAATAAGTTATTATGCAACAAACATTAACTATTTATACCAGTATTATTATGAAATCATATCTAAATTAATCAATAATTACTTATAATGATCTAAATTATAATCCGATTATTCTCAATTATCGAAGGAATTTATAAGAAAAGAATATTTGATATTCAAATTCATTATCAGTAGTTCAACTGTTTAAGAGCAACTCAAAATGAAGGTGATTTATATTGTAGCTTCGTTGATAATTACTAGTGCTGAAGGTAGATCAGTTACGGAATGTACTAAAAATTACTGGGATGACGACAATTATTCAAACGATACAATCACAAATCTATGTGGAGTAAATTATTTTGTATTTTATAATAAAACGGATAATGCAAAGTCAATGACTGAGCATATGCAATATGTACGTTGGTTTGAATTACTTCTTTTAAATAGTCAGCTATCAAGTAATCATAGTTTAAGATTCGAAATTAAATGTACCGAAGAAACTGTGATTGCAATCCAAGTAGATGGTATGGTAAGGAATTTTAATCAATACATAACATTTTACCATAATAATTTGTTAGCAAAGGATCAATCAACATTCGTTGTTGATATGCTAGAAATAAAAGTTAATGATCCATACATGTATTCATTGGTAACATATAAAAGGAATATTTTGACATTCACTGCTTGTTTTAATCTCTGTGATTCACATAATATTTGTAATTTTACAAAAACAAACTTCAGTTATCTAAGGGATATTTCTCAAATTACGAGAAATTCTAATTGGATGTATTTTCTTATTCCATTATTTTGTGGTTGCTTTCTTATATTGGTATATCTATTGTTTGTATTAAAATTTAAAAATAAGAATAATGTGATAATAAAAGCATAAACTTGGTAATATGTAAAGGTAATTTCACAATCAGATGGTGTTATGAAAGACGTTTTGTTAAACTTAATGCGTACGCAATCAGATAATGTAAAAGAAATTTATTTTTAATGATTCTACACATTCAATACATCAATTTTGTGTTATACGAATATATTTCCATCCTTGAAATTCGGTGCACTTTTATGAAAAATCATTCAAACGTAATTACACTCTGTTAATAGTTTACGTACAAAATAGTGTTAAAGGGATCACATTGTACAATTTAAAATGAAGGTGTTGTTTATTATATTGTTGCTATCATGTATAAGTCTTAGTACAAGTGATGATGAATGTCCAAGTCATTATTGGCTCGATGAATATTATTCAACGAAGACAATACCGAATATCTGTAGATATGATTTTAAACAACATAAATATACTTTTGCAAATTATAATTTAACTAAGAATCAAATGATACCTATTCCAACAGAATTTAGTTATACACTGAATATGAGTAATACTTCGAAAATTTATAGTTTTGAAATAAACTGTTCAAATTCTTTATATGTTGAACTGTATTTAATGCATTATGGTCGAACAAATGACTTTGATATTATTTCGCATGGTAAACTTACACTGTTTTATTATAAAGATAATTTTATTCATTTTAATCAATCGACATTTGTCACATTTGATATTGAAAAGAAAATATTTAATAAAACCGTTAAACTTTATGAATACTTAACGATTGAAAATGATAAGATAATAAATGTTGCTTGTATACAAGTGTGTGATCCTTTAGTGGGATGTAATCTTATCAGGTTTTTGCTAATTTTTGAACCAATAGTTCTTAAGAAGGAAACTCGTAAAAGCTCCACAAATTTTAATATAATCATAGTCATATCGATAACTTGTTTTTCTTTATTCGCGTTTATAGTTTATGTTACATCTGATATTATTTTGAAAAAGAAGGGAGAGAAATCTTAAATTTATTGTAAAATTGTATGAATTAAGTTATAATTAACGAATCAATATAATTTTATTATTCCAATGGTTATTAGTAGCTAACGATAAAACATTTATTTTTTAATTGAATACTTGCGATGAAATTCTTGAAAGAAAATAAATAAGATTTTAAACAAATTCTAAAGTTTACACATCTAATCAATATATTGGTAGATTCGGTGGATTAAAATTTATAAATGACTTGATAATTAACATTTCAACGCCCCTAATAGTAAACAGTACATCGGATTAAATATGTCAATTGGGGATGGTGATTCTTGTGATTTATAGGCAAATTATTACTTCTTGGTGACAACTAAATCATTACGATAAATTGTATTCAGAATCTAACAAAATGTAGAGTATAGGGTGTGAGGGATTTCAAGGATTTATGAAGCTATCAGAATTTAATAATAAACGATAGAATTACAAAAATGTATTCACCTGAGTATCTAATTCTTACTCAATAGACATGTTAATACCAACAAATGTAGACACCGAAATATTCTCATATAAATTGAATGTTAATTTAAAAAGTATTAAAATGATATTAAGCATGTAACAGCCAATGTTTCGTGTATCATTAATTAGATTTACTTTAGTTACATGGATTTTATTTAAACTTCAATGGGTTTTAAGGGAGACAGTTAAAAACCATGTTGCACATTAAATGATATTTAATCTATGCAGTGTTGTGTCATTTTAGTTTCTAATTACTATTTTATAGCTACCATAAGTCTTACATAATGAGACGTTCTATAGTCGACGTACTTTGTTACAAATGTAAGAAATTGATGTTTTATAGCGGTTGTGATAATTTCACATAGATAAGATAAGATACTTTACTTCTTAGTTATCAAGGGATGTGATTGATTAAAATTTCCCTTTACGGTTTTGACGTTTTATAATTAAACTTTATCGTTTGAAAGATCTTTTGCCGTTGGAATAAAATTTGAGTTAAAATTCCTCTGCTTTATGGAATTATGAATAGTCTGACATGACTTTTACATATTTAGTGGAATGCCTTTAATAATTAAATTATTGATTGGAAACAGAAGTAGTTAATAGCGAATAAAATCAATATTCTTGTTTCCTAATAATTATAACAAACTCTTTACATTATTCGATTGGAAATCATTGCAATATTTGATTGCAACACAAATTATTATTCAAATTAGATGTTAACTATAACTAGACTTTTCATGTGAGCCGTTGACCACGATTATTTAGCGCTAAGAATACACTAAATGATATATGAGAGTAGAGGTGACTATTAATATCATGTATTGACTTATAACAATTGAACCACTTTTGGTGAACATAATCAATTTTTACTTGAGAACACACCTGAATATTAATTGGGCAATTTCGTATATCAGTAAGTGTGGGTGGAGGGGAGATATATAGATTGAGTTTCAGTAACTCATAAAAGTATTTTGGTTTCACATCGACAATTAGAATTGATTTCAAATCGGCGTTGAATACATTTTCTATGGTTTCAAATAATCGTTATTTCAATTGTCCAGTGATTTTATTTAAAAAAAAAAATTCGAATATCAATTGATAATAAATTGAACAATTTTTGTGGCTGCAGCAAAGCGGTTTTATCACAGTTGAATTTAGGTGACTGAAACACTACGTATCAAAGGTACACACACACACATATTTTGATAAATAAAAACCACAACGACGTATTTATTATTTAAACCATTAAAGTGATATAAACAATATCGGATAGCATTACCGAGTAAACCAATGGATCAGAATATGTTTTAACAATAAAATCGTTCATTTTAAATGACCAGTATTATTAAAGTGTTAATAATTTAAAGGTGATGGTTTCAATTAGACCATAAATCATATAAAAATAAAATTAAAATAAATAATAATGTGGTGACGAATGGTAATTATATGATCAATAAGAATAAAGAAGATGTTCATCGGTTATAAAGATAATATTTCAACAAGTGAGTGTATTATAAAACGTATAAATATAGTATCGCATCAGTATCAGCAACAATTGTTGTATAATGGGATGTGAACTTAGTAAATTAGCTGGTGGTGGTGGCGGTAGTAAATCAAATGATATTGGTCCAAGTGAACCGCCACCACCTGCTGCACCGGATCCACGGTTACCATTAACAGCAAGACAAAAATATACAATGATTGCATCATGGAAGGGGATTAGTCGTGCTATGCAGCCAACTGGTGTTTGTATGTTTGTCAGGTATGTATTTCCTGTATTTATTATTATTATCAGTAATTGTATTGATTGTATGGAATTCTTTTGTTATTTAATTCTTTTCACGGATATCGTTGTGATCCAACTTTCATTAAATTAGGAAACTATAAATGAAAACAGACAAATAAGTAAATTCAATTGATATTTTACGTCATTGGTCATCTGTATAAGGTCCCCTTAAGTTTAATTAAAAATTGTTAATCAATTTATAATCATGATTTTTGTATTCACATTTATTGCTCTTATTGTTCTGGACTTGTATGTACATATTGATTAATTAAAACCGATTGTGATGGTGTCGTATTGAGTATAAAGTGTGTTTTAATCATGGACACCACCGGTTGTATGATTTTATAACAATTGACTGAATTCGGTTGATTTGGTTTGTAACAATGTACAATGCTTCTTAATGAAATGGCAACACTTGAAATTTATTTCGTTCAGTAAATTGAGATAATGGAATTTTACTCAAAGTTATTGTGGTCATCAGATGGTTATTGTTTTGTATTTTTTGTTTGCTTGGTGGAATTGAGTTTGTATGAAAGTTTTAACTTTTCTTTTGACAGCAGTATATAGATTAATGTTAGTAAATCCCGTAAGATGTCAAAAGGTAAACCAAAAACCGCTGAAATGAGCTTACCCAAAATATGAAATATGCTCTTTGTATAGGATTGGTTAAAATTAAATAATTGAAATTAATGCCCACCACTTTACCACATTTTATTTTGTGTTAATATAATTATGGTTTGATTCTTATATTTTACATTGTGTTATACCTTTAATATTTGTAGTACCTGAGGAAAGTAAATTTAGATTCTGTCTCGGAAATATATCTAGGTACACAATTGATTGTTTCTGATATCAATATTACCGTTCAATCAACTTCTATCTCAATTTCTATATTAGTCACTTTCGTTACATCTGAGATTTTAAGGTCTAACACCGGACAGGTCCCATTGATTAAACGATATAGCGGAGATAGGAAATAGTCCTTACCCTTCTGTTAGACTCCTAAATTTTTCTTTTTTATATGTTGTGTCGTTAAATCGGTTGATTTTGCCATTTGAAACTTTCTATACGATCTACGTTCGTTTGGTGTTATTACTATTAACATACAGAACTTCAATTGTTGATTCTATTAAACTATCTCACTATCTATGAGTGGACAATTCAATTATTTGATGGTTATAAGATTTTTGGCATATACTTGGTGAATCGAATGTCAAATAGATTGTAATGGTTTCCTAAAACAAATCAAGCAACTTTAAAGATTTTTGTCATTATTTATTTTATTCAGTGTATGTTTATTTCAGAATAGTAGTAGAAAAGATTGGATTGTTCTTACTGCTGTTATAAATTACACCTTAATTTGTTTTGTTAATATTACCTTCTCTTATTGGCATGTGTATTATTAGTTGGTTAGTGATTCAAAGTTATCATATAGGATGTTACAATTTACAGTATTTTGGTTACACTGATTTGTAACTTGATTGGTTATTGCCAATGTCTTGGATAAATCATCCTAGCTAGAAATGGATCACATGGCATAATAAAACTGCTATAACTGTAACAATATCTGCACATCTTAATGCCTCTTCGTGAAAAAGGCGAAAAAGGTAAAAAGTATCTTCGGTAGAAATAATGAATATGTGGTTTTTCGCTTTCGTCCTCCTCTGAAGCTAAGATCCCAGAAGTGCCAATTGCTTCCTCACTATTTGATTCTGTTGTTGTTATTTCATTTGAGAATGTTATTTCTTCACTATTAACCTCTATTTTTGGTGTACTAGTAGTAAATGATTCTTCACTATCCGGTTCTGATGGTTCATCAAAAGTTTCCAGTTGACTCTCTGTTGTGCTAATAATAGCTGGATTTGGCACATCTGGTACTTCTATTAGTATGTTCGGTGGAGTGTCTTGACAGACACACAAGGATACAAACAATAATATAATTGCAATGGTTTTCTAAAAAGACAATCATGTAACTTTAGAAAATTTCTTAGTTTTCTTCAGATTAAATGTCTTCACCATTTTATTGATTTCTTTTTTTGCACTGAAAATGGAAAACTTTTTTAACGTTTTAACAGAGTAATAATTGATTACTGTTTCTTCTATGGTAAATTGTATATAACTGAATTTGATTCGTTTATAAACTCTTAATTTAGTCGTTGAAAAATTATACGTAAATAATAAGTGATCAGAGAATAAAAGGTTATCACAAATAAATTCATAGAATTATGAAAAAGGTTATCATGTAATTTTAAAATATTATTAGCATATGATTCCATTTATGATTCATCGATCATATACAAGGAAAACACAAGACAATAAGTAAACAATAAATTTTGTTCATGAGTAAAAAAATAATTTTAATGTACACCTGATAATTTTTTTGTATGCAAGTACACGGAAGCTGAGATTTGAGTATAAGGATCTTACAACAGCAATAAGAGAATATTGAACAAATTACATATTAAATTGATGCAATGTAATGAAAATTAAGAATTGCTTTAATACATTTCTTCCTTTCTTAATTTGATATATAAATATAAATTCGGGGTTAGGTAATTTTTGTATATTTCTTCTGGGTATTTCAAAATTATTGGTTTTTTACATTCTTTACTAATCAGAGATCCATCAGTGGTGTCCAATTTACACTTTGGTGTTATTATTGGTGGTATAAACAATGCTTCTGATGGTACTTTCGATGAATCTTGAAATAGTGTGCCCTGACTGACACTTAACGAAATTAACATCAAAATAATCGCAATAGTTTTCTATAAAGAAACTCAATAAAAAAATTTTCTTTCCGTTTAATTATATTTACTATTTCACTGAATGAATTCCTTTTTGGTTAAAAATGAAAAACTCCGAAATATAGTAAACGAGTTGAAATTGTTTGTTGTTACTTGAGTAGTAAATTACAAATAAACCTGATTCGCTTACTAACTTTTATATATAAACGGTGGAACCATCTAAAAATGTTTTTGATGGGGAATATTTGTTAATTAATTTTTTTACTTATGATAACTGTTTTTTTTTTTATAAATTATGTTTAATTATTCTTATGATTGTGTTTTAAATTTATTTCTATCGAGGTGCGAATGTAATATTAAAACTGTTGAGTGAATTAGAGGTTATCAATCATTTCTTAGAATGATACTTATTAATAAAAATTATCATAGGATTTTCCAATAATATGTTTTGAACAATTTAATCTACGATTCATCGATGTTATGCTAAAAAATAATTGCATGGTTTGGTTGATGATTATTTCTTATCATCCAAAAGACCTCATTAAATCAAAAACGAAAAATACGTGGTATGAAAAAATAATATAAATTTCGATTTAGGCATTATCTAAATCATTATGAATTATTAATGAGCAATTTGTAAGCCATTTCATATGAAAATAAAAATATGAGCAACATAAATAAGAGTAAAACCCTTAGAAATACTTTGACCTGAATTTTTGTCTATTTTATCCGTATTTTGAAAAGAACTTAATGAATAAAGTAGATAATGGTGGTGCCAAAATCTCTGCATACTTGAACCAAATAAAAAGCATATAAAGAGTTTGTATTTTGTTCATTACGTTAGAAAAGTAACACTTGTTGGTGCCAGAATAGAAAATAAATCAGGAGAGGAGGAAAATAAAAGTTTCCTTATTTAATTAAGGTTTATCATAACTGAAAAGAAGTTCTTTTTTTCTTAAATCTTAAGATGTTCTTTGGACTGATTAAACTGAGTGTATTTAACTGAGTAATAACAAAAATTCTGTTTTAATTTCTAGATTATTTGAAGAGCATGCAGACTTACTGGGACTTTTTTATAAGTTTCGTGAACTTAGAACGAAAGAACAACAAATTACATCAGAAGAATTGGCCGAGCATGCAACTAAAGTAATGGAAACATTAGATGAAGGGATACGGGGTCTCGATAATTTAGACTCATTTTTTGAATTCCTTTATCAAGTTGGTTCAACGCACACCCGAATTCCTGGATTTAAGCCAGAATACTTTTGGGTAAGTTTAATATGTCTTCATTTATTTCTTATGAAATCCCCGTATTTGTTATTTTTTTTCGGTCTTTTGCATAAATTTCCATTAATTATATTGATTCAGATATAAACCAAAATATTTGGTTTATCGAAATGACTGCCACATAATTGGTAATTAAAATCTGTTAATGGCAACTAAATATCTCTTTTAAATGAATTATAATTAATTGATTATAATTTAATTGAAATCGTAATTTTTATCAATTACATTTAATTACATGAATTAGTTGACGATATGTGTCCTCATAGCTTATGTCTATCTATGTCTATATCGTGTTACTATGAACCAACAGTAATTTATGATGGGAACCATAATTAGATTCAAATTGTGTGTACTACCACAATTACATAAAATTAAATTAGTTTGGTTACATAACGATTCCCCGGTATAAATTAGAATAAAATGCTTTTCTCGGTGATACATTGCGTAATTATATTTATGTTGCCGCCTTTGCTATGGTATCTCTTTGATATTAAAATGTTATTCGAGTATTTTGTAATATTAATTTTTATTTTGTTCTTGGTACCTAATTCGTCAGCGGGACGATTTTCATTATATTCATAAAGAATTCATGAGTTTAAATAAGTAATGGATGAAAAGTTTAAACAGAATCCACCATTTCTCTTGTGTTATCGACATCAAAGTAGACGTAAAATTCAATGTTTCCTATGAGTGTACTTAAAACTGTGTTCTATGTAAGGGAGGTATCTTTACATCCAATCCCAAAGTATATTCTTTGAAGCGAAAGTTGGTGTTCCCATTGATGAAATGTGTGTTTTTTTTTTATTTATCATTCAACGGGTGGGGGAGTTGCTTCCGAATACTCGGTTTTCCATTACATGGGTGCTTTGACTGATATTTGTTGTTGTTTTTTGTTTTATATTTTTATTCTCTGTTATTTGGGCCAAAGTATTTTAATGTTCCTGTTTTCATGTCACGAAATACAGCAATAAAACGAACATGTTCCGTTTTCTTGAGCATCTTAAATACAATTTCAAGAAGGAATTAATCCTTAAAAAGAGAATTTTATATGTATTTTTAACAGTAAACGGAAACAAATCGTAATTGTGCTATTACATAAAAAGCCAAAAAAAAAAGAATTCATTTTATTTTCACTGTTTTTGAAGATTCCATTCGGTATTTTGTATGGCATTTAATATATAAGATGATCTCATAAAAAACCTATAATTCAACACCATAACATAATTTCATTGAGCATTTCTTGTGAAAATTCTATTAGAGAAGAATGTAGACACTTCTGATGAGATGTGTCAGTCAAGCATTTTGACGATAAAGATAGAGGACATCGTCTCTTCTATCATCTGTACGGTCTAATAGGAAGCATAACAGCATACAAGATGTCCTTGTTCGCTTTCTCACAATTGGATTACATTAGATTTGAGACATTACTACAGTCCTTTTTATACGCTTGAAATAATTTATTTTTTTTTTGTTTTTTATTCTTCTTGGTTTTTCATGAAAATCGTAACGATTTAAAACAATAGAAGAAAACATTAGAGAGGTTTGCGGAAGAGCTTAAACTCAGCTCAACCAAATAAAAATCTATTTATGAACATCTCTATTTAAGTACATACCATAGCATAGAAAAGTAGATAAAATATTGTTACAATGGAATTGAAAGTAAAATGAAATTTCATTGAAATAATACAGGAACACAATAATAAAAATAAAATAACTCATCACTGCTCAACGAAAAAACGAAAATACTTGAAACAAAAAAAAATCGATAAAATCCTAGTATTTTTATCCGTTGAAACAACAATTCGTGAAAAGAAATAATTACCATCTATTAAATTGTGTCTTATGACTGTATAACAGAAAAGACTGATTATTCGTAAACAGTTCTTTAGAGGCCAACAAAGTTCCATTGTAAGTCGTAAATAAAGAAAAGCTTGAACAGTGAAATGTTCATAATTTAGTGACTGGAAAATTGTCCCATCCTCAACAATCGGTTGACTAACTTTAATGTGAATGTTTTATATTCTTGAAAATGTGTTTCAAATGAGATGCGTATCAGTGCAAATGAAATGCTTTGCAATATCATTCATTATTCAAATTTTTATAATATCCTGACTAGTAGAATCACAAATGAGGATTTACGTCAAATCCACTACCAATTTTATTTGGTTTAACAAAAATAAAACATAACGTTTAAAGACAGACGTGCCATTGATACTAAGCATCGTTTAATCATCTCATTCTATTCGTCGCCTTTAATCTGAATTACATAAAAAGCCCTGGGCTGAATTAAAACCTGATACGCACATTAAAATACAGTGAAATGACCTGATACCATACGAAATATGGTACATTAAATTTCGTTGCAATAGAATTTAATAAAAATGGATGACAGTTTCTTAAAATTTATGGTTGAACGCGTTTCTGTTAATAAGATGATAACGATGGATGATTTCATTGAAATTATTTATTCAGTAAAACACAGATTTGAATAAAGTAGGAAATATTCGTGAAACGATATAATCATTAAAAGGAATAGAAATCATCATCTTTCTTTAAATTCATTTTGAATCTCATTTTTATTGCACCGTTAAAAGTACTCTCCGTAATGCGCGTTCTTATATCCCATTAGTTTCTCGTCGAATAATGGAGCAAGCAACTTGTTACATTATGTCGATGTAATTGGATGACATAATCATTATATATTAAACTATTTGATATATAAACATTGTGCTATCAACGCCTTTATCATGATAAACGACCTTCGGCTATGGTTTGAGGTGGTTAGTGATCTGTACATGTGCCTTATTAAACTCTGTGTATATGTGTTCAAAATGAGAAGTGTCAAATACCAAACCCAAATTACCACCTAAAACCATCTAATTTTTGGAAAATTTCCAATCAAAATCCCCCATTTAAACACTAAATAATGATTGTATCATAGTAATTAACATTTAGTTTTTGGTGTTTTATTGGCTTCATTGTTTCACTGTTTGTCTGTTGATTAAAATATCAATTTTGGTATCTTTAATTACTTGCGTACGCCTCAAGTAATACGTTTAATAATTGGTATTAGAACACCGACAATGAATAAACAATATCGTATCATGATTGGATATAATTCGTTCACCAAAACAGAAACAAAAAACAAAACTTGATTATTGTCATATAAATTGTTCAATATCATGATATTGATTCACGTAAAATAAAAATTGATCAAATCAATAAATCATTTGGAATCCTTGAAGACAATAAATTCGTTATGTGTGTGTATATATCTTTTCTTTATTGTTTGCTGTCTTCAACCTTTTACGTTTTTGTCGTTGATTATGCCAATAGAGAAAAGTAAATTTTGGGGGGAGAAAACGATGGAACACTTTTCTCCATTATTTGCACAACACGGATGAAAATTTTCGGCAACGATATAAAATATTGGATATTTAAAGTAACACCAAAGTTAAATCAAATCATCGTCTCCGGACGCTAATTCCATTATCGAAGCGTTTCAATATCATCTTTTCCCTGTCTCGGGGTTGATGGTGTTTCTTTTTTTTTTTATATTTTTATGGTGAAAAGGTGATTCGAATAAAGTGATGTTTCCATCAATATTAAATGAAGTGAAAAACTAAACCGAACTGGATCAATCAAACTGAGCTTTCCGGTAAGACTATAAAAGGCGTCATTGTATTAGCTCGACCTTAGTAAGAAAACACCAATGATAATGTAGATATTAATCACGATTGAATTCAGGATGATAAAATTCATGTCAAATCTGATGTTCATCATGTTTTATGAGCGAAACATAGTATTTCCTGAACTCTAATGTATGTTTGCATTTCATGTTTGTTATGTACTTTTTGCTCTTCATGTTTTCCTAAGTCCATTCACAAGAGAATGTTAAAAACCATCGCATTTTATTTGGCTTTAAAATCTCTCAGGTTAATTGTTTCATTTAAATTAGATTCTTAAATAAATTCATGTATATTAACAATTGAACTTCTCACGCCATGATGTTAAATCATTTATTCACAAAGGACAAGGAGATTCAATTAAATTGAAGTGACATCAGACAAATGAATTCATCCAAAATGCTGCATCTCTTCAATTTAAAATCAATTTTGTTAAAAGAGAAAAACAGAACTGTACACGGTAGTTATTGAATCCCCAAAGTGTTTTCGTTGATTACATTTATTCTGTTGATGGTAATGTATTACGGGAGTTTTAATATAATTAAGTTTCTATTAAATTAGTTCATCTGCCAATTATTGTTGAATAAAATGTTTTTATTATTATTTGAAATTTTAATGTGAAATACTCTCATGTGTCACTGTTAACCGACAAAAAAAAGAAGGAAAACAGTTACCGTATATCATCAATAATTTTAGACGATCGATATTAATTTTAGTTCATTTTTCTTTATCTATGCCGGCGTATTTTTGTTAATAACGTAGAGAAAAGTTGAATGAACAGAAAATGGATTATTGGTTTTTTCCTAGGAGAAATGATGGTGTTGAAAATATACAACAATAGATGGTATCCCTTGACAAGGGTGGCGAATTTATATAGAATGGGTATATTACATGGCACAAATTAGAATGGAAATTAAAGTGTTTTGAAATGATACCAGGAAAAAGACATTTGGCGACAGCCGTGTCATACTGGATACTAAAATGATGATTCAGTTTAACAATCATCATTTTCATTTATGTCGCATTATTAATATGAAAATTGTTTTTGAACACAATTTGAATGTCATAACCGGAATAAAAATGGATATCAAATTGATGGTGATGGTATAACAGTAAAACGTGTGGTAAATATTTGCACATTTAATAAACAAACAGACAATTTTCCCATATGTTGCTATACGGTTTTAATGCAAAGAATAACCATTTTATTGTCTTTTGTATTGGACATTTAAACAATTATTGTTATCTGATATTGCTATGGTCATGGTATAACTATAATCATGTATGTTTCTATTAGTCATTTAATGTATGAGGCTCACTGAAGATTTCAATTTGGTGGAAACCACAAATTTTCTTCCTATATATTATAACGTCTTTGTTGCCATTTAAATGTCCAAGCTGAAACGATAAAATATTAAACGTGAGGGAGCACTGGATGGAAACACGGTATAGATTCTATCGTATTTGTTAAAAGTTGTTCATTTGAATTCCATTCATGATAGACCGCAAGGCAAGAATATTTGAGAAAATATTTAAAGAATTTTCCAATTTTTCCGGTTGTAGTTTTACAGAGTAAAATCTTTGGTAAACGATAAAGTTTATTTTTTTATATGCCAAAGATACAGTACAGTTTTCCTAAGTTTTATTTAACGTTAAATTTTCCGAAACTTCATTAAGCAAACTTCACTGGGAAAATGGGTGGGCCCATATTGAATCACTAGCATAAGATAGTTTGGAGTCCAATGGTAAAGTTTCCCATAAATTCTTCATTTCTTTTAAACTTGTTTTGCTAGAATTAAATCCCATATTGTTAGAAGTTATGATTTATTTTAAAATTCACCAATCGTTGTTTCATCATCTATAAATTTTCACTAGAAATTTATAAGTAGATGTCTTTACTTATTAGTTTTGTCAAATGATAAAGTCATACTAATGTAATATTCTTTGATTCTTTTATTTACAGAAAATCGAGAAACCATTTTTGACTGCTGTTGAACAAACGTTGGGTGATCGGTATACGGAAAATGTTG
This sequence comes from Coboldia fuscipes, assembly GCA_001014335.1. Taxonomy (NCBI): domain Eukaryota; kingdom Metazoa; phylum Arthropoda; class Insecta; order Diptera; family Scatopsidae; genus Coboldia; species Coboldia fuscipes. Next base: position 150,250 of record JXOR01000898.1, read on the forward strand.
AAGGTGTTTACAAGCTAACAATTAAATTCATAATTGAAACATTAGTTCGCGGTTACACGGAATGTGCCAATAAAAGTGCTAATTCAAATTCAACCGATCCATCGAAAGGTGCTTCATCCGATACAACAGCGACTACATCAACTGGAGCCCAATCGAATACAAAAACAACTAAAAATAATAATAATGACGCAGTCAAATCGTGAATTTTATGTTATTAAGAAAAGAAAAACTAAAAACAAAAAAAAAAAAAATTACAAGAAAATAAAAATAAGAAAATCCACATAGAAAAACAAAAGAAGACCACATTTAAGGAAGTAACATAAGAGACGAAAAAACACATAAAGAATAACATTTTTAGGTTCACCATTTTATGGTTTTAAGCATTTGCCACTTATCGGTTCCATATACTTTATTCGTATTTTTGTGGTTGGATTTTAAGAGGTTTTCATTTATTCAGTTTCACTATTTCAATGTTATGCTATTCGGTTAGCATAGGTAAACCATTTGACTATTAGATTAAAACGTAACAAGGATGAAAAACAGACTAATAACAACAACACAGAAACTTTATTCGATGATTACAATCATCATCTAACGTGGAAAACCCATTTTCTCTATATCAATATCGATAGAACGAAGTAAAAAACAAAAACTGAATTGAAATAAAACAAGGGTTTTCTATTTTCTCTCTTTCATTTACTGACCAATTCGACACGGTTACGTAATTTTCATTTTTATATATTATACAAAGTAGAAAAAGAAGAAAATGCGAATATAAATATACCTTTGAAAACCGGTGAGGTCAGAAATGATAACGAATTACAAAATGGTCAATATAAACTTGGTGAATAGTAAAATACAAAGAAGCAAGAAAGGAAAAAAAAATGACAAGAAAAATTTGTAGGGTGCGGTTTTTAGTCTTTTATTGAATGGGAAATTCGAAATAAACCGGTATAAAGACATTTTATGTTTTTTATTCATTGTAATTTCACATAAACCGAGTAGAAAAGGTATACCAATGTAATATCATTATATTCAACTGTTGATAATTACTTCGTTGTTTATACATGTGGTTCAATAACGGTCAATTAGATGTACACAACTAATATTTGAATTTTAATTTATTTGAACGTACAGAATTCAAGTAATTTGCGTGAGTGTTACGTTTCAATATTGTTCTACGTAAACAATATATTCAATTGAAAGCCCAGTAATAATGGATAAGAGATATTGAAAAAAAGAAAAGAAATAGAATTTTTTATGTGCGTTTTTACAGTATTAACACTGTTGTGCTAATTTCTCTATTTATCTTAATGTCGCACTAAAATTACTTAAAGAATGAAATTCCATTGAATGTATATTGAGTGTGATGAGTGAGGGTCAATCGGTGTTGTCATGAATTATAATTTGTGTATTTCAATGGTTTGTTTGGGCCGTGAGGGAGTCATAGATTCAAATGACCCGAATTGATAAGGATTCATATTGGGATTCCCCTCTACAAAAAAAACTAATCACAAAGAATTACTATAACAATTTTCTTTTTTCTCTTTTCGATATTGTTTCGAACTGAAAATTTGATAAGTAATTCATAGTCGTTGGTAGAATACATAGACATTTTACGGTATAAGACGACACCATTACTGAAACATCAATCAAATGTCTATTTTGTATTTGAAAGACATTGACATTGGTATCATTAAAATTTTTTATTCTTTTCCAACGTTTCACTCAAAATTGCTTCGGTATATCAAGTATAACATTTCTGATTTTTATTAACTACTTACTGAAACGCATAATGAACGACCAATTAGCCGAGGACAAGCCCAGTAAATGAAGTCAATTCAATTAAAATACACTGAATATTAAGGATATATTTTATGAAATAAAATTTCTCTTGTAACGGACTAATACGATTCGATTAACCAAAATACTGAATTATTCAATAGCCGTTGATAAATCTATAATCAATTTTAATTGATGATCAAAAACAAATACACACAATTACTGTTCAATAATATGAAGCGCACAAAATTCGCTCTCATTAATTAATCGGATATTTGTATCACATTGTCTGATGTTCTTTTTTGTTTTATTTTTCTCTCACATCATCAATAGAAGTAATCCATTTCAATATACACAATAATAATAATAAAAAATAATGTATGAATTTTTAACAATATAACCCCATTTACATGAAATATGCACTTAATGTTATTACATTTTAGAATACATAGAAATTACTAAGTGAATACTAACCGAATTGTGGATGCATTGAATATGAGATAAACATAAAATTGCATTATTCGAATGATTGAATTGTAATTTAACTAACAAATTCAATACCAGATGCACATTCGATTATCTCAATAAAATTTATTCGGTTGAATTGAAATAATTTTAAATTAGAAATTTGATGGGTAATTGTTGAATGACATATGCACGTCTGTTAAAGGTGATTGTGGGTAAACATAAACAAATGGATTAAAACCAGAGAAAATATTCATGAAAACATGAAAATTAAAACCCAAAATGACACGTATAGAATCCAGGTAAATCTTCTTCTATTGCTGATTAAAGAGATTTACTGGGTACACGTGAAGTACATCATTATGGTATACTTTTTTAACATGTGTGAGGGATTGAATACAGTGTTACTTTACCAACTTGGGTGTTAATCTATGTGTGTTACAATTGAGTATACACTAAAGGATTCACCCGTTTGACAGTTCTGCTATTACATAGAGTTATCAAAATGAAATTCATTTAGCACTTCATACCATAATAATACTTAAAGGGAATTCGGTTAGTGTTGACTATATGAGAAAAATCGTATATCTAATCCGTAAAGGATTAAAGTTTTGTTTTCTTCATATCGTTGTCATATGTATAAATGAAGATGTTCATTGTATTTCATCCACAATTCACTCAGTATAATAAACAATTTCAGTCATTGAAGAACATGTATTGGATGAATGTTCTGTATCACGTCCTTATGTGTCTCTCTCACTCTCTCGTTAAACTACTCTTTGCTAATATTTGCCATGAATTGTATGTATGTACACAGAACAAATCCATCATAAATGTCGGGGTATACATTTTGCACAAAAAAAAAAAATTGAAAGAAAATCACAAGAAACATGAAAAATTATAAGCATTGCCAAGATACCACTAGAATACACACACATTGGTCGAACGGGTAAAAATAAATAGCAAAAAAGGACTCGTTCATTAAAGTTCTACATTAACCCTAACCATTCATCTATAATCTAAACGAGTATGCATGCAATATGGTGTGTCTCAAATATGTACATGGTAACTAAATAGTTGAAATAAAATTCTTTGTAAACTTTCGAGGGTGGTAGCAGGTATATCATACGTTGTACCTAATAACACACGAAAATTTAGCTTATTGCTGTCAACACGACTGATGATATTCAGGCAATACGAGTAGATGAGAGGATAATAATTCAATATGAATTATCCAGGTGCATTAAATTGCAACAAAAATCACATATACACATACAATTTTAAAGTGATGCAACATGACGGATTACAGGTATATACACACGAACTATATGAGGGGATGGAAAATTTTTCCTATTAGTTATTCGTGGAATAATGAACACATAAATGAAAGAATTAAAATTAAATTTTCATTTTCAAAAAAGCAAAACAAGGATAATTCTCTAGAATGAAATATGGTGGAGTTAAAGAAAAATAATAGAAAATTGGCTTGTAAAAATAACATAAATATGTATTACATACATCATAAGGGTAAATAATAGGGGATATGAAAATAGAAGAAAAATTTGTTATGTTCGACTATAATGATGAACATATTTTATAATTTTCCATACTTTTGTACGTATGCGCGCAACATCAATATTATTTTATGCTATCCATTTTCATCGTGTCTCAGTTTTACTCAGCACAAATATAAAAAAAAATGAAATTTGTAGAGAAAGTAGGCAAAAAAAAAGTGAAATAATGCCCAATGATTTCATGTTTGTGCACAATTAAAAATCATTTATGTAAATTAGTTAACAACATAAAGGTTTATGCTCTCTTTCTCTTATATTCTCAATGGTGTTTGTTGGTTTACGTATTTCATTTCGCCAATTTCATAATACTAATATGCATATTTTCAATGTTTAAGCATTTATCCTCAACTCTTATATTTCTTTTTATCATATAAATTTTAGCCTACAGATGGGCATTATGTTCTTTATTTCTGTATAAAAAACATTGTTTTATACTTTCCTAAATACAAGTCATGATTATATAAAGAAAAACATATTAAATCGATTGGAAAATCATCAAAATGGTTTTAATGCAACATAACCATAGTTTTGTTGCGGATAAACGATTGAAAAGTATTTGGTTATGTCTATATGGTACAGTGTAGATTGTAGAGAGTTGAATATTTGAATGAAAGGAGTAACGATTTATGGTAAATGTTAGAGTCACAGGATGTGCTCGTCGGTTTCAACTCAATTGTATTTATGTGAAAATTTCATGGAATCTAAATAGAAAATCATTTTGATTTATGAATGAACATTTTCAAATGGCTGACTATGGCAGATGGCATTCATATTTTCATGGTATACAATAGAATTACATAAAAGTGTATATCGTTTTCTATGTTGATGAATCAAAAATGGACATTTGGTGTTCAAAGATTCTTTTGCGGTTATACGAACAAGTACACAATATACTAAATATAACATCAAAATGATAAAGAATAATTCGGTTTTCGTTAACATCAGAGTATAATCGGACTAGAATTTTAACCTTAACCAAATGGTATAAAACCATCAACATATATCTCTTGAGGTTATTTTTATTAAATACGTGATGTTCAATTTATTACATTTATCCAATGAATTATGTGTGTTGGTGTTGGCTCTATACATTTTCTATCTTTAAATTCAACTAGTGAATAAAGAAACGGTTTACTTTCACCAGCTAAATAAAAACAAAACCGCAGGAATAAATCGAGCACAACGATAAAATCCGTTGTCTATTTATGATAGAATATTAAATTTATCGATTACCAATAGAATTTATTATTCTATCTTAAAGTAATAAGGAACAATCCTTATTTAAACCACAAATAGATGAATGAAATTTTTATGGTTTTGTGCCACCACGCTACCATACAATAATAATTGGAATTTAATAAAAATAAAAGAAAACAAAATTAGAATTCTAAATTGAATCGATGAAAATTTAATGAATTCTCTTTCTACCATTGATCGGTTGAGAATCACATGAAATTTTCACAATTTCAATATGTTATGATTGAATCAATTGTTCCATTACTAAATGGGATGCAATTTAAGTTTCAACTGAATTAAATTTTAAACTTTCAATATTCCTTAGAGAAGTATTGCTTAATACAGTGATAAAAATAAAATAAATTGAATTGGTATCAAGATCAGTACCAGCCATAATAAGAAACTTAAATAAAATCAGAAAATACGGTAACATACCAACATTAACCGTTATAAAACTTACCAATTCACTTTAATTTTGTTTTCATCATTCTCAATATCATAATATTTTAAGTGTGGAAAAAAGAGATCATAAATAAAAGAAGTAACCATAAAATAGCATTTAAGTGTAATATCCATTAATAAGTATTGTATTACATTGAATATTTCATTAATTTTCTTTTTATAATGGCATTATATAATAATAATGATACAATTTAAATTAGATTATAAGTGATTGCAATTTAATGGTCATAACATTCAAAAAAAAAAAAGAAGAAAAAAAAATATGAATAATATCATGAATTATTCACCAGAACCCTTCGACTAACAGACTCATAATAGTGCGCTTTAATTTAACTATAAAAATTCCATTAATCAACTAGATTGAAATAGCTAAACAGCATCCAAACCAAGCAGCAAACAGTAAATGGGAATACAGATTTTAGCATATAAATTATAATAACAATATTATGATAATAATTTTACTAAATGAACAAATACATAAATAATATCAGATTATGTTTTTCATGTAAAATGAACATGGAAAATGGTAAGGTAATCAACAACACATAAATACATACCCAATGATGATCATATAACAAGGAAACGGCAAAAACTCATCTGATGAAAATTCCGTATGTGTAAGAACGTTAGAAAATACGAAAAGGAATCATCATAAAAAAAAGAAAAAATAAGTAAATCTGATTTGGTTCATTGAAACCAACTGAATTTTAAACTGAGAGAAAATCAGTGAGATATTCAATGGAAATCATCACCATGGTGATGCCCAACTGAATAATTTAACAATTTTTTTTGCTATCTCCTGTTGAATTACTCTTAAAATTCCAGCCAGATATAACTAAATCCGATGTTTCATCGTGACTGGAGATGATTGCCTACGGTGTATTGTAAACTTATTATAGTACTTTAAATGAATTTAAATGAATGTGCGTCAACTGTAAACCCAGTAAAGAGTCAAAGGTATATTAAAGTTGAACACCCAGAGGGTTTAAATCATGAATTAAATCGAAAAAAAAAAATCAAAAAAAAAGTCTTTTCTTTCAAATCATATTGCATTTATATTATTCATATTATTATGCAAGATTCATATAATTATTATCTTGGCTTAGTTTTAAAAGTGTGTACGTTTTTTAAGAAATACTTTTATACTAAATACAAAGCCAAAAAGTTTATTCTTACTGTCTGTGTCGAAATTTGAATGACGACCAGTAGAATTTAATCAATAAAATGTTGATGCTGAACATCAGAGATTAACTTTTTTGCGCTTTCAATACTTATCATTATACACATAAATAATATTATCATAATCTCTAGAATGTAAGATGAATGAATATATTAAATGATTGTCTTTTATTTCTTTTGCTTCTAATTGTAATTCAATGTTAATCATCAATGTATTTAATCTCTATGTTTGTGTTAAATACAAAATTTTTTTTTGCTATTTTGCTAATGAAAATAACTAAAGTAAGAGGAACAAAAACAGTTTTTGGTATAAGAGACACACTTATTGATTTAATTCAGTTGGAACATGGATTGTTAAAATGAGTTCAGCGAGTACAATAATGGATCTAATGAGAGATGCCATTGAAAGGAAATGATTATATTCGTTTACCATATAGATATTCTGTACTTTGTATGAAGTTGTATGATGTTTTTCATATGTGATTGGGTGAAGATTATTATATTCCATGGGTTATACGTTATTTTTTGTTTGTTTCTTATTTTACAATTGCGAGAGTATACACATAGTATCATATAGTATTATACATATATCACTCTAACTACATGATGTTATCCAATTATTACAAATAGCAATAGAATTCATTGTGTATTAAGATTATTACTGATACCGATTGTACTGTTACCGAGATAAACAGCAACAACAAAATTAATATAAAACATAATGTTTAATATTTATGTTATATATCATTTGCTATGATCTTTCTATAATACTATCCCTCTTAATGCGGTATATCAGGAATGATGAATTAAAATAAAAGAGAATATTATTATAAAATAAAAAAAAAAATTTACTCTTATGTACTTATATTGAGTTAATAATACAGAAAAAAAAAAATAAAACATAAATCATAGATTCAGTGTTACATTTATAGAATATTATAATTCATTATACGGATGTAACATAAATGGTGTGAATAAATTAATAAAATGTAATAAATTGAATTGATCTCTTTTTATAATCGTCTGAATAAGTAGCAAATAAGACGATTAAGCGATGAATTTAATTTCAGTGAATTGTGAATGTTTGACATCACGAATAATCTATCGAATCATTCACACAGCGCATGGAAATTCACCGTGGCATTAAACTTTACACAAACAACAATAATCAAGCAGAAAAAAGTTTATAATTTTCAATTAAAATTCAATTAGCAATAGTTCTATAGTAATCGCACCTTCGTTTACGATTATTCCATATTCAACAGGTGATCGTGGCCCTCTGGTTGTGAAACCGCTGAAACTGTATTAAGGCAATGACTTAAATCAATTCATTCGATTTGTTTTGTTTATTTTTACTTTGCCTCTTTCTTCTAGATCAGTTTTAATTAGAATTAAGTGGAATTTTGTTAATTAATTTGTTGTTATATAATTCATAAATACGTAATACGATAGGGGAAATTATAAAGTATTGAACGGAACGGTGAATTTATTAGAATAAGGGAAACCAGAAATATTGGACGTGAATCGAAAGTGAGAGGCTCCAAAGAGACATAGAAAACTTATTACGATGTTAGTGAGACCTCGACATTAAAAATAAGCCAACACAATAGAGCACCCCGTGATTAAACGTAGAGGATGCCAACAGGTGAGCTGTAATTTCGTCATAAGTTTTAGTAGTGTCTCGGTGTTTATTGCGTGTACTGGTTTATTCCCATGAGAACCGTAAACAATTCTATGGGAACCATGAATATTGATAAAACAAAATCCATAGAATTGAAAAATTTTAATTCCAAAATTCAATGTACATGTAACTTATAGTTTAGTGGTCAATAATAGAGTGAATACGCGGTTTAAAATTATAGATAACATATTATTTGTTTGTGTATACCATCACCCCGATTGATTATGACAGATCAAATTACAGGTCGAACCGATTTTATTGGCGGCTTGGACAATGAGGCACTTGATTTTGGTCATCTGGACTTGTTTCTTCAGGGAACGGGAACAAATACTCATACAGAATCATGTCAATCAAATATATCGTCCGCCATTATAGCAACACCATCAGCATTACTTGGACAATATCAAACACAATCAGTACCATCACAAACGAATAATGGACAACAACAAAATTTACCAGATAGTCCACCAAATTCAAGTTCTGAACCGCCATACAGTCCAAAGCAAATATACTCATTGTTAGATGATAAAACACTACAAATGGGCCATTTACCATCCTATGATCATTTATTGGCTGATCCAAATAATGGAAATAACTTAGGTCAGACAAATCATGGACTACAACAACGATTGGATACCATTGATTATTCTGATTTACTTTATGTACCGCATCCAAGTGTTGCGCCAAAGAAACGGAAAACTGATGAACCAAAAATGGAACCGAAACAATCGTCACCGGATCTATGTCAGTTATCATTGGATAAGAGTGATATTAACTTTGAGGAACTACATCAGTTAATCGATCCTGACAACACTTCGTTGTCAAGTGGACAACAAATGCAATGCATACGATTCAGTCATTTCCAACAGCGTAATTGGCATACATTATGTGACCAGCATTTTAGGGAACTGTGAGTATCATCGATATTCGTGCGAACGTGTTGATTTCATTTTATTGTTTTTCATTGAAAATTCTGATGATATTTTAGTCAAATTCCCCATTATCGTGTCGACGCTGATAAGGGTTTCAACTTCAGTACATCAGATGATGCGTTTGTGTGCCAGAAAAAGAATCATTTTCAAATAACTTGCCATGCTCAGCTCCAAGGTACGAACGTTAGCACAGACACAATATTTGTACGTACAGTAACTGGGATTGAGAAAGTGAAAGCATTTTATTTACATTTTTACGGTGTAAAATTGGAAGCTCCCGGGCAAATAATTCGTGTTGAACAGAGTCAATCGGATCGTTCTAAGAAGCCATTTCATCCTGTTGCGTAAGCGATCAAATCAAATTGTCATCATTAATATCTGTGATCTTTTGATTATAATTTTTAATTGAATTTTAGCATTGATTTGAGTGGAAATCAGTTAAATAAAATTACCGTTGGACGATTACATTTCTCTGAAACGACGAGCAATAATATGCGAAAGAAAGGACGTCCAAATCCAGAGCAGAGATATTTTCAATTGGTAGTAGCACTGCATGCACATACACATTCCGGAAATTATCCAATTATTAGTTATGCAAGTGAAAGAATTATTGTGCGGGTAAGTGGCATCATGGGTCTTATACTGGATTGAGTGACGTGATGCAAATTGTTTTATAACGTTCTCACACATTTTAGGCTTCAAATCCTGGCCAATTTGAAAGTGACATAGAGTTGAGCTGGCAACGGGGTATGACGGTCGATTCCATATATCATGCTGGTCGTGTTGGAATTAATACAGACCGTCCTGATGAGTGTCTTGTGGTAAATGGTAATATCAAATTGACCGGCCATATAATACAGCCAAGTGATCGGCGTGCAAAATCTGGAATTTATGAATTGGATCCGGCCAAGCAATTAGAGAATGTAAAAAAGATTCGTGTTGTAAATTACTGTTATGCAGCACCGCCAAATATGCAGCCCAGCATGGATACGGGTGTAATTGCCCAAGAGATTCGTGAAATATTACCGGAGGCAGTTAAAGAGTCTGGTACTATTCAATTGGCAAATGGTGAAATGATTGATAATTTTTTGGTGGTGAACAAAGAACGACTTTTTATGGAAAATATTGGTGCTGTTAAAGAGTTGAGTAAAATAACTGGCAATTTAGAGAGTCGTGTTACGCATTTGGAGCGTGTAAATTTGCATTTGTTAAAACGGCAAGAAAACATGATGAATGGAAAGGGTGGCAAAACAAAAATATTAACTGATACAGAATCTGGTTTATGTAGTAACCGATTTATTCATTGTACAATTATTGGTCTAATAGCAATAATGGCCATTTGTTTGATGACAATTGCAGCACTCTATTTTGCTGAGCATCAACGATTAACGCCATCATCATCTGTGCAATATTTTGTAAATCAACAACAAACAAAACAATTAAATGGTAATGGTAATAAAATAAATGATTATGATTTGACAAAGGAATCAGCGCCAACATATAAACCGTTAGGGAATCAAACATTAACAAATCGTACAGAAAAATCGGCGGGTTTGTTACCGCTAAAACGGAAACGAGTACAAGCAACATTAATACCGCCAACAAAATCATCCGTCCTGTATGGTGAAAGTCTGAAACAGAAGCATGATAAAACACCGGAACAACCGGAAGAAGTGGACACGAATGTAATTGAAGGTGCCACTGGTTCAGCTCAAGACATTCTTTTAAAATTAAAACAAACCGATATGAATCTCGCCTATTGAACAAAACGCTAAAGTATTGTTTTTTTTTTATTATAATAAGTATATAATGTTTTCATTGCACTCTACCTATTATTGTATTTTATTCAATATAAACAATAATTCTCGTTTTCCTTTTACTCTATTTGAAGTACTCTCTCGCGCGCAATTTTTAAGCAATAGTATATGTATAAAGTTTTTCTGATATACCTATAAATATTATAATTTTAATTTTTTAATTTGTATAAGACATTTAATTAGTATATTATACAAATATCAGAATAGCAATCCGATTACTATTATCATAAATGTATTATTAGTCGAATATTATTATTCTAAATGAATGGAAATGAAGAAAATTTTAGTAATTCTAAAGGGATAAAAAGGAAATGTTTTGTATGATTTGTAATTGAAGTTAAGAACCCCGTTGTACTGCGTTAATAATGTAAAATAGATGGCGATATAATGTATCAAGGGTGACTGTTCAACCCCTCAATACAGATTGATTCCTAATCCCGTTACTGTGGAAATTCCATGAAAATGGAATGAAAGTTTACTCTACCAAACGATCGAAATCTGACTGTTGTAACGCATGCGTTTTTCATACAATTCCAGTGAAAAACAAAACAAAACTTTTTTCATTTTGCAAAAGTGAACAAGTTACTCAGAAAAAAATTGAAGAAATTTTCTTCATACATCGTGGAAATAAAAGTTTTTTCTTTTAGTTCTGTTTTTTATAGCTTTAGATGGAAATTTTTTTTAATCATTCCCATCGCTTTTCTTAATTAATCGATTAGAATTAATTTTAATTAACCTAATAACAATCGTAGATACCGAAATGCAACAAAAAGAAAATATGTGATTTAATATAAAATACAAAAAAAAAAAAAAACAAAAAAAAAAAGACACAACAACAATTAGTGATTGTGATTTTTCTGTGTGAAACACGGGTGATTCATTCAGAAGAAAAGGTGTTATCATCATCCAATCATCGGTATGGATAATTGTGAGGTGCAATTTACAAGATTAACAGCGACCACAACACTAAAAGATTTTATGAAATTGCACAAAGAGAATGCTGAAACATTATTACGTTTTTATGCATCATCAGCTGCCAAACAAACGACTGCACGACTACCTCAGGACCATCAGCCGTCTGTAATATCAACCAACAATAAATTTATAGAGAAATTTCTAAATAATACGGATGGTGATCCAGTGAATAAGAAACTACAACAGCAATCATCACAAAAGGTACAACGAAATAAATATTTGTCATTATCAGAATCACCGCCACGTTCAACCCAACCGATTGTCCATCAGCCAAGACGTTTAACAGCAATTTTAAACGATGGTGTTCCACGATTGCATAGCAAGTATGTATCGAAATATGTTGCCCAATTCATACATGTTTATTAATTTTCAATCGTAGGACTTCTATTTATATATAAATATTCAAATAGAAATTTAAAGAAAAAACACAGAAAAAAAAAATTAACTAACGAAACGCTACTGTACTGTATTTGCCCCCTTCGTTATACGAATTATTTTTTTTTTTGTTTTATGTGTGTCTGATAGAGCCAAAGGTGCCCAAACGAACGGTGACGTCACACAGAACTGATTGCTATTTTTAATAGGAAGAAAGTATACGGAATGAATGAAGCAACAAAATAAAAAGTAACTCACATTTTATAAATATAAAATACTTCTAAGATTATTAAAATATTTATGAGCCAAATCGAAATGAGTTAGTTGCAAAGTGTGAGGCATTCCTAACAACGCAACACAATTTGCGTTACGTTTTTCTTTTCTTTTCTTTTTGTTCTTGTAATCGAGAAAATTTTCATTTTAACTAAGTTTTTCTATAACAAAACAAATAGTTTTTTATTCGTTAAAATTGAAACTGTTTCATTTGCATTACACATTGATTTGATTCTATTGCCCCAAAACGACTTTGGAATCATGTCAAATGTGACCGCATTTGAAACGGGACCTCATATAGCATCGTATTATGTGTGGCATATCGTTCGTACGGTTATTGATATGGTGGTGATTATATTAGGTGCCCAGCTGGTGCCCTATATAGAACGTCGAATACGTGAACGATGGCAACCAAAAGCAGTGGTACCATCACCTGAACCAATTGATGGAACCGTCACCTGCTCTGAATCAGATCCTTTACACTCAAATGTGGAACAAGTGGACAATGTAACTGTTAAGAAATCAACTAAAAAATCATCATCTGTTCATTCTAGTTCAGCGCCACCGAGTGCACGGTATAAATCATCAGACGATATTGTTGAGAAGCCAGTGTCACCGACTAAAATTCCAAAATCAAAATCAATTTGTAAGGCGCCAACAAAAGTGATTACACTGCCATCACCAGACTTAACGTTGGCCAAGAACAGTTATGTAGATGTGGCCGATGACGGTGATGATGAGGACGAGGAACAAGAGGATGCACGACAATATTGTCGTGGCGGTTATCATCCAATCATTGTAGGCGATGTATTTGATGGTAGATATCGAATCATTAAGAAATTGGGATGGGGACACTTTTCAACCGTTTGGTTATGCTTCGATATTACGTAAGTCTGATATTGCCATGTTTTCATTATCCCACATCATTATTTATTTAAAACTATTCAACTTCAGTTGTTTTTTATTTTATTACTTGTTCAATGAAAAAGAAATTAAAATTTATCATAAAGAAATTTTTTATTTCTTTATTTCCTTTATTGTTGCAAACAATTAATCTGTTGTTTTTGTATGTCAATTTTTTCTAATTTCAATTTCAATTTTTCGGTCAACTGAACGGGCAACAAATATGATGATTAGCGAACAACAATATGTGGCTTTAAAGGTAGTGAAAAGTGCCCAACACTATACGGAAACGGCAACAGATGAAATTCAAATATTGAAAAAAATTCATGGTCATAGTACATGTAAATCGTCAATAGATGAATTACCTGGTATATCGGATGATGATGAGACACCACCATCAACTGATATGGATTATGATGATCGCCGTTTGTTACGGAAACGTTGGTATATTGTGCGTTTATTAAATCATTTTAAAGTAAGCGGTGTTAATGGCGTTCATACGTGTTTGGTGTTTGAAGCACTCGGTGTTAGTTTATATCGTTTAATTGTACGGAATCATTATCACGGTCTACCACTTCCATTAGTAAAGCATATTATTAAGCAAGTATTGCACGGTTTAGATTATTTACATCAACGGAGTCATATCATTCATACTGATATAAAACCAGAAAATATTTTATTGGTAAATTCAGCCGATTTGGCTAAGGTGATGCCGTCCAAACGGTATCAAAATATGATGAACAATCGATCAACTGGTGAGTACATTGAACTCCTTTATTTGTTAACAATTCGAGGATTGATTAAATGTAATTGGTTCTTTGGTTTGTGTTTTTGTGTTTTTAGCCCCAAGTTCATATCAAACGGATACGAAATTAATGGATGGCAGAGACTGTAATCAGTCATTGAATTTATTGGATACTGAACAAAACATAAATCGTTATGGAATTGAACGACAAACGAAACCACCGCCACCCATTGATCCGGTAGAAGCTAGTGGTTATGTAGAAACAAATACAACTAAAATGACACCCTTTATAAAGCGACTAGCTGATAATTTATCAGCGGTTAAAGTTAAGATTGCTGACTTGGGTAACGCATGTTATGATGTAAGTAGAAATTTGTATTCACAATATCCAATCACCAGACGATTGGTTAATGTTCTAATTATTTTTAGTATCATCATTTTACGGAAGATATTCAAACAAGACAATACCGTTCCCTAGAAGTAATACTCGGTTCACCATATAATTATACAGCCGATATATGGAGTTTAGCATGTTTAGCATTTGAATTAGCCACCGGTGAATATTTATTTGATCCACAATCATTTTATATTGATGGTAAATTAAAGTATACACGTGATGAAGATCACTTAGCGCACATAATTGAATTACTTGGTGAAATACCGCAAGTATTAATACAACGTGGTAAACATGGTCCAAGATATTTTACATCAAGTGGTACACTTAAAAATATAACAAAATTAAAGCCATGGAAATTGAAAGATGTACTATTAGAGAAATATGATTGGCCTGAAAATGAAGCGGCCAGTTTTACTGATTTTCTATTACCAATGTTACACTATAATCCAATACTACGTGCTACTGCGGCCGAATGTCTGCAACATGAATGGATTAAAAAACATTAGAAATTTAAAATAAGAAAACAGAATGTAGAAAATGAATTATTTAAATGAAAAAAAAGAGGAACTATTATTACATTTTATAATTATAGAAAGCAAAATGATTATTAGTTATTTAATGGAATCATAAGTAATGTGACTAAAATTGAATGTAATTAATTTAAAATGAAACACACACTGATTTAAACTGGTAGAGATCAATAATTCTCATTGGGGTATAAGATAATGGTAAATAAATATAAGAAAATTAGATAAAACAAATGGTTTTATTTAGAAATGTGATCAATTGTTCATTAGCATTCGAGGAAATCTCATTACTTACAGGATTCTTAAAGAAAACGTATGATAGATGAATCTTAAAAAGACGAATAACATGTAACAAACATATGAATGATACAGGGATTCATTTGAATTATGTTTGGACGATTTAATCGTTTTAGGGGAAACTGAATTTTATTGGAATTTCTTAAATGACAATTTCCATTCAGCATAGATACCAACCATGGATTTTCTTTCCAGTGAAAAGAGACAATAAATGCAAATTTAAATTTACTTTATTTTTTCAACAGAAATTTTCTTTGTACCACTTTTGAAGTTTTCTAAATTCAGAAAAGATTTCCATAAAAATTGGTCTCTTGTTAGAAAATTTATATTCATTTGTTTCATTGACAAAATCCTGAAAATTTTTCTCCGAGAAATTTTTTCTTCTGAGGAAAAAATTTCCTCTTGTTAGTATGTTCGCCTGTTCCAATTAATCCAATTTGGTAGAAATTTTCTCGAAAAATTTGAAATTTTTCAACATTTTCTTAGAAGTTGTAACAGGCGAACATAATTGTAGCAGGTGAATTTCCACTCTCGACTGAACAATTTTCCCGCCTGGTCGCGTCACAAAAGAAGAAGAAGAGGACCGAAATGAAACTTTTGAAAATTTCAAAAGTTTCACTTTTTAAACTCCTGAATGTATGTAAACTATGCACAATTACTTTCTCTCCATTACATACATTCAGGGGTTAAAAAGTGAAACTTTTGAATTTTTCCAAAAGTTTCATTTCGGTCTTCTTCTTTTTCTCCATCATCCTATTGATTTCAACCATATGATTTTCTGCTGTTATTTCACCTGTTTTAATGTTAAAATGCTAATTAATTATGATAGTTAAAGGCATAGAACATACATTGAGTGAAAGATATCGAACGACACTTTGACTACTAAGTTTTATTTAATCATTAATTGTTTACATTACAAGAAGTTAACAGATATTTTATATGATTTTTTATGTCATTTTAAGAATGGTTTTTCTTATTTGTATTTCGAGTTTTCTTGTTGTTATTTAAAATATATTAGAGAATATGCTGATTTGTTGCATTTTATCATTTGTTATTCTTAGCATAAATACATAAATATTTTATACGTTTCAACATTGAATATAATATCTTTAACTTTAATTTTTAAGTATTTCTGTTTGGTAATTAAATGGCTTAGTAATTAAATGGATTTTACTCAACATTTCTGTCATATAGCATAATATAATTGTTAATCCTCTTCATTTATAGACATCTTTAACATTTAGGAATACAATGTAATTGATATTACACTAATTTTAAATTAATTAGTTTTCTGGTGTTTCTATTTTATGGGTTCCTTAATTCACTTTTATGTCCCTAACCAATTAGTTCACGCACATGTACAGTTCTTGTATTTTGGCACACTTACTGTAATATCCGTTGCTATTTTATGACTTTCAGTTGTGCAATATGTAAATGCGAATTAAATAAACAATAAAATTTATATTGTTCAAAGGACCATTAAATAATTATAGATCCTCAAATGTTGGTAAAATAAAATATTACAGTTCGTATTCGTGAAACATAATTATCATTAATTGGTAAATGTGAAATCATGTTATTGGAAACCCATTGTTTCACATCTATAATTAAGTAAACCATTTATGTATGTAAGTCATTAATAATTCGGATAACAATATGATTTGTTTGTTTGGTTCTCACTGTCCACTTTTGGTTTTTGTCACAATTAACATTGAATACCAATATTATCTTAATACCTATGAGTAATTTAATTTAACAATAATGATTCTTATTATTTAAAAAAATTTTTGTTTTTATAATTAATTCAAAATCCAGTGTGTTCATTTGAACAGAAATTTTAAACGTTTGAATGAAAATAGTTTCATTGTGATCCAAATATTAGTTTGTGAAACATTTAGCTAAGTCTCCCAAGATAATGGAGGTACATTATATGATTTTACAATTAGAGAATTATCATTATAATTCATTGATACAATTAATAACTAGCGTTATTATTTTAAAATTGACTCAAAGTTATTTTTTTTAATGGTCACAATGACCAATCATATAATTTTTCTATACCACAATTTTACATAATTAATTAAAGAGAATAAAATTTCAAATATCAATTTCAAAATAATTGCGCAAGTGCTGATTTCATATAAATTTCATAGTTAAAAATGCCATTTAAATTGATAAAATATTTGATAAAATGATTGAAATAATCAATTAAGATGAAAAATTAATTGGTTTTTATGAAGAAAAAACTATTTTCAAGTTGTTAGTTTTCTTCGGTTGTTGTGTGTGTTTGGAAAGAAATATGAACCATTTTTATGCTAGTTAACAATCTTTAAGAGTTTTATCGAAAATATCAATGTTTTAAAAATAAGGTTTTAGTAAATAGATTGTACTTGGTATTTATATGAATTTTTATATTAAATTTTCATTATCAATTGAAGCACACCGATCTTCATTTAAATTGAAACATTAAAAATCATCAAATTGTCTATTTAAAGTGGAACCATTTTTCCATGAATTTTCTATTGACAATTAATTTTGATTAGATACTTTAAAGTAATCGATTCAATTTAATTGAAAGTATTCGTAAGTGTGTGTCTGTGCTAAATTTATTTCTTCACCAATAAGTTTATATAATAAAGCACCAAGTGGTAAGAAAGAGTATAATGTTAAAGAATTCACAGCATAACAATGTTAAATTGTTTTATATTTTATAATAAATATCATTATGTTTCTCTAATGTTCATAGTTAGTCTAAATAAATTGTGAGTGTGTGTGTGGATAAAGAGACGCATTTCATTGTAATCTACCTTTAGGCATTGTAAAGTAATTTGATATGGTATGTTGGTTCAGTATAACGAATATGTAATGATGGAAAATTTCATACACTTTTTGGATATTCCATTTGAAAATTCTACACACTTAAAATGAATACATAAAATGAAAATGTTTTAAAAACGGGGAAAATAATTAACTGTTTTCTATAGATAATCAACAACATACTCTAATTAGTCATTATAACAATGAAATTTTCATTCAAACATAATTGCATGGGTTTTAAACACAATAAAATCATAACATTTAAAACCGAAATCCCCCTCCATAAACTAAACATTAAAAATGCATAACTATTAATTTATAATTTATAGTATTTTGTGGTATTTTTCATTTTTATCATTGCGACCTAAGGTCATTAAATGTGATTAGTTTGTTTTTACCCATTTTGTTTATATTTAAAAAAATATATGTATTTTATAGTCTTGAAAGATTGAAGTTATTGATAAAATTTAATGTGTGGCATTTAGTCCACGATTAACATCATTATATCGAAATTTAATAGAAACAAATAGTTTATAAATGATAATTACTCAGCAGCTGAATTTTGTGATTATAGTAATTTTAGTTTCTTTCATGCAATCTTTACTCTAATCAATCCTCTTGATACCAACCGTCAAATACGATCAGTATCAAATCGATTGTTAACTAGGTCATACGAGTATTTCGTTGATTATCAATTCTTTGGTATCTTATTCAATTCTATTTTTTTGTTTTGTCTCTCTAGGAGTTTTTGTTTTCTTAAACTTTAAAGATTCATAGTTTTTATCTTATATTCTTTGGTTAAAAAGCTAAAGAGAAGTTCATATTCTTCTTCACAATAATGCTAATACAAATATTGAAATATGAAACTGTCAAATACTTTGCTCAAATATACGAGCTAAAATCAATGTTAAATCATTTTTCTTTCTTTTTGTTATTTTTTTTTTACCGTTAAGAATTTTCCAAACTACACACTAAATTTCCAATCAAAATGGACAAATTGTTTTCTCTCTTTTCTCCTTTAGTTTTCATCTAAGGGATAAAAGATGTTTGTTTTCAACGTTTTTTGTAATTTACTGATCATCATCTGGTGGAAGTTTTTGCAATGCCAATAAAATCATAGTTAATTCTTTACGGGAAATTTTTCCATCTTTATCATAGTCAACACCACGCAATATTGTTTCTTCAAAATCAACCAAGTCTTGAGCATCGTAATCCTAAAAATGAAAAAGAATTGAAAAAGATTGATTAGTACGAAGCGAAATTCAGTAGAAAAGCAAAATAGTTAAATGAAAATTGATTTTTCTATTACCTTCTTGGCCAATTCCAAGAGATCCTTCAAGAATCCACGAAGTTCTTCATTCTCAATGGTTCCGTTGTTATCCTAAAACAATAAAACGATCAATTCAATGCATGAACTCAAGTGATTTCAGTTAATTTTCTATTTTCTTAGTACTTACTCGATCGTATAATGAGAAGACCTTTTCAATATCTTCTTTTGTGAGTTTAGCTGCTCCCTGTAAATCCAAAAAAAATTATTAGTACTGTTAATTCTGATGAATTATTATACATTTTAAGTACAGAGACAAATATATTGAATAAATAAATTCTCAACGAAAGACTTATAATTTAATAGCATGGAGTCACATATATGATTTATGTATCTAAAGAAAAAAACCGAAGTTTATATGAGATTTTATAATATCATGCATATCAATTTAATTAAAAACAATTTTTCAATTGAAATTTATGAACTAACGATAAACGCGTTTCCATGCTAGCAATATCATGCACTAAATTTAATGCAGTTGACATACAGATATAAATCAAGGATGGCTAAAACATAAAAATTTATTCATTTATAACATGATTGTGATCATGATATGCTGTGAATGTATCATTTCATTTAACACTATAGTGGCATCTAATTAATACTTTTGTATATTTGATTTTATGTCAACTTGTTTAAACTTTTATTTTAATTTTAAATAATCGCTAAAACATGAAATGAAGTATCAGGTATAACATAGAATATTAACTGTGTATAATAACTGTCATGTTTAACAAATATCATAAAAATTTAAGAGCCAAAATGATATGTTAGTGTGAAACGTTTAACGTTTAAATGTACTCATGAATACAATTGATTAGTTATACTTCTTTTTCATAATTTTCTTTAGTTAAATTCATTATTTTTGAGTATACTTACACCTTCCATTCCCTCCTGAATAGAAATGTGAATAGGAATTTTATATAGTTTTTATGTAAATATTGTAATTCATAGTATAGTAATTAAATATCAACAGGTATGCAATAAAAACCATTAATTTTATATTGTTTAATAGATGATTGTTGGAGTATATTTAATTGGTGATTATAAAATCCATAAGTGATATTGTTAGGATTAAATTTTGTGTGAATAATCCATCCATTATCCAGCCGATTTGTGTGTGTGATTTAAATTCCATGTGGCCAATGGTATTTTAATTAATTAATTTTCAACCGTGAATTATAGTTATTATTTTTTTTTTTTTGTTTTTAAATTTTCATATGTACAAAGGTGATGAATCACAGTATTTTGTTTGATGTAAAAATATTTATGTACAAATAGAGAAATATGTAAATAAAAAAAAAGAAAAGAATAGGAGATTATAATCATAAAAATATAAATACAAATTTAGTTCTAGTTTATATAAAATTTGCATTAAAAATTTAAGCATTCCTGTTTTATATAAATTCAATTTTAAAAGAGAATTAGCAAAATTTTAGTTTACCTTTTATAGCATTTCAAAGTAAATTTTAAATTTTAGTTCGTATTCAAATAATTAAAATGTAATTACGGTATCTTATTAAGTTTAGTTGCATTCAACTACGTATCAAGACAATAATGAAAGTGATTAGATTGAAAATTAAGAGAATATAAAATACAAGAGATGTGCATCAGTCTGTATTTTCTAATCAACAAAATTTTCTATTAGTGTGCATTGAGATTTAACAATTTTTTCTCATTTGAGTATTGAGAATACTAAAATGTTTAAATATTTACAAATTCATAGAAATGGAACTCTAATGTACCATCTTCAGTTTTATATTCAGTACAAATAGAAATTAAATACACTACGTAGATTGTTAGTTATCAGGCACTATGGGGTTTTCTTGTTAATTTAAAACTGGCAAATTATTGGATGCAATGTTGAATGAAAGACCAAAAGACACTCACACGAGGAATTGCATTCAAATTACATTTGACTTAATTAGTGGGTCTTGTAAGCTTTAATCAAACTGTGTGCTCATTTGATATCAAATTCAGTTTATTAT
Organism: Coboldia fuscipes; assembly: GCA_001014335.1. Taxonomy (NCBI): domain Eukaryota; kingdom Metazoa; phylum Arthropoda; class Insecta; order Diptera; family Scatopsidae; genus Coboldia; species Coboldia fuscipes. The sequence continues at coordinate 172,002 of JXOR01000898.1, forward strand.
TTCACACTAAGAAAATATTGGGGAAAACGGTAAATTCTAAAGGGATAGCAAAAGCCTTTCACGTTTTATTTAATCAAAAACTAATTGTATTTGCCATAACTTTGCTTAAATATGTAGCATTTCAAATGATTAGCTAATTTATTTTTATGCGTTTGCCCTTTAGTAAATTTAACAAACTACCAAAGGGAACGAAAAAAAAACTTTTCTTTTCATTTTAATTTAATCAATTGATTGAATTTTTATTTGTAAAAAGTTTTCGTCTAAATATTCTTATTTGTTTATTAAGAAGAAAACGAAAGAATTCAATTCAATAGCATTCCAATTATTGAGAATGAGAAATAAAAATTTCATTTTGAAGATTAACACAAAATAAAATGAATAAAATTTTATTTTATCATATAATCATCAAAGTATTAACAAAAGAATATATATAAAACTAAAGTGTTGTTCATTAAAAATGAATTCTTGAAAAAGAAATTCCATACGAATAATAATAAAGTTAAAATAAATTACCTTGAACACCTGACGACACAAGAAATTTTCCTTAACAGGTAACAGTCTATAAAAGAGAAAATATTTATTTTAAATTTCCAAATTCAATACAGAACAAAAAGAAAATTAAGAATAATAAACAAGAAAAGTTTGATTACTTAGCCATTTCCGATAATTGTAAACGACCATCTTTGTTGGCATCGAATACTTGCAACTGTTACCAAATGAAATATAAAAAAAACATAGAAAACATTGATTAAAGTTCTCAATAAATTTTTAAAATGCAACATCAATAAAAATATGCAAATAACATATCTTTTGACATCTGATAACATGATAATACATAATTGTTTAAATGAATTCCAATGAGATTGTCAACATTGTCATTATCAAACACCATCCCGTAAAATATCTAATGGTTATAAAAGAATACCTTCTACTGACAGGATAACATGAAACTCATATATTTTATCCCTTCCCCTTAAGAGAAAAAAGAAAAACTTCTTCTGTAATGGTATGAACAACTTTTCAAATATGGTTTAGTTTAAATTTACTTTATTCGCTACCCTCCCACTTTTAACTTTAAAAACTTAAAAATAAGAATTTTCCCATTATTCGTGAATTTATATGGAATTTACCCAACCAGTTTTGGCTTAAAACAAGAACCAAAGTTTTTCACAGTCTAACCGCATGATCCACAATTATATGAAAACATTGGATTATTATGCTCTCCATAATGGGAAATTTTGTTTTTAGTTATATACAGTTCTGTACTGTTTCTTCTTTTTGGTATTTTTCCTTATTGTTTTCCACCACTGTTCTTTTTACATTTTACATAATATTTAGAACGTCATCAATTCGTTAAAATTAATTTTTATTCTGGTTCATGAAAAATTCTCACAGTTTCATTCATATTTTGAATTATTTTTCCTCTGTTTGCTCTTAAATGTTTACGATAGCGAATATTACATTTCAGCAAAGAAAAAAAGATTTTTTTAATAAACATTGTTGAATAAATCTCTGCATAACAATATTCATTTCATAATATTTAACCGTATTCTCATCTAGATGTTAGTACAATGAAGGTTATTGTTAGTGAATTGGCTATTATAACGTTAACATTATAATGTTTTGCTATTTTCTCTTTCATTTAATGTGAGTCCTTGCACATACCGTCAGTATTCAATTATATGAAATGAACTACGGTACACGACTAATTTACTAAAGGTTTCTCTCGTTTTTCTACAGGTGAATAGCGGTTTATTCTTTTCAATGTTTTTTTTTTCTCGTTATATTAAAGCAAAGAAAAAAGAAACTCACCATTGTGTCGGTGTATTCAATTAATTTATCTTCAGATACGTCGTTGATCTTTTTGGCTTCCTTCAGCAAATCCCTGAGGAAATTCTGTAAACGAAACAATATTATGGAAATAAATATAAACGATATACAGTCATCTAGCTCTCAAGTCTTATGGAATATTAACCATTGAATTAAAAAGGAAAAAGTATAGGAAAAAAAAAATCCAAATAACATAATTGAATGTTTCCATTCCATAAATATGCAAACAATAAAAACATTTTACCTTCAATTCATCAGCTTCAATGTAGCCACTATTATCAGTATCATATTCTCGCCAGATCTGTCAATGGATTGGATGATATCATTCAAGTACCAAATATTTCCGAGGGGTTTCATCAACATAATTGGATTGATTGATGATAAAAGTTTACAAATATTAAATCAACGATATCAACGAGTTATCAAGAATTACATTTGAGAAAAGAAAAAATAACAAAAATATTAGAAAAGTGATATCCTTTTGTTATGAATTATCAAAATTTTTATCATTTTAAATTAAGAAAATGAAATTTCCTTTTCTGTATCTTATTTTCTTTTCCGTTTTTTATGTTAAATTTAATATCAATTACTAAAGACCTAAAAATATCAAATGAAATTAAAACCAATTAAATGAATGATTTTGTGCGTTGTTAAACTTTGTTAATCTTTCACCAACAGATTTAACCATCAAGAATTTTCTATTGAACCCCGTTTTGATTTCCAACTAAAGAATCCAAAATGGGATACTGACCTTCATGAACTCAACACTTGATTCAAGTGGATTATCAAAACGGAACAACAGCAGGAAATTCTCTTCCATCGGTAGAAGTTGAGCCAACTGGAAAAACAGAAATGATTTTGATTAATTTTTACAATTTTATTTTCCTCTCTATATTGATTAATGGACTTGAAGAGTAAGAGATGGGATAGTATTCACTACGTAGTGAATAGAAATCTCCAAAGGGAGATCTTCATTTATTCCATTGAGACATAATATCCAATGGTACACATTTATCTGACAATCAACTATCCAATTTGATTATTCACTGACAAATAAATTTTCTTCAATTGATCCACTTGGGGAATCATAAATATGAATTTTGTAGACAAATCTCAACCCCCTAAGTTCAACCACTTAATATAATTCAGAAAATTCGGTGTATAAGTGTTTTCATGCTGTTAAACAATGTTGGTAAAATAAAAATAAAATTCCATACACAAACAGAATAAATTAATGAACCATAAACGAGAAATTCAATTCGTATTACACAGAGAGTAAACATTTTCTTAAACCAAATAAATTTTAATGTTACTCAATCTGGTTATGATTTAAAGGTTCAAAATTATGTACAGTATTGCTTAGACCACCATCATTCTAAGAATATAAATTATATCGACTAATATTCTCAATGTTTTGATTTAAAATGATTTGATTTGATTTTGAAACCCTTCGGTATTATAAATTACTAAAATTGGTGGAATATTAAAGTGAATTATTGAATAAAATCTGATACCGCAATTACGGTTTAATGAAGATAACATTTTGAGACAATCTGTACTTTCTTACACGTTATTCGTTACAAGAAAACATCCAAAAATTCTAAAAATGTTTCAATCAATAACGTGAATGTACTCAATCATATAATTATTTAATATTGATTTGCTGGAACTTTTATCGATTTCAAACGAAATTTTACTTCGCATTCCAAATATAATTGAAAATTGATGTAGAATATTGTAATAAGCCAATAACGTTAAAACACACGAGTTCAATATTTACGTTCACATTGATCATAAAATTTCTTGGTGAATCCAATTTCAATTCAACAGTTTGAAAAGTTTTTAATATACAACAAGGTCACAATATTATCTTACTATCATAAATTGTATACTTAAACTATTTGCAATCGATTTCAATCACAAAACAACGAAACCATAAAGTGAATTTTAAGTTTCAGATTTTTATTGTACCATCAAACGAATTTCATTTGATTTGAATAAATAAAATTGAAATGCATCTATACCAGGATGTTTTGTATTTCAAGAGCAAAACGAAAAACTGAAATCAGTAAATCCCTTAAGAAGAGGAAATGCTGAGTAAAAAAAAAAAAATAAATGAGAGGAAAAAACCAATTGAAACTATGCAATTTAACTGCATCGTATGTTATTGTATTATTGAATTCCAAAGGCAAAAAGTTTTACCATTCGTATAATACATTCAATAGTTCCGGATAAAATCTACAAAAGGAAATTGATTTCAATGAAAACTTTGTTTGACATTATGCTCTTCCATTATTTAACTGGAACTGGATTAACACAGATATAATGAAAATCAGTTTTTTATTCCTCAGAGTTTAACACAAAAATATTTGCACTCACCTCACGAATATCGATTTTACCATCCTGATTATCATCATATGCCTCCATAAAACAGGATTTAAGTTCAACCAACATTGAGTCTGTGACTGCCTATAATAAAGAAACAAATACAAATGAGATCTAACAAACAGAGAACAACCGATTAAAACAATTAACAATTTCACGACATCATAAACTTGTGCATATCCTGAAATGGCTATTGAAAGTTTGAATTGTTTATAGCAGCTGTGATAACACAAAATCCACTCCCCAGACTAAATACCACCAACAGAATATAAAAACCAAATTTAGCATTGTTTTGTGTAAATTAATGGAACCAGCTTCAGTTATGGTATTCCACACCACCAACAGAAACATCAAGTGTCTCATAGATTAGTTACCATTGATAAAATTAAATTGAATGTGTAATCAACTTTCAATACACCAACTGAATTGTAGCACTGCCAGTAGGTACAATACCATCCGCAATACTACTAAACATCATTTCCCGTATATTCTAATTCAATTTACCCCCATTTCATCATAGTACTACTGTATTCACTAAATGTTACAATGAAAGTGGTCAACTTACCTCTGGATTTACATTGGTAGCATTTGCACTAGACACAAATTCACGTAAAAAACCATCCAATTCTGTTCCTTCGATGTATCCATTTCCTGTTACAAAAATAGAATTCGTTAGTTAAATGTGACTACACAACACAATTCCGTGTATTGTGGATAATTAAATTTATAGTTTCGCCATATTAATATCCTTTCTCTCTGCCAGAATTAGGAAGTACATGGCAGTATATTAGCTACTATAAATAATGCGTTAATTTCACTAATATTTTATTGTATAACTTACCGTCACGGTCATAATGACTCCACACATCCATGAATTGATTCGCTGATAATTTTTTCAATTCTCTTGATTCTGGATCACGATATTGGCGCATAAAATTCTGTGCTGCTTTTTCAATCTGTACACGTTTTGTGGCATCCATCGTTGTTACGTTTTATTAATGTGAATTAGTTATAAAAAATTCACTTCGTTTCGAGATGATTTTAATTAAAATCTAATCTTTATAGTGTTCACTGCTGCGTTGTAGGAACCAAAATCCTGGAAAAATAAGAAACCACATAAAATGAAATATTAGTCATTTATTATAAAAACATCAAGTTCCTGGGAAAATTTGATTTGAAAAGTTTTTATTTTAAAAATAGTTTTCCATTTAATATGGTTGTGTTTGAAAGCCACTGCTTTATGTGGCTGATTTTTTTTTCCAATTCTTTGAATATATCGATGAAATGTTCACCTTGATTCTAAATTTATGTTCAATCAAATTTTCAATTTATTCAACATTATTAATGTGAGAATGAATGTGGCCTCCATGTGTTATATTATAAATGTAATGTTATCATTTGATAAATAATAATTTAATGAAATTTTAATCCAAATAACACGTATGGCCTTCATGTATCACCAGATATAGTTAATATCATGAAAATTGTTACTGTGTTCTTTTCGGTTAATACGAAATTGGTTGTTATTTATCCTGGAAATTGAGCCATAATTTATCAACAATTTTGTCTTTTATGGTGTTACATTTATAATATTCTGGAACTAATGTCATCATCTTTTCGGAATAATTGATAACACCTTTTTTAATATTCACTATGACTTTCCACCATGACAGACAAACAACACGTATTTTCTATGGCAAGAAAACTTTCCAGAGTGTTTTTCTTAAACTCCAGCACTTTATTGAGCCATGATAAAAATACTAAATACATAACGGGTGGGTAATAAAATTGGTAGTTTACTTGATATATTGAGGAAGATTATTATTTTCTTTATTCATCGTATCGCAATGTTTTTATACATTTGGCTCAGTATTTTTTGTTCTGTCAGATGGATCATTATAGTTGTTGCCAACTTTTCCAAGTGAATGAAATAAAATGGAAAAATCATGTTGAACATCATGTGCTAAATGAGTTATTTCATAGTTTTGTATTCTCTTCCTATTTTATGGTTTTCTATTTATGCTGTTGGCTCTGTTGACAATTGGTCAGACAATTTATTCAAAATCTGTTTAATAAATTTCCCCAAGGACAATGACGGCATTTAGAAAATATTTTTTAATATCCGTTAGTCACAAAAGATTCTAATTTTTATGGAAAAGATCTTCACCCTTCTGGTAATATCAGAGTGCCAAAAGCCTCATTTAGGAAAAACCTCTATCACTTTGGTCTGTCGCCAGTTATAATAAAGTCAATTCAAAATTCAGTTTGTTTTTTTTTTCTTTTACGTGCCTTTAGCAAAAGTTTTTCATTTTCTCTCTTGCATAGTGTTGTACCAAATAACTTTATGGATACAACAAAAAGGTTAAAAAAAAACATGAATTACATTCGTACAACGAGAAATAATATTCATATTTGGCAGAGGATTTTCTCTTAATGCAAAAACTAAAAGATCTTCTGTGAATGAAGGAATTTTTTAAAAGGACAAAAATTTCATTATACGAAATTTGTTTGTAATTTTACAGATTCCCATTCTGGTTATTTTGTAAATAAAATGTTGATTTAAACATTAATTTGACTATTCATCAGTTTTTTTCATGTTTAATGTAAAGCAATTCACTGGCAGAACTAATGGCATACTATTGGGAAAAGAAAAGAATTCTACAAATGGGTTAAGGGTCAATGTTGTTATACAAAGAGTTATTGACTAAACATAAACATATGAATTATATTCTCTTAGAATTCTTTTCTATTTTAATTTCATTTTAATTGCAGTTTATATTTACAATTCAAAAATTATTTGTTATATCAAATTGTGTACTCACTATTGAGTATCATTTTGTATGTATGACAGAACAAAAGGATATTACAGTAACTAATTATTAATAAAGGACAATTAATAGGTATGTGAAATGAATACTTTATCACCCATGAACATCCATTAGATCGTTAAGTGCATTTTTCCTTGAAAGGGAACAATGAAAATTTCTTGAAGCTCCAAAAGATTTAATGAATATTTGATTATATTGAGCTTTTAGAAGCATCTCATCAACCATCTTTTACGTAACTTTAATAACGAATTCTTTAAGAAGAACTTTTTACTTTTTACCATTGCAAGAAAGTTGCTTACAATGTTTTTTTTTAGAATGAAATTTATTTTCGTTATATGACTGATAATCACGAAATGTTCCAAAATCATGAAATTAAAGTCAATGGTAACAAAGGAATCTTTAATAATTAATGGAAGTACCATTTACCACTTCCAGTTTTTCATCTAAATTCCCATATCATTGAGCCATAAAGAAAACCACAAATGAAACAAAACGAAAGCGAAACTATGTACCTAATTAATTGGTACTTCGTGTGTAACAGATTGGGTACCTATTAAAGCCACCTCAGCTAAAATACAAGAATACACTCCTAATGCCCAATTGAACAATTCATTTTGAATGATTTTACTCAATACGATTAGATTTCATCTTCAATGGCATATCTAACATACCAATTTAACAGGACTGAATCGAGAAAATATTGCTCCTTTATCTCAATCGATCAAGTATACATACCACCCAAAGTACGTAAACAATCAACCATCCTAGTAAAAAGGTAAATATTGATAAGATCCAAAACTAAACTAGTGGATGGGCTTCAAGGCTATACAAATTCGCTATTAGCTATTAAACGCAATGTAAAAACGTAAATCGTTTTAGATTTAATCTTTGAATATGAAAGTGTATGGATTTAGTCAAGAAGCCTTACCTTCAAAAAGGATTGCCGTTTCATTGAACTAATTGAATTAATGCCTATTTAACAACAGAAGATACATTGCATACGATCCATGTATATACCTTTTTGGTTTACTATTTATTGTTTTAGTTTTACTTTTAATAGGATGATGGTAGAACGAAAACACTTAACGTTGTCAATCACGTAAGAATTTATTCTTAATTGCGACATTGAAAGTGTATTTCTAGAATTAAATTTTTCAATTTTATGCTTGATTGAAATATTAAAATGTTATTCATTACTCTTCAATGGTTTACATTGTCATTATATCAGACACTTATATAAATAAAGAACCGTTAAATTGCGTATTATTTGATTAACGTTTGTTGAATACAATTTTTTTTTTGTTTTTCACGAGTAATTAATATAATTGAAGGGTAACTTTCAAGGAAGTTTAACAAAATTTTAAAACTTCGTTTACTCAAACGGAATAAATTTACCAATCAATATAAGTTTTTTAATAATAAATATCGATTTTAAATTAATTGGATTACGTATGAAATTATATTAAATCAGAACTCAGAAATTCAACCAATTTGTCTGTTTATATTCAAGTTAGAGATTGGCTAAAGTGTTTTAATTGTATCAAAACTGTTTCCTTAGATTAATTTATTTTGAAAATGTTTATTCCTATGTATTCGTCGAACATTAAAACAATCTTTCAGAAAAATTTTCCATAGTTAAATCATTAATAGAATGGTAACAGTATATTCCATTATAAATTAATCAAGGTAACAAAAGAAATGAAAGTATAAATTTATGTAAAACCCATTTTAAAGAATTTTTAATTCAAAACTAACACGTAAAAGATAACCGCATTAAATGTTGGTAAATTGGTAACAATGTAAAAGAGGATTTCATTTATAAAATCATAAGGGAAAGCCCCAAATCATTTGGTAGTGAAAAGGGATATTTAATGAGTTAACATTTAATGGGCATGTAAATTACCGTCAGCTGCTGCCAGCTATTTCGTATAAACTTTAATAATCTCAGTGGATCCATTTCCACGTTGTTAAAAGTCAATGCCATTGGAATAAAAATGGATAACACAGAAAAATCTCAGAGTGAACATATTCATATTCAATGTGTTACTCAATGTGCCTATTCAACTGGTTACATTACCGATACCATTGCCAAGGTAAAGGATTTTCATTCACGTCAAGTTACACGCTACAAATAAAAATTCATACAATACTTTTTTTTGGTTTTTTATGTTTATTTATCTTTGATGTATTTTTACTCAAACTATTTTTACCATAAAAAGCATATGATTCCCATAGAATGATAATAAAATTTATTTTTCCTTGTATCACAACAGTAAAAAGAAAATTGTAAACGTTGAATTGTAATCGAAAAACAAAAAGATTTTTACCGTTTCACCTTTTTCGGAATCTCATTCAGAGAATTTTTATTTTTCTTGATATTTTACCATCGTATTCATTCCCGTTCAGTTGGGAGGCAAAAAAAACTTATTAAGTTTTTCCATCACTTCGTTTTTATACCGATAAGGTGGTATAAACGGTAGGTAAATGGAAACACATTTTCTACATGCTGTAGATGTGAAAATCCATTAACTGTTAGGTTTCTGCTGTATACCAAATATTTTTTTTTTCGGTTATATCATTCATTTAATAAATGACTTCTAACTGAGGAGATAGTGAAACAGTACCAATCCCTTACAGCTGCTTCACATGGAGATGTATTACGTGAAAGTATATTATCATTTTTAGTCTCGTATCAGAACGTAGGAATGAAACGAAAAAGACAACACAAATTTATATGAATTTCAGCATTTTTCACTGTCAGACTTATATTGTAAAACATCAGATAAGATTTGTCTTGTCTGCTAAATTTCGTGGCTTACCAAAATTGACGCAGGTGAGATTGGATAATGTAAGTATTATTGAGGTATTCCAATGAATAAAAAAGAACATTTATAAACGAAATTTTAACCGTTACCAATCTTCTATTCTGCACAATTTAAAATTTGTGTTCAATACCACGCAACACAGATTCTATTGTTCTGTATTGCGGCACCGTATAATGTGACAAATACAGGTGAAAGTTTATCTAGGTCATAATGCTATACGTATCAGGAAACGGGTACCATAACCTTGTCACAATCTTAACGATACTATTTTCTTTGGGTAGGGGAGCCTAAATTGCGTATAACAAAGATTGAGTGCTCATTGCTATGGTTCTTATGAATTATAGTTAATTTTAACGAAAAACATTCTAACATACAGAAATGGCCCTTATGAACGCTTAAGTAAATTTCATTCTTTTGCGTAAAAGCTTCTAATATATACTCAATGATATTGCTACTATCCACTGCATTGTGAACAGGTGAAATTCATTCAGGTGTTCATGACCCATTTTGAAATTTTTCTTAAAACACAATTTTTCGAATACACAAATTTTAACGCCACAGTAACACCTCCAAATTGGTGTGTGTGTCATCTAATTTAGTTGATATTGAAAAGGTCATTTACAAGACAAATAAATAATAGATGTGATCTCAAACCTCGTATTTAAGTATTCTCTCATCCAACATACATTTACTTATTCTACCATAAAATTTCATTTTTATTTCGTTTACGATTTTTCAAAAATTTAATACTCCTATGATTCTGGACCATATCAAATAGAAAATTGTCTGTAAGTCTGTAGAATATAAAACCAAAATATTATCTATGTTGGTCTGACTTCATGAACATCATTAAATGTATGTTGGGATGTGTAACACAATGAATTGCCATTTATGTAACATGAATAAGGATTCCCCCAATGTGATAACGGAAAAAATAAAAGCTTGACATAATCTATTGTTATCACAGCTGTACAAAAGCAGCTTTAAAATGGACACATCATCAAAGGTGATAATTATTGTGAAATACAATCACACATTCCGATTATTCAGTGTGGTGCAGTGTGAAAATAAAAAAATAAAATGAAAGCATAGAATTTCATTTATAAATGTATGGAAGCTTTTAAAGAACTTTACAATTCGTCCAGTAACACATTAAAAGTCTTTAAACCAACCAAGAAATACCCTCGAGTAGATAGTAGTGGCATTAAACATGAACCACTACATTAAAGTTGTATGAACCAAAATAAAATTATCTTTGTGTCAGATATGGTTACATGTAATCATGAAATGACATGAAAACGGTGTAAACATTACATAAAAATTATAATATAACGAGCATAGGAATAGTCTCCAGGGACATTACAAGACTAACAAGATTACAAAGTAACAATGAATTTGGTTTACGCTGTAACGTAAACACTCTCTGTCTCTTTGACTAAAGAATAGCCAAAAAAAATAATTTTGCAGAAAATTCGTTAGCAACATATAACATTGGCCAACATCACCAAGAAGAAGAACGATGAAGAAATAAATCTGTACTGATGGCACTTATTTCATCCATAACCATTGTTCTCTGGACCATTCTGTTATAATAATAATCGTTTTGATAGCCAACCAGTATCATGAAAATGTTGAGTGTTTTTCACATTTCTCAGTTCACTAGTCATACACAATACAATAACAAATTTACTTCAATGATATCAAGTACATTTGGATTACTAAGAATAACCACAAGTAATTAAATTAGAAAACCTCACCAATCATGAAACGGTTTTTATCGTGATGTCTATCTTTTTATGGTTTATAAACCCATAGAATGAAAAAATGTAGAATTAAGTGCATTTTACACTTACCAACGACCAAAGGAATATTTCTCTAGACAGATTTAATGCTTTTTTGTCCAGCATCACTATTGGTTAGAATTGTAATTCTCTCTAATGTGGTTTCTATGTAAATTGAAAATCCTTCAAATTGTTATTCTCACTGTATCGTATTGCTAAAAATCAGTGAAAACGAATCGCAATATAAAATGGAAATTCCATTAATTGAAACCCAAACAGAATTTTCCCTTTAATTTTTCATGTTTTCGTTTTTTATTTTTCAAACCAACAAAAACAACAATTTTTTTTCGTTTTCATTTCAATGATTGATTGAATAATTCCCAATAAGCATCACACTGAATAATTGTTTCTGTTAAATACTTGATGATTTGTATATCAACGGTGGGTGGGAAATACTAAAAAAAACTTGTGATTCAATAGCAATAAAAATTGAATATGAAATTTAATCTCACTGTTTCGTACAACGCACCGAGGGATAAAAAAGATCCTCTTGTCACTTTATTAGCAATTGGATTTCAGTCGTACCATAATTAGATCGATTTTTCTTACATTTCCTCTCATATTTTCCTCGATCCATTTAGCGATCCCACAATTATTGGATTTTGATTTTCTCATTCTATAGGAACACACGTCCCCACAAAATACGTATCGATGTGAAAAATTATAATGACGCTGTTAAAACCAGTTTATGTGAATTACAATCCGATTGTAAATTTACATATTATACTGTGTACATTAAAACCCATAATCAAAATGGTCTATCAATAAAATAAGTGAACATTTAATGAACCCCCCATGTAACCCTGAACATTTTTTCATGTCCATGAATGATTTGTAATCGGAATAAATTTTTATAAGTTGAATAAAACCAAAATATAAACGGAAATCCTATTGTTTTATTCGTCAATTTCAAATAACATAAGACAGAAATAAAAAGAAAAGGATAACCAATTGTAACTGTTAATACGTTTCGTCTGTCTGTTTTTTATTTCCATCATTTGTCTAAATCATTCGTTTAATTTTCATTTTCTCGGTATCATGCATTTTTCCTTAGATTCTTTGTTTTAGAAAGCGAAATTTTGTGGTGGCCACAAAACCAAATTCATAGTTGAATGAATTTTTATTGTATACCGGATAATAGTAATGGCTGGGGAAAATCAATATATAAAAGAATATAAATGTAATAGAGAAAATATGCGTTCGTTTTGTAAAAATGTACGCTCAAGTACGCACCAACAAACATACGAAATATACAAAAAAACAAAATACCATTACGATATATTAGACGGTCATATACGTTCGAATTTGCTCTTGAAACTCTAGCTGGAGTGTTTTTTCCGTTGTTTTCCCAAATACTTGTGGCGAAAAATATGAATCGTGCGCGTTTGACTGATACACCTGGATTTTCATGCAAGCAAACGTTAATCCACAAAAGAAAAGAAGAAAATACTCAACAACACGATACCCAAATAACAACAAAAACATAAGAAATTTGAATTGAAATCCATTGAAAAACCCGAACGGTATAGGATTATACTGGGTGAAGAGTTACTTCTGATGATGCACTTAAACCCAATGAATTTCATTAACAAACGAATCTTTCCTTTGCTTTATCAATTTCATATCACCAAATATTCAAAATGTACCAGTAACAACAAATAAGAAACTTGAATAAATATTCAAATTACAGATACAATTTATTTTATTTCTTATTTTTCAACGTTTTCCATATACAAATAAATGTGTATGGAAATGAGGGAAAAGCATTAGCATTACGTCAATTACATATTTATATGAAGGAATATACAGAATAAAGAGGCCTATCATTGAATTTTATCATACTTTTTCCTGTTTTCAATACGAATAAAAGTTCAGTTATGCTTCGAATACGAACATCATAAAAACATTTCAGACTCTTTCAATGGTAATTTCGAAACAGTTTTTCTTGTCACACCAAATGAAAACCCCCCTCAAAATGAAACTTGAAAACCATTCGAAATCATGTTCGCAATTTTTAAATGAAAAACTTTTTGTTACTTTCGTTATGCCATTTCCACGTTCCGTATTTCCGTTTTCTTTCTTTTTCATTTTCATAAATCTACATTTTGCTTGTCCGCAATGCGTTCTATTGAAATTCAAAAAAAAGAAAGAGGAAAAATTTAAATTCACACTCCTTTTGCTATATACCCCCCAATAAGTGTAGTACGGTCGTTGTCTCCGTTCATCGGTCTGTGTACTTATTGAAATGATATAGCGATTGGCACCTGACACATTATTATCCGCATACACAAAAAAAGGACAGAATATTCTAAACATGATGATATCACTATAATGAAAATATAGGATCGGTATATTTATGTTAAATTTATGAAATATCCTTCAGGCGTAAATGCGTTAAGTGGCACTCAGTGTGTCATATTAATAACCATTGATGAAACACAGAAAAAACGTACACTTTTCTCTTATAAAAATTCTTTTTTGGCAGCATTTTATCCAACTGGTTGCCATCAGGATCACGGATTCATTGTACAATTGAGGTAAACATTACAACTTTTTTTATATTAACCCTTTTGTACAAACATGTGACCCTCAACTATGTGTACTCAATGTAAATACACACTAAACACTTTCTCATTTCAATGTCAAATTCGAAAATTATAATGGAGCTATATGCATAAAAATAATGAACTTAACATTTCATTTTATTCATAATATTTTCGGGTCATACGCATAATATAATGACGATCATCCTGTGATGTTAATGGAAAAAAAACATAACAAAAACCATCTTTTTCTGTTGATTACTTTATTCCAGTATCAACATTTTATCCATCACCAGATGGTAATCGTGTAAGAAACACGAACGAAATAAATGAGAGAAAAAAAAAATAAAAGAAACGAAACACAGGAAAGAAAAATTTAATACCAATTTACAAGTTTCTTAATCATTCAACATTAATTAATTGCACAAAACCATTCTTAGCCTATGGCATTAAACATTAAATAAAATAATGAAATCGTATAGAAAATAATTAGGTACTTTATTTCAAGTCATGAAATACCATAAGTGATGTTCTTAAGGAATTGAATCTGAAAAATTAAGACTATCTGCTTTTCATGAATTTTCCATTAACATTCAATGCTAAGAAATACAATTTTTACGCAGCATCATAATATTGTGCCCACCCACATGCATTAAATAATATCACATAATATATGCTTCTTGTTATTTTTTCAGCAACTAAATCCCACCATCCATTTACTCATTCAATTTAACTCACGCATCTCATCAACTATAGCAGACTCTTCAGATTCGCTACAGACTCCCAAGATGCAAAAATAAAGAAACATTTTTTATGACGCTTAGAGACTATTGAAGGATCTAAAAAGGATTTTCATATACCATTGGAGTATAAAACTGGAGTGAAGTCTTTAGACGGATTTTGTCTTTATAAATGATTCTGTTTATCGGTTTTTCTATAAAATCATTCCTAACTGATATACATACAAGTATCATAAATTGAAGAATAAAAAATTCTTCGTTATAGATCAACATTGAAAGCAGATAATAAAAGAAAACAGAAAGAAATCATTCATACTATTCAACAAGAATTATCTCAAATCAAATTTAATTTACAAAAGGAATTGAAATACCCTCTAGCCTTTAATGCTAATGTATTACAGGCATATTTGAACTTCCATCATCTTTAAAATTAAGATATTTGATTACTTTATTTCACATCTTCATATGATTTCTTCTCTCACTTTTCAATATGGTAACGTATGGATGCCATCATATAGAACAAGTCAAGGGAAATTAATTATTCGTGAATATTTTAGTGTGAGCTAAAATAATTTATTTATGATTTCTCTGTATTATTTGTTTTTATTTTTATACCTTTGCATGTCTTTATGGTAATTTAATTGATGTCTTTGGTTTATTGAAGTAATGATTATATTACTACCAAGAAATTAACATGTATACACTGTGAACTTTTATTTAACTATAATATTACATTCTGCCAAATGGAATTTAAATTAGAAATTAAAATTCAGAAGGTTTTTTTTTTTTTTATTATTTGTTCCTTCTGTTATGTACCATCAACTAGGAATTAGCAAAAGAAATACAAATATTTTTGTTATTTTCCTATCGTTATGGGGTATGGAAGAAATTAATATTATTTATGTTGTTTTATTATTGTTTGTCGGTTTTTATTAGTTCATACTATGATTGAATTTAACCAAAATGTAATGCCATCACAACACAAAAATTCATTTAACAATTTCAATTAATATTTTTTCATTTCGTTCTTTCGTATAGTAAAACGGCATTAAATGATAGAGTTTTTCATATAAAAGAAACAACAAAAATTTGTAAATCTATATGTATAAATATTAATGAAGGAAATACATAAAAATTCGATGAGAATCTAATTCAATTATTTTTTAGTATCGGCTAATCAATCAACAGTTTACTTGTTGGTTAAATATGGTCTCTATAGAATGAGTATTTGAATATTCCATAGCCCATCTAAACCACATAACATGATTTAGTAAACACTAAAAACCAAAAAAAAAAATAATTCAATGTAATTTTCCATAGCGCGACTAATTATATTCATTTATTATTCGTAATACTTTTATTTATGTGTATAAATTCCACCTTGTTGATTTTATGCATTCTCTAACGATAATAAACCACTGTTCAATTTCACACCTTAATACATTTTATCCTTTTAGTTCAATTCACGCATCGCAATTTTCTGTTGCCAATCAAAAGCAAATAAAACAAAAAAAAAAAAAAAAA